>CM053791.1:526245450-526845450 GCA_028749045.1 Cupressus sempervirens | reverse complement strand
TCTTTTTAACATAGGCTCTTTGTTCTTTGAATGAGTTCCACCATCTTCATCTTGAATTTTAGTTTCGAGCTCAGGTCCTTTTGTTTGTGACTCGAGTCTATTAGGCTCAATATGAACTAGATCGATAACCTCTGATTGTGACTTGGGTCCTTTAGATTGTAACTCGGGTTGCACTATCTACAATTCACTCGTTAACTATTGGGGATTTTGGGGACTTGGGAGATGAAACTTATTTTCTTTTAGATAGATTTGGTAGGGTATCAGGTTCATAGTAAACAAATCTTTTGTAATCTTTGGGTTCCTTATTGCTTTCTTCTTCACTCTTTTATGCAAACTCATCAATTCTAACATGTGCACTTTCTATAATTTTGTGAGTAGAAAAATTCAAACATCTATATGCTTTACTTCTATAGGAGTATCCTAGAAATATGCCTTCATCACCTTTAACATCAAATTTTCATTTTCTAGATTCTTTTAGGATATAACATTTGCTGCCAAATACTTTCAAGTAACTTACATTAGGTTTGTAACCATACAATAGCTGATAAGGTGTTTTGTTTGAATCTCTCTTCAATTGTACTCTATTCAAGGTATGAACTATAGTGCTGATAGCTTCCTTCTAGTATTTGAGAGAAACCTTCTTTTCAATCATCAGGGTTCTTGCACAATCTATGATAGATCTATTTCTTCTTTTAGCTATACCATTCTGCTGTGGTGTACTAGGAGCTGATACTTGTCTTTTGATTCCTCTTTCAATATAAAAATTATAGAATTCATTGAAAATGAATTCACCACCTCTATCTGATCTTAAGCATTAAACCTCTTTCCAAATTCCTTTTCTGCTCTTGCTAGATACCACTTGAATTTTTGAAAGGCTTCTGATTTTTTTTTTAGATACATTACAATCATCATTCTAGAATAGTCATCAACAAAAAGAATAAATTTTTTTCTCCACTATAGCTTTCTATTCCAATAGGTCAGAAAAAGTTTGTACAAACAATTTCCAAGACTTCTTTTAATTGATATTTTTTTCTTTTGAATTTAGTCTTTCCCATCTTACCAATTTGGCAATTCTTGCATAGACCCATGTCAAGCTTCTTCAAACTAGGAAGAATTCTTACCCTTTTATGTTTGCTTATCTTAACCAAATTATCAAAGTTTACATGACATAGCCTTTTGTGCCATAACCATATTTCTTCTACTTGAGCAATAAAATATGAACAATCACTAAGATCAAGATAAAATATATTACATTTGGGTAAAAGCACAAACCTGTGTCACCTTTTTATAAAGAAAAGTGATATCAAAATGTGACAGTTCAACATTAATGACAAAAAAAATGGTATTTGTGTTTAAAATATGAAGATGATGTAAACTGATGAAATGTGTAGAATTGTATGAATTATATGCCTATAATTTTTATTATTTTTTTGACTAAGAATTTATTCATTTTATTTTATTTTGAAGTCCCTTTTTTAACTGTAAAAAATATAGGATGTAGTTCCCGTCAAACAAGTATGTTCAAATCATCTTTTTTTGTTATGATTTGAAAATATTTTATAGATGACATGCATAGCTAGTGCACAAAAAAAGAAATAATTATTTTTGATGTATATTTTCTTTGTTATAAGTACTCAAGTTCGACCTTGTTAGAATCCAACAGTTTTTTCCTCCCATCAAAACTTCCTTATCAAATCTATACCTTCTTGAAAAAAAATTACATATTCATGAAGAGGATTCTCTCCTCTAGTGATAAATATATATTTTTTATTTTTTTGATATGATTTACTATTTTTTTTCATTTTTTTAGAGAGCATCTTCTGAAATGATGAAATATCGACTTATAATATTTTTAGATTATAGCATATTATAACTAATCAAAACACTCAAAATTTTATATAATGATGATATTGAATCTGAAATCTATAAAAGGGTATTTTTAGTTTTTTTTTAAAATTGAGTTTTGATAGAGAAATGGGATTTGACCAAAACAGGTTTTTGTTTCACAAACAGTGACCAGATCTATGCTTTTACCCATTTTGTTTGCTTGCCAGATCCAACCAACTTTTCTTTTCCATCTAGTAGTTTGGCCTATCCATTAATGAATTCTACCTTGAATCCAATGTTATTCAACTATGCCACACTTAGTAGATTATGTTTTAGTCCTTCAACCCAACAAGCATTGTCACATACAAGTTCTTTAGTCAATGAAATGCATCCTTTTCCTTTTATGTTACAAGGTTCATTGTTTCCAAATCTCACACTACCTCCATCATAATATTCCATGTGCTCAAACTTTGTTTTATCTCTAGTCATATGATGTGAACAACCACTATCAATAATCCATATATTATTTTTGCTAACATGAGAGATAAGTGCCATCTTATCTCCTTTATCATCAGATTCATCTTTCACAACAATATATGCCATTTCATCTTCACTATTATCAGAATCTTTAGCTATAAAATAAGATTTCTTACCTTTGTTCTTGTAGTTTTTGTAGTTCTTAGAGTCCTTCTTTCCTTTATGCTTATTGCTTTTCTTTTCATCTTTGATTTCCTTATTTGGACACCTAGCAACAATGTTACCAACTTCTTCACAAGAAAAGTAGATTAGAGGAGCTTTACCTTTGTACTTTCCTTACCTTTGGAATACTTCCTTGCAAGTAGGGCTTGAACAACTTCAAGATCACTATCTAAAATTTCTTTTGATGTTCCTTCTTCTTCACTTCCTGATTGACTAGATTTTGATTTCTTACCCTTTTCTTTAAGTGAGAGTTTAGCTTTAAAAGTGGATTCAATAACCTTTGAACTTGGAACATAGTTATCAAAGTTATCTAACTCAAAAGCTATCAATCTTCCAACTAGAGCATCCAAAGACATTTTATTATTTGGATCACATCTCATTTCTTGAATAGCAGATACTCTAATTGCATAAATAGGAAGAAGAGTTCTAAGTACCTTTCTTATAACTATTTTCTCTTCAATGCCTCCTGTAGATGCTTTGATTGTACTTACACTTTCTTTGATCCTTTCCACATATTTTGCAATGTTTTCATCTTCTCTCATTCTCATTTGGTCAAATTGTCCTCTAAGGCTTTCTACTTTGGCTCTTCTTACATTGTCATCTCCTCCATAGATATCTTTCAGTTTGGTCCACATTACATGAGCAATTTTGCAATCTTTTACCTCATCAAATTCAGCATAACTGAGAGCAGATGCAATATCAATCATCATGATATTATGATCCTTATTTTCAACAATATCTTCAACAGATAATGTTCCAGTGGGAGTCTTGTATTCAACATCAAGATATTTGCATCCTGAGTCACTGGTGGTAGCCAAGTGTAACCTCATAAGTCCTTGCCATGATGCAAAGTTTTCTTTGTTCATCTTGGGAACTTCTCTTTTGTAAGACATCTTGATATTTAGCTTAGGTCCTGTTGGGACGAAAAATTGCATTCTTCATTTTTTTAGTCCCATTTAAAATTTTGAGTCAAATCATGCCCATAAATGCCTATGTACTCGACTGTACCTGTGAGGCCCCTAAGGTGTTTAATGTTTTTAACACCCTCCATTTAGCCTGTCCACATGTTCCATGATGATAAATCAGCATTCTGAGTCATTTCGTGAAGTCCTGTTTTGATCTAGGTCCAAATCTACATTTTCACCTTAGTGTTGAATAGCGACAGGAGGCCCTCTTTGCACCTAAATATCTTGCACCCAAAAATGTTTCATGACTTGTCACTTTGGGAATAGCTAGAGTCTATACCTGAGAGCCTGTGTTTCAGATTTTGATTTTTTTTGAGTCTGTTTGACTAGCTTTTGAATCCCTCAAAGTTGGTCATTCACTATTTTCATGCTGATGCACTTTGCACATATTTCTGGGAACCCCTATTTGACGTATTATAATTTTGACCCAGTTGACCTAAATGTTGAAATTCATATTGTGTTGCATTGTAGACATCAGAGACTTGTTATGTTTTAAGTTTTAGCTTATGATGAATTCGTTTGTTATGTTTTTGAACACGATTCCAAAAGGAATTTCTATCTTTTTACTGGTGTCAGCATTTGCAGATTGTTTGGTACCCCTGTTTGGGATGGCATAAGTTGAGATCTATGATTGGTCAATTCAAATAGATTGTACCCCTGTATTTTCCTCTAAAAATACTCAAAGTGTGTCAGTTTGCAAGTTATGACAAATCTGTATGCACACTTTTTCAAGTCGATTCCATTTGCAAAAATCGTTATCCTATCATTGTTTCTTGTCCTACAAATCCAAGTAGCCCACTTTGACCATCCATCATTTGCGCCTAGTTATCCGTCATGAGCCCAAATCACATATTCATACTATCCTCATGATAGAGAATGAGTTTCCTAGTTTTCTTTTCCCCATGTGCTCATTTACCTAGTTTTCCAAGCCAAATCCGGACCTAGTTTATTGCTTTCTAACATGTTTTTGTGCAGGTAATTCTGAAGGGGCAACTTTGACATTGAATATCTTTTGACTGGAAATTTTTCATGAGATGAGATCTGATAGGGTAAAAGAAAGTAGAACAAAGAATCAGTGGGTCAATTTTCAGAGCCTGGTTAGTTGTCCAGATTGATTTTCAAAGGCAATCAATAGACCTCTTGGCACAAAAGTGATGGTTTGCAGAAAATGATAAAATGAGATTTTAATGATCAATTAATGACCGAAATCGATTCCAGTGGATATTAAAAGGTAAACAAGCCAGTTTGAGGATTCAGTCATTTAGAAACGAATTTTTTTTTAGTCAAACCCACTTTGGGGCCTGACTAATTATACCAGACTGATAAAATTGATGAGATGTGAAGTTGAATATATTCAGAGATTAACATGATGCTCCAAAATATTCATTGCTATTTTAGATGTCCTGATGAGTAATTGATCATAGCTGGATATGTTTGTGGGAATATAGCATTTCATCATTGTAATGTATTGAAGGGATACATTTCATTCAATTACTGGTAGTCATTATCATAAACTTTAAATTGCAGCTATTGGTCCAATATTGTCAAATATATTCAGCATTAAATCAGCAAGTGTGGGACTTCAATCAATTAGTGTTATTATAGCTATTGGAGTGTGCTCAACACCGGATCCTCTCCCCTATATATTGCTATGGAAGTCTTGTCGAGCACCATTAATTTGGAAGAAATCTTCTCTCAACAACATCTATGTCATTTGGGGCAAAAAACCTTAAAAGAGACAAATTGGTTTGGATAAGATGGATAGAAGAGCCAGGTATATGCACATGCAGTAGATTAAGAGCCTGAAATTTTATGGTAGCATAAAGTGAGACAAGTCCACAAGGAGATAAATTAGTGTAGCAAGATTAGAGCAGACCAAGGACTGATACCCGTGCTTGCATAGAAATACAATCTACAGAAAGATTGTATGGACTAATAGGACAAATCTTAGTTTCTTGGATATGCACAAAATGGATTTATTTTAAAGACCTTTGGAACTTTCAAGCAAATGCAGTTTGCAGATCCATCCTCTGTACCTCTGTCAAAATGGGAGCTTTAGAATGGGGTTTGTACATCCATCAAGATGCAAGCAAGGGAACATGTGAAGTGAATAGAAAATGTTGGCCAGTAAAACAAGCTCCACACACGAGGAAGCCAACACATAAAGAAATAAGCTGCTGGTCAAGAAAGATGTGGCATGGAAAATAAAAATATCATGCCAATATGAGAGACTAAGCTGCCATGATCGGGAGGAGTCTCTAGCACAATCCAATGGATACCACACAGGAAAATAAAGGCAACTCCACGCATTCAAATTGTAGAGGAGGTGCAAGCATAAATGAAGGAAGACGCAGACACATTAAAAACCAAGTCTCATGCCAAATAAGGAGGCCTTCCACATATGAAAGGCACTCCACCCAATAAAGAGAGGCAACAAGCATGAAAGAACAGAGTATCTAATACATAAAAGATGTCTTTTCAAAATGTGTGGGGAATAGAAGGAAAACACAGCCAAGTAAAAGAAAACAAACAGAGGCTGAGCACATGGCTGGAAGAAAAGGCATGAGCCTCACACATACAAGAAACAAAGGGTCATCTACTAGTTTTAAAGAAGGAGGATCCTTGTTTAAACCCACAAGCTACTGAGCGCAAAGGAAAGCCATTAAATGGCTTATATCCGACATCATCTATGTCTTAAGGTTTTTAAATGTTTAAATACTCTTGCACACAAAGTTTGAAATGAATTAAAGAGAAAGGCCTTTTGGAAAGGCTACGACCTAAGCATGGGGTCCCACATGTGTCCAGTTAGCGTGCAGACTAAAATAAAATTTTAATTGAATGTGCTAACATTGGATGTGCCAAAAAGTTGAAGAATCTGACAAGTCGCTATGGTGCTTGCCAAAAAACCAAAGAAAATCTGGCAAGCAACTTAGCGACCCACTGAAAAACCTTGGAATCCGACAGGTGGTATTGTGGGTCCTGCCCAGATGTCTCCAACAAATCAGATCACACCAAGTGGTGGTATGTGTGAGTAGGTGATGAAGTGGTGAGTTCAGACCAGTTGCAATGAGATCACGACATGTGTCCAGATCAGAGGGTCGTTGCTAACTCACCAAGCAAAAGTTGCACGATAGTTAACATAGTGAGATAGTGACGATGATTGTGCAATGAGTAAGACCAATGATATGCTGACACATGACACCTGGTTAATAGAGGTTTGACCCCAAAATCATAGGGCAAAGGAAAATATGAAGGTAATGAAAAATAATAGTACTTTATTATTTTCTCAAAGGAGTGACGTGTAGGATCTTTTTTTTAATTCAAAAGGCTTAAGTATGAAGTTTGAACTTTAGACAAATTTTAAATTTTTCAAAATTTTAAATTTTAAAATGTGCATATTTGAGTTTTCAACCAGGAGGGACATTTTCAAATGGAGATTGAAGAGGTTTTCAGAAGCCAAAGTATGCCTTATCATATACCTCTAGAATCATAAAAGTCTAAATTTTCCAATTCCAAGGTTAGTTTCTACACATGAATGCATCCGTTCAAGCTACACAGAGTTTTGTCTCAGATTCCTATCTTGCAACAAAATTCAGGTATCAGAGTCCAAAACTAATTTTTAACATAGTAATCACCTAAAAATGGTTAAAAGATAGTGAGAATTCAGTTTGGGTCAAAATTTGTTTAGATTCATTCAGTAAAAACTAAAATTTCACTAGCATTTCAGTGGGTAAATCAGATATTTTGGTGACTCGGTGATTTTCCATTATTCAGAAATAGACATTTGCAAATCAGTTGCAAGAAATGATGATAACAAAAATTATATCAATGGTAGAAGGAACGAAGAGGTTTTCAGTTACCAGAAGATTGAATTTCAAGTGGACACATGTCAAGTAAAGATCAGATTTGGGAATTCTTTCTCTTCTATATCTTTCTATCTTTCATTCTTTGTAAGGGTTCCAACTCTTTGGAAAAAATTGGCACATTACTGTGATACCAAGGTTTTGGATCTAGTTCTTGATGCATTCCCATGACTATGACCATGTTCTTTAGCAAACTCTTCTTGTATGAATAGCAATAGGAAGATTAACACAGATAGTTCAAATCTATTAGGTTGTTTCATGTCTTTCATTTCATGCATATGACTGTATAATTTCAAGGAAATAATACAAAGAGTAGCAGATGATTGAGTTTTAGTTGAATCCTATCTCCTTTATTAGCTAATTTTCAATGTTTTACAATCTTTGACATAGAGCTTAGGTTGTAATTGCAGTCCCTTAAGGCTGTATGTTATTCATTGTTGCTTATGACCCAAGAGGTTGTGTAAATGCTCCAGGGAATCAACAAGGTTGTAGGTTTACTGATGGGGTATCATGTAAGAATGGAATTTAATTTGAGCATTGATGTCTATTTACAAGTTAAATAGATAGATCAAATGTTTAAGTATATAAACAAGTATCATATATCCATATGTATGCATTTGATTCATGGATTTGCCCAATGGATTAGGCACTAATCAGTTACAGGATCATTAAGTCTTATTACTGCATATCTGAAGTTTTGTTGAAATTCAACATTATTAAATCAAAAGTGTTTTCACCTTTCATGTTGAAGGAGCTATAATTGTTTAACCCTCACTCAGCGTGTGAATATTCTAGATTTGCATTTAGCTACTGCAGATCTATGTCATTTCATGAGTTACTAGGAGATATAAGGGTTTCATCTACATTAAATAGATTCATGATATTTTTTGCACTGGTTCAATATTAATTGAATCTGAGGTCTACCCGCCTAGGTCTTGCAAAGCCTGAAGTAGAAGAAGGGTCATGCCTTATAGTTGGCCTGTTGTTAGAAATGACATGTTGAAAATGGGAATTAGTTGCCCCTAGATGTGTCACTTTCTCAGTAGGATAATTAAAAACCCTCTAGCGTTTTCAAACACCAACAAGTCCTTGAAACCTTCTCTATAAGCACCAAAAGCTATGATACCAATGTTGGATACAATTATTCAATTATGTGTTGTCTTTAATGTTACACAAATGTCATATCAGTTATTAGATAGAGTTTATCAAGCTCAGATGGTTATCAAAGTAAATTACAGAGTCTACTGAGAATCCTTGATAGTTACTCTATGGAGACAATTTCTACCAAGCTCACATGGGTGTTGAAGGATTTTGTGGCAAAAGTCAGTTTCTACTGAGCTCACAAGGTCAGTGAAGGAAAGTTAGTGTTTATCAAGTTCACCAGGTCTCCAAAGGTTTTTGCAGAATTTGTAGTGTTTATCAAGCTTCAATTGGTTAACACTAGAAATAATTTTTGAAGCAGTGTTTACTGAGCAAGGTTAGCCAATGAAGGATTTCATTGTTTTGGGAAATAAAATTTAATTATTTTATGTAATAATTATAGCCAACTGATGTAATGATTATTGGTAATTGTAACTTGTAAATGAGGCGACTAGATAATTTCTAAGGTATAAATAAAAGTTCCAGTTGTGAATTCAAATGTATGGATAAATGAATGAGTGAGCATGCAAGTGAGTTAATTGTATGAGAAAATTTTGAAGAAGGATCATATATCCTTGAGGAGTAGCAAAGTTGTTTTCAATTAGAGAGGATTCAGTGAAGTAGAACAGAGATCCATATCAACAAAGTTTAGTTGCATCTCATTCAGGTGACTTCATTATTACTTTTCATCATTTAGTAGTGATTCATAAATCTCTTAATAAAGTTGGTCTAATAGCCATTTTGTAAATCCCCTAACAAGGTGATAGTTCTATTGAATTGTTTCAAAGTCCTTTTGCAAGGCCACTCCTAGCAGGGTGATTAAATCCTTTAATAAGGTCACACCTCACAGTGTGTTTTGAAACTTTTAATAGAGTTGGCTCCTAACAGGGCTCACTTTAGAAGAGTGAAAATCAGTAGCGAGTTACTTGGTTATTTTTCCAATATTGGATTTCCATGTTAAATATCGTGTCTCTTGTGTTGATGTTATTTCTTTTATGCATGCATGTTAAATCTTTGTGAATGCTTAATAAGTTAACATACATGTACCAAGTTACAACATTTTCTATGTGGCTATCGAGTAACAATAGTAACTATGTTTATAAGACATCTAAGGGATCTATGGATTTGTTTTTGTGGCAACTGATTCACCACCCCCTCTTAGTTACTCCATCTATATTTCCAACAATTGATATCAGAGCTTTTGGTGCTTGCAGGAAGGATTTCAAGAATCTAAGCTAAAAATTAGGATGTCTTACAAGAGGGAAATTCCAAGGCTTAACATGGATAACTTTTCATTATGGCAAGGTCTCATGAGACTCCATCTAGCTTCCATTGGAGATACAAGATTGAAATATCTTGATGAAGCATATGTAACTCCTTCTGGTACACTATCTGTCAATGACATTGCTAAGAAGAAGACTCATAACACCATGATGATAGACATTACATCTGCCCTAAGCTATGAAGAATTTGATGATGTCAAGGACTACAAAACTACCTTTGAAATGTGGAACAAGCTGAAAGATATCTATGGAGGTGATGATAATGTGAGAAGAGCCAAAGAAAAAAGTCTAAGAGGACAATTTGATCAAATAAGGATGAGAGAGGATGAAAACATTGCCAAATATGTTGAAAGAGTCAAAGTAGTTGTCAATGCAATCAAGGCTTCTGGAGGAGACATTGAGGAGGAAACAATTGTAAGTAAAGTTTTTAGAATATTACTTCCCATTTATGCAATTAGAGTTTCTACAATTCAAGAAAGAAGATGTGAAGCAAATCATAAGATAAATTTAGAAGCAATAGTAGGAAGATTGATTGCATTTGAGCTAGATAACTATGACAACTATGTTCCAGCTTCCAATAACATTGAATCAGCATTTGAAGCCAAGATTTCACTCAAAGAAAAGGGAAAGAAGATAAAGTAATTTCAGTATGAAAGTGAAAAAGAATTAGAACAGAGTTCTGACAATGATCTTGAGGTGGTTGAAGCTCTACTAGCAAAGAAATATTCTAGAGACAAAAGGAAATACAAAGGTAAGGTTCCTCTAATCTATTTTTCATGTGAAGAAATTGGACATATTGCTGCTAGGTGCCCAAATAAGAAAAACAAGGATGAGAAGAAAGGTCACAAGTGCAATGCCAAGAAAGATTTCAAATCAATCAAGGAAAAAGGTAAGAAAACATGTTTCATGGCTAAAGATTCTAATGATTCGAATGATGGTGAAGATGAAATTGTTTACATTGCTATGAAAGATGAATTTAATAATGATAAAGAAGATAAAATGACACTTATCTCTCATGTGAGCAAAAATGATACGTGGATCATAGATAGTGGTTGCTCTCATCATATGACAAGTGACAAAACAAATTTTGAACATTTTGAAGACTACGATGGTGGTAGTGTGAGGTTTGGTAATAATGAACCTTCTTGTATAAAATGAAGAGGAAGAATCCCACTAACCAAAGAGCTTGTATGTGATAATGCCTATTGGGTTGAAGGTCTAAAATACAATTTTTTGAGTGTGGCACAACTACTCAATATTGGATTCAAAGCGGAATTCATGCATGGAAAAGCAAGATTGCTGGATGACAAAGGAAAGCTGATTGGACCAGGCATACAAACAAAAGGTAACTTGTTCTATCTTGAACTTAGTGAATGTTCATGCTTTGTTGCTCAAGTTGAAGAAAGTTGATTATGGCACAAAAGGATATGTCATGTAAACTTCAATAATATGGTGAAAATAAGAAAATTTAGGAAAGTAAGAGGCATTCCTAGTATAAAGAAACCTGATGTTGGTCTCTGCAAGAATTGTGAGATTGGTAAGATGGGAAAGACTAGCTATAAAAGTAAGAACTATTAGTTTGAAGAATTTTTGAAAATTGTGAATACTAATTTGTGTGGACCTTTTAGAATTGAGAGTTATACTGGAGAAAAGTTCTTCATTCTTTTTGTTGATGATTACTCTAGAATGATGACTATCATACATTTGAGAGAGAAATCATAAGAATTTGAGAAGTTCAAATGGTATCTAGCCAGAGTAGAGAAGGAAACAAAGAAAAGACTAAAATGCTCGAGGTTAGACAGAGGTGGTGAATTCATCTCCCATGAGTTCAATAACTTTTGCATTGAAAGGGGAATCAAAAGACATGTATAAGCACCTGAAACTCCTGAGAAAAATGGAATAGTTGAAAGGAGGAACAAATCTATCATGGACTGTGCAAGAAATCTAATTATTGAAAAGAACATTGCTATCAAATACAGGAAGGAAGCTATCAACACTATAGTTCATACCTTAAACTGAGTATAGCTAAAGAATGACTCATTCAAAACCCCCTATTAGTTATGGTATGGCTATAAACCTAATGTAAGTTACCTAAAAGTATTTGGAAGTAAATGTTATATTTTGAAAGAATCTAGAAAAGGTAAATTTGATGTGAAGGGTGATGAAAGAATATTTTTTGGATATTCTTGCAAGAGTAAGGCACATAGATGTTTGAATTTGTCTACTCACAAAGTCATAGAAAGTGCACATGTGAAAGTTGATGAGTTTGCAGAAAGGATTGAAGAAGAAAGCAACAAGGAACTAGAAGATTATAGGAGATTTGTTTTCATTGAACCTGATACAGTGCCAGACGCACCTATCAATCAGGAAACTTCTACTCCCAAGTCTTCAGTCACTGAGTTGCAAGAAGTTCAAACTGAGCTACAAGAACTCGAGTCACATTTAGATGCTACCAATCCAATGCCTACCAAGTTTGGAGAACTCAAGAAATAGACAAAACAACCAAAACCTAAAGTTGAAGTACAAGAGGATGACAATGCAATTCATTCAAAAGACAAGGAATCTGTATTAGCTAAGTATGTTAGGAGACATCATGCACTAGATCAGATCATACGAGACAAATCTAAAGGTACTATGACAAGAAGTAAGCTAAAAGGTACTTGTTTACTTGCTAATTTTGAACCTAGAAATGTCAAAGATGCATTAGAAAATGAAAGTTGGATTGAGGCTATGAATGAAGAGATAGAGCAAATAGAAAATAACAAAACATGGACTCTTGTACCTAGGCCTAAAGATAAAAATGTGATTGGAATGAAGTGGGTATTCAGAAATAAGTTGAATGAAGATGGTAAGGTGTCAAGGAACAAAGCTAGACTGGTATGTAAAGGATATGCTCAAGAAGAAAGAATAGACTATGGAGAGACTTTTGCTTCTGTTGCAAGATTGGAAGGTGTCAGGACCCTACTTGCATATGCTGCATACAAAGTATTTAAGGTATATCAGATGAATGTCAAATTTGCAATTTTCAATGGTATTATTGTTGAAGAAGTCTACATTGAGTAGCCTAAAGGTTTTTTTGATCCAAAAAAGAAGGACATGGTCTACAAATTACATAAAGCATTGTATGGTCTGAAACAAGCCCCTAGAGCATGGTATGAAAGATTGCATAACTATCTTATTCATATTGGTTTTCAAAGAACTAATGATAACATAAGCTTGTATATCAAGGAAGGACTAGATAACAAGATTGTTTTGGCAAAAATATTTGTGGATGACATTTTACTTATAGGAAATGACAATTTATGCAAAGAATTTTTAGAGAAAATGAATAAGGAATTTGAGATGTCAATGTTTGGTGAGATTAAATTCTTTGTTGGTCTTCAAATTTAGTAGAATAAGAATGGTATCTACATCACTCAATCTAAATACATCAAGGAGATACTCAAAAAGTTTGGGATGGACTTGTCAACAAGTTGGAACTACTATATGCACTGGACTAAAGCTTACCAAGGATGACGAATCAAAGGAAGTAGATCAGATATTATATAGATCAATGATTGGAAAGTTGCAACATGTAGTTCATATAAGGCCAGATATTACTCTTGCAGTTGGTATTGTAGCAAGATTTTCAGAAAAACCAAGAGAAAATCACATGATGGCAATCAAAAGGATAATGAGATACTTGAAAGGCACTAAAGATTATGGATTATGATACAAATTTGGAGGTAATCTAGACTTGAAAGTGTTTATCGATGTAGATTGGGCAAGAAACATTGATGACAAAAAGAGTAGAAGTGAATGAGCATTCTTTCTTGGGAAAAGGTTGGTTTCTTGGACAAGTAAAAAGAAAAATTGCACATCCCAATCTAGAGTAGAAGTAGAGTATGTTGAAGTAGTAGTAAACTGTTCAAATATTTTTTTGTTCAAACAATTATTGGAAGTTATGAAGGTGGAAATCAAAGAACCTATTGTTATGTTTTGTGACAATACAAGTGCAATCAACATATCTAAAAATCCAGTAATGCATTATAAAACTAATCACATTGCAATAAAGTATCATTTTTTCAGAGAATTGGTGCAGGATAAGAAGATCAGATTGAAATATGTCCATACAAAGGAACAAATTGATGACATATTCACTAAGCCATTACCTAAGGATGCATTCTTGTATCTAAGAGGTAAGTTAGGGTTCATTCCCCTATCTAAAGCTCACTAAAATGAAGTTTTAGTGATGTATCAACAGGTACCAAGTTGAAGATCTATCAGTTAATGTAGCATAATCAAGGGAACATTGCACATCAATCAGTACTCAAGATACATTGTTACTCATTTGGTTTGTGTTGTCTTTGGCATGTGTTGTTAAAGAGGGAGAGTCTACTATCATATCTTTCTGAAATTTGATTTTTTTTGTGAAGAGTTTGTTGTTCGAAAAGAAGCTATGTAATTCCTTTATAGAGGGAGATTATTGTATTTGAGAAGTTTGTGGCATAAAATATAAGAGGAAGATATATTCTGTTAAAAATGGACTTGTTCTCAAATTTCATCTACTATGACATGTTGTGTTGCCATCAATGCCAAAGAGGAAGATTGTTGGATTCAATTGTTCAATTGTGTGTTGTCTTTGATGTTACACAAATGTCATATTAGTTATTAGATAGAGTCTATCAAGCTTAGATGGTTAGCAAAGAGAACTATAGAGTCTACTAAGCATTCCTCATAGTTAATCTATGGAGACAGTTTCTATTGAGCTCACTCGGGAGTTGAAAGATTTTGTGGCAGAAGTCAGTTTCTACCGAGCTCACAAGGTAGCAAAGGAAAGTTAGTATTTATCAAGTTCACTTGGTCTCCAAAAGTTTTTGTAGAATTCAAAGTGTCTATTGAACTTCAGTTGGTTAACACTGGAAATCATTTCTAACGTAGTGTTTACCAAGCAAGGTCAGCCAATGAAGGATTTCATTACTTTGGGAAATAAAGTTCAATTTTATATATAATAATTATAGCTGACTGATGCAATGATTATTGGTAATTATAACTTGTAAATGAGTTGACTAGATAATTTTTAAGGTATAAATAAAAGGTCTAGTTGTGAATTCAAATGTATGGATGAATGAATGATCGAGCATGCAAGTGACTTAATTGTGTGAGCAAATTTTGAAGAAGGATCAGATATCCTTGAGGAGGAGCAGTGGTATATTCGATTAGAGAGGATCCAGTGAAGTAGAATAGAGATCTGTATTAAAAAAGTTCAGTTGCATCTAATTCAGGTCAATTTATTATTACTTTTCATCATTGTAGAAATGATTCCTAAATCTCTTAATAAAGTTGGTCTAACAACCAATTTTTTAAATCCTCTAATAAGGTGATAGTTCTATTGAATTCTTTCAAAGTCCTCTAGCAAAGCCACTCCTAGTAGGGTGACTAAATCCTTTAACAAAGTCACACCTCAGAGTGTGTTTTGTAACCTTTAATAGGGTTGGCTCCTAATAGGGCTCACTTCAGAAGAGTGAAAATTAGTAGCTAGTTACTTGGTGATTTTTTCCATATTGAGTTTCCACATTAAATTTCGTGTCTCTTGTGTTGAGGTTATTTCTTTTATGCATGCATGTTAAATCCTTATGAATGTTTAATAAGTTAACATACATCTACCGATTAATAGCAATAACTAAGTTAATAAGACATCTAAGGGATTTATGGATTTTTTTGTGTGGTAACTGATTCACCCCCCCTCTCAGTTACTCCATCGATATTTCCAACAACCAATTATTGGAAATATAAGATGACTAAATAAGAGGGGAGGGGTGAACCAATAACTACAAAAATATATCCCAAATCCCTTAGATGTTAGTAAAATAAAACTTAGAGAATTGAATACTACTAATGCTTGACAAACACACATGAACTACTATAACTTGATAAGAACTAATTATGCCCAGTAAATGCTTAACATATAAAATTTAGATGTTATCTATGATTACCATTACTTTAACTTAGTTTCAAACACATAAAAATAAAAACATGAACACATTTGACACTAGCATTTAACATAGAAACCCAATTTGGGAAAAGCCACCAATGGCAACTAGTTACTATTTTCACTCTTCTAGAAGTGAGCCCTATTAGGAGCCAACCATGTTAAAGGTTACAAAGCACACTATTATGTGTGACCCTATTAGAGGATTTAATCACCTTGTTAGGAGTGGCCTTGTTAAAGGTCTTGAGACAATTCAATAGAATTGCCACCTTATTAGAGGATTTGCAAATAGCTGTTAAGCCAACTCTATTAAGAGATTTTGATCACTACTACAATGGTTAGAGTGTAACAATGAGATGACCTAATTTGAATGTAACTAATTTTCTAATTATAGATCTCTATTCTATCTTGTACTTGATCCTTCCTAATCGAATGTAGCTTTGCTGCTCCATAAGGATATTCTTCTTATCCTTCAAATTCACTTCCTCTTCTCATAATTAAATCTTCAATAACATCTTCATAATTTCTCACACACTTTGAAATCACAACTTGACCTTATACTTATATCTTCCACTTTTTCAAGTCGGCTCAAATAGAACTTAGAATAATTAATATTCATCACCTTAGTCAGCTAGAATTAATAGATAAATCAATTAAGCTTATTATGTCAAAATAAGAAAATCCCTCATTAGCCAACCCAGCTCTGTAGAAACTAACTTAGAAATGATTTTCTTTGTTAACCAATAGAAGCTTTGTTAACACTAAAAACTCATGAAAATACTTTGGCAATTGAGTAAGGCTCGGTTAGCATTGGTTCCATCAAAATTTCCTTCATTAACTAAGTGAGCTCGGTTAACACTCACTTTCTACATCTTTTCCTTTGATGCTCGAGTGAACTCAGTAGACACTACTTTCTGAACTAGGCAAACATAGAAACACTCGGTAGACACAAAAAACTATCTTCACTACTTGAGTGAGCTCGGTATATATTGAATAATAATGATATGAAATTTGTGTAACATCAAAGACAATACACAATTAATCAATTATCTCCAACAAATAGGACTTAGGATTGATCAAATAAACTAGAATTGGTTTAGCATGGCAATGTGCTCATTTTGGAGTATTACACCACCATCAACCCACAGATAGTCTAGTATGCTCGAATGAGGTTCTCACCAAGGGATTTCATGCATCCCTGAAAGGTGCAAGAAACTAGATGATTCACTTCATTCTCCTCACATTACTCAAGTCACATCTACCAAATTAGAAATTTCATCCAAGTAGGTACTCAAACAATAAGATATAACAAGCTCAAACAGAGACACTTACACTCACACAACACCAAAAAAAAAACCAAATAGGAAACATATAAATATGGATCCTAATGTCTGAGCATGTTCCTGATACTAGATGTAATGCCCTGCTCAGAGATCTTTGGGGACAAGGATAAAAAAAGACTAACATATTTTTTTAAGTTTGTGGTGACTAATTAGGGAAGTACTATACATACTTCATAATAATAATAAAATTTGGGTCATGGCCGATGTATGGACGATGTATGTTCGACATGTTGTAACCCTAAAGTGGTAAACATACTTGTATAAAAGGGATTAGTGTTAGGTATCTTTGATAGTGTGTGATGCAAAAATTACTTCTTGTGGTAGTATTGAGCTCTAAGAGATTAGAGATTTTAATCAAGTTGTAATCACTGGATCATAATAATATTGGACTTGTTGTTTGGTGGATGTAGCCCAGGGTTTGGGTGAACCAAGTTAAACCTTGGTATCTTGTTTTCTCTTCTGTGTGATTTATTATTTCTTGATGTTGTCTATATTTGTATGTAATTATTTTTTCTATCTGTGGTTAATCCTAATCATTTTTTAAAGATAAAGCATAGACACATGGAACTACAACCATACAAGAGATCACAACAGAAGACAACTAACCAAATGACCAAAGATCCCCAAGTGTTTATCACTTACTAACACATTCATTAACCATCTACATTAATTATATTCATTAACCATTTACATGAATTAGACATACTATGTTCATTTTCCAAGCTAAAACACCATAATGAATCGATACTATCACATTAGCATCCCAAATGTTCATTATGTAAAATATCAAGGTCTAGGGAACAAGAACTCCTAAAAGGGTATCCAAAAGTATTAATTACATCTTCTCAAAGTATGTTAAAATAATAATAATTTATTATGTGACAAAATAACTCAAATGCTTGTGCGAGCTAGGATTGGCTCCCATGTGAGCATTTCCCATGAGCCATACAAGCATTCCCCACAAGCCATGCAAGATTCCTTTCTAGGCATGTATAAGATAAACGAGCCTCAAATGATACTTTATACTATGATGCAAGTTATTGCATGTCTCGTGTAAAAAGATTATTTTTTACACAAGAGAATACCTTCCTTGGTGACATCAGGCCAACAACACTACAATAATGCATAAAAGAAAGTAAGGAAAGATGGAATCTCTACATTGGGGAGTACCAAAACCACCAAACTTGAGGATAAAGAACTCAAGAGCATCAAAAAGCATGAGGAGGATCAATATATCTCACATAAAATCATACAATTCTAATCCATGATAATCAACATCCTCATAAAATAACATGTACAAGAAACATCACAATGAAGGGAAAGTACAAGCATAAGATACAACTAAAGTAAATCAACCTTTCTCATTTCCTTCCAACCTTAATGGCATAATGAGGCCTCAAGGATCCTTACAATACCCCCAAGCATGAAATCTCAATTCTCCAACAAGATAGGTGTTGTTACCTCATGAGTTCTACCTTACCATTAACCATCATATATGCCATCAATGAAACATGAAACATCCAACATGATAATCTATCAATCACACTTCTAGACCATAACAATGGTAAGAAACATCAAATAAGTAATAATATCTAGCATAATGATAAAGGAATGTAAAAAGTAAAAATACTAAGCATCATCTAGAACATGATATCAATACATTGAAGGTATGAAAAAAAATCACATGGAAACATACTCTAGATATACTAAAGCACCAAGTAAACATCAACTCTGGCCCCAAGACTAGAAGCAGACCATCTTTGTACACCAATCCCTAGAAGTGGTATAGCTAGCTGTAACTCCTAAGAACATAGTACCCATAGGCCCACTCCCACCATATTGATGGAGATAATGACTTGAGCACATTCACATTAGACAATAACACATGGCTCACACACACTAATCAATTTTGATACCAATATCTATATGATAATGAAGACAATGTAGTACATTAGGTCACTGTAGGATAACTATGTGGGGACTCTAGTGGAGTGTAGGTTTCTTGGCATCAATAATCCTAAGCTATTCTATCTAATATTTCAATACTAATTAGGAGGCTATAAATTATGTCATCGGACTTGTAGGCGAACTATACAAGTGTTCTCTTATCTTATCATTAAGTTTTATTACTAATTAATTAATTTATGATTATCAATTATTAGAAACTCTTCATGTTACCTTGTCAGACCACTTATGGACCTAGGGTATATGAGAGAAGAAAATCCACACATCTACCCTACATACCCATTCTCATCACATAATAAGTTCTCATAGGAAATGCAAGTTCCCTACCCAACCCCTAAATGAACAATCTCTTAACCTACCTATATCCAAGATTATGGGTTTCACAATATCCTATTATATGCACATGCTTGTTCTCTTCGATGGGCACAACCAACTCCATGAATATAATCACATAATACTAGAGAAAGATTTGGATATGAGAAATGGAGAAAATGATAGAATTATAATGAACTCACTCAACTAGCCTAGATCTTTGAGTATAGATTTGACACAAATACAATAAGACAAAAAATCACCAAGCATTATGTACCGACTCAACTGACCCAAATCTAAGAGTATGGATTTAAAATGAATCCCAATGTTCATGAATTAAAATCAAAAAATGAAAGAGAATGTGGAATATAATCCATTTCCATAATCCAAGAAGACAATATCAAAACTCCAACAAAATATTGGTGACACAAAATAGGGCAAGATAAAAAGCCCAAAATTCAAACTTCTCAGATAAAAATGAAACTTAAACCTTAACTCTAAAATATGACCAAGAGACCAAGGGTCCAATAAAATTCACAAAATGGGCTCATATTCATAATACCACAAATCTAGTAAAAGGCACAAGTCCATAAAATAAATATGAAAGCACGACTTCAGATCAAGAAATATAATACCCTAGAATGTCCTATAACCACTTTGATTTCATGATCCTAATCATTGAGGAAAGGGGTACAAGATCAAACCTCTAATTAGGAAAAACATAGAAATAGGCAAAGACCGTATGACATGCAAAACAAGATGATACCAAAAACACCCAAAAATCAAACATCAAATAAATTGACTAAATTAAAACCCATTGATTTAAATCCACCCAAAATCACTCTTTTCAAATAAAATCTTGGAACCAAAGACTTAAATGAAATCTAGTAGAATAACAATAGGAAAACTCACAAACCCACATGCAAAAACAATAAATAGTCGACACCCACCTAGATGGGTCAAATCAAATCTTTAAAATGGAGGGGAACTAGTTCTCATCCTCCAATCAAATAGAAACAACAAATAAAAGCTAAATTGGAGTAAAATAAGAAAAAATGGTAGGACCCTACCTCACAGCCAAAAAGGCTAAAATAGAAGATGGAGCCATAAAATAATGGGCCCTCCAAATGCACTAAAATGCCCAGCAAAGTAAGACTTCCCTACTATGAATCTAATGAGACTAACCTTGTGATAATTCACCAAACCAATCTCTCCCAACCAACAAATGAATAAAATTCCATGAAGTGGGTATTTTACAATTTTCTCTCCAAGGCATGAAATAAAAAAATAAAAGTGGACAATAAATTTTCTTTTTTTGCCAATATAAGAACTTTTCCAAAGTGATTTATAAAAAGGTTATTAAAATGACTTAATAACTAATTGACCCATTTTACCAAATTAAATAGGAAATTACAATTGCTTAGAATTAAACTATGACAAATTAGGCAGCAATAAAATAAATAAAATCCCTCTAAGCCATTAATTCAATATTTAATTAACATTTTCCATGATCACTGTGGATTCCTAAATGTACATACATGCTCACAGGTCTAGATACATATTGTTGACAATTGGCTAATAGTGATATGTAATTTTTGTCATTTATGGCAACCCATGATGTACATGTTCACAAGAAACCTCAAAAATAAAAATACTTAGTGTTTGGTAATCAAAAAATTATCTAAGTATAGAAGTTGGTTTATAGGAGTGTATTGTTTTGTTTATAAATTGTTGCTAACATCATATTATGACTAGAAAAGTTAGATGGAGAAAGTATACATGTTGGTAATGATGTGTATAACCTTAGAAGTTAGTATAGACTGTATAGAATAGAGTTAATCATGTTTGAAGCAAAATAGGATAGCAGAATTGAAGGAAAGGATTATTTTATTTACAAGATAGTTACTTATCCAATTGAGGCAGACATCCTAGATGTTTACTTGTTGGTAAATAGATTTTTCTTCACAAAATAAACCATCAAAATAACTCTTATTTTCCCAAAAATGAAGACACAAAAATATAGTAATAGTTGGGTCACTTTGCCATTGAATTATGCAAGCGTCCTCTAAATTTTATAGGGTATAGTTCCCCGATTAGCTTTGCAATGAATAAGGTTTAAGAAAGCTTTTAACCTGAAAGCAAAGGCTACCCATACTATTCTTGGATAGGGGGAAAATTATTATAACTAAAATAGAAATAAAGGGCTCACCATACAATAATGGAAGCATACAATCTTCTCATCCATATATGCACTCAGAAAGAAAAAGAAAGATTAAAAAAACAATAAATAGCCCCTAAAATAAATGATTATATTAGTAGAACTTGATTCCATTATTCAATCTTGATTCACACATAAACCAAGAGTGAGAACGATCTGAAGCACACTGTCTTCAAAATGATGAAATCCTCATTCAACTCAAAAACAATACTACTTTTGAATAGTACTATTGATCAAATTATTTTCAAAAAACTAGAAAAGAAAACTAAAATAAAAGCTTGTATCTCTGATTACAATAAAAAAACAACCCCCTTCATTCAATCAAAATTCCTCCTCTCACACAGCACATAGTTTTCTCAAATAGTGGAACTTTGGAACATAATAAATTAGAAAAATGGCTCTCTCTTATCTAGCACAAAGTCTTAGAAAAGAAAGGATATAAAAGTATGAACCTCAATTCTATCTTCCATATGGATATTTATCTTTTCCCTTGTCAGTTTCAATTCAGTTCGGGCAACTGAATCTTGGAAATTATCATAAATTAAATCTCATTTCCTTTGATCATTTTTCACGATCACTTTCCTTTATCCATTTCCTTATATAACATAAAGTCTTTATAAAAGTATAATTAAGACTTTATGGATATCATTTTATAATTTTTATAAGAAGACTTTGACATGTGGTATTTCTCGGTGATGAAATGCTATCATCTTTTCATAATTGTCATGACAGTTTTGATAGTTCACGGAAATGATCATAACTTTTGATCTATAAAAAATATGGAAAAAAAGTTTGGAGAGGATTTAGAGGATTGGGCAATTAAAAATATATCCAAAATTTAGACAAATCCAATAGTTATAATAAGAATTATGACCCCCAAAGTATGACTAATATTCTATGATTTGCATATTGTGACTATTAGTACTGATTTAGACAGTGCCACACTCAGAAATCCATAACTTTTGATCCATAATGAACCTAATAAAAATATTTGGAGGAGATTTAGAGAATTAGTTTTAAAAATACATATCTAAAATTCAGCTTGATCCAATTGTCAGATTGAGCAATATATCTCCCAAAATATGACTGATATTCTGTAATTTTCATTCTGTAACTGTTAGTGCTGATTTGATAGTGTTTTGAATAGTCATATGTATTTCAAAAATTAGGAAATATAAAATTATTTTTACTCACACGTATCCAAAGCTGAGAATGATTCAACAATGGGTTTGAAAGTTATGACCCCCATTTTGAGACCCAATTTTCAATTTTTAGAAAATCTGTTATAGTTGTTAAAACTAAATCTTTGAATTGTTGAACCCCTTGAACCACTGAATTACACCCATAATCATGTCTCCGAGCTGAACTTTGAATTTGAACTTGAACTTCAAACAACGATATCTAAATCTACATATCAAAGTCTGACTTGGATTTGTATTGAACTTCGAACTATTGAGCCATATTGAATCAATGAATCCATTTGGAAAGCATATTTAACCTTTGTACCCTTTGAACCTTTTGAACCTTCATACCATTTGAACCATTCAAACCTTTTGAACCTTGTTCAATTAGTTCCAAATTTATAATAGAATCCCTTGAACATGTGCATTTGAAAATGAAGCTGGAACTTGGGCTCTGCAAACTCAAACTTTGAATCATTGAATCACTAAACCTAGTTCAATAGGGACAAAGTGGTTCAGAAACACTTCATACCATTTGAGCTTGGTTTTCTTAATCTCAAGTTTGGGTACATGTGTCACTTATCTCATTGTTATAACAATCAGTCTGAATATTTCCTTCTTGAAACAAGATTCCTTAAAGCATTTTTCAACAAGGATTAGGTGAGACTGAGGGGAAAAATATGAAAAAGTTATCAAGGGACCAAGTTACAAAGTTTTAAAATTGGGGTTCAAAATGCCAAATAACATTTCTTTTACTGGGAAGTATGTGCATGATAGGTGCATAAAGAATCTAACATCCTCTCATAGAAAGAACATTGCCTAGTCCATTGGGTAACATAGTTGAAGCCCATGACAAAAAGAGGAGGGGCTTCTTGTAGAGAGAGTAGAGAAACAAAAAAAGAAGATGGAAGGAAAAACAACCTACTCTAAGCACCTAAACAAAGCACAAGGTAGTAGCAAATAGAAACAAGGAAAACTAAACTATGCACAACCAAAAACTTTATTTACACAAGATAGGGCTGAGAGCCCATACTTTTGGAGGACCATTTAGCTACTTATGTAAAACCATCAACTAGTTGTGAGAAGTATCTTCTAGTGTGGAAGAGATATTGGTAATTGAGGGGTGTCATTCCAAACCAACATGTGGCAATTATTACAACAATGTATTTAACTACCATATGCCAAAATGTTAAAAAAATCAGATCCAAAAACCCAATTCTCATCATAAATAACTGACTGCAATACCTTGTCACCATTTTGAATAAAAAAATGTATACCATAGATAGCCATTTCCTTCTCTTGAGAAAAGAAATTTAAACCATGGATAAGGGAAGCATTGGTGAAGAGCTTAGTAGATGCATGTGAATCAACTTTTGGATCTAAGCTTGCTAAAAGTCTACTTTCCATAAGCCCATTAGTAACTTCATTCTTAAAATAGAATACCTCCAACATTTGAGCTTGAGACCACTTCTCTTGAGTTGTAGTAAGATCAAACAAGAAAACCATATTCAATCTTTTCATCAAATGTAAAAATTTTAAATTTTGATTCATCAATTACCACATCATGGATAACATGGGACTCAACAAAGAAGGTATCAAGATTCTTATTTTCAAAAACTGAAAGCATCAAGTTTAAGGTATCATTTACCTCAACCATAAATAGGTTGTCTTCACTATGTATCTCAATAATCATTTGGACATCACCCACTAGGCCATCTTTAGTTGTCTCAAGAAGACATGTATTACTTTTTGAAGGAGCTTCTAACTAGTTGTCATGTTTTAGACTAGCTGTAGCTTCCTTACTTTGCTAATGTATGTTCATGTTGCTAAAAATTCTAATACAATCTTCTTCTTCTTCATTAATATCACAAAGATCACAAGGGATGAAGAGAGGATTATCCTTAATTTCAAAGTCCTCCATATGTTCAACATGAGAGTATAATACATTCATGCTAATCCAAATAATCTCATCATTGATATTTTTTTGATTGATTCTCTGTTGTTGTTATATTAGCCACAATCTTGCCTTGACATGCAAAAGGAAAATCAAAATTCATAGTTTTCTTGTGCGTGTTACAAACTGAATTATCCTCATGATATATAGTTAAAAGCAATGGTTTTTGAAAACTACTTTCAATGACTATAGGATCAAACATAGTATAATAAACTTCCTCTCTTGAAATGGAATAAAAATCTTCATTAGGCAAAGACATAAGCTGAAAGTTCACTTCATAATTTCTTTCTTCAAAAAGATTTTCAGCATGCAAAGAAACTTGGTCAAGAAGTATCTTTCTTTTGCAACATTTATCAAAACAAATAGATTCTTCCATGCGCTGGTCATGAATCTTTGTTCCTATAGAATCCTCTTTATTTGTATTTCCAACATAAACCAAACTTTCAACTTACAACTAAACATTGTTCTACAATTCTTTGCCATTAAAATGGTCCAAAGTGGAACAATTATCATCATTCCAACATAGACCAAACTTTCAACTTACAAATAAACATTGTTCTACAATTCTTTTCCATTAAAATGTTCCAAAGTGGAACAATTATCATCATTTCTAGAATTTTTCATATCAAAAGATGCTAAAGTTTCAGGAAAACTTTTATCATCTTTATCCAAAGCTTCTTGAAGGTGAGTTTGATCATCAAAGACTGAGTAAATGTGAGATATGGTTATGACTGGAGGTTTTTTATCATCAACCATCAATTCTTCTTTCAAATTTATTGCTCTTTTCATGCATTCTTTCAAGTCTTTTAATTTATGAAATCTCACACAAAGACTTTTCCACAAAAGCCAAGATGTAGAATCCTCTTCCACACTTATGTTGTTCCTAATAGCTTGAGAGATAGTTTCTTTATAGCTATCCATGGATTTCACAACACTTTATCATCCATGTGATAAAGTTCCATGAGAGAAGGATTTGGCCTTAACTTTCTCACAGCTTTCATATTCGACATGGTCTTTACACAAAGTCGCCAATCTCCTGAAAGTAGAGATAATAATTTTCACCAAGGAAAGAAAACCATTGGTCTATCAATTCCAAATTCCCAAATAGAGTTTCCAAAATCTATTTGTTAATAGATTTGTCTTCACACAATAAACCATCAAAATAGCTCTAATTTTCCCAAAAATGAAGACACAGAAAGATACCAATAGTTGGGTCACTTGGCCATTGAATTATGCAAGTAACCTTTGAATTTTATAGGGTACAACTCCTTGATTAGATTTATAATGAATAAGATTTAAGAAAGATTTAAACCTAAAAGTGAAGGCTACCTACACTATTCTTGAATAGGGGGCAAATTATTACAACTGAAATAGAAATAAAGGACTCAACATACACCAATGGAACCATACAATCTTCTCATCCATCTATACACTTGGAAAGAAAAAGAAAGATTAAACAAATAATAAATAGCCCCTACAATAAATTAATATAGTAGTGCTACTATTGATCAAATAATTTTTAGAAAACTAGAAAAAGAAACTAAAATAAAAGCATGCATCTCTGATTACAATAAAAAACAATCCCCTTCATTCAATCAAAATTCCTCTTGTCACGTAGCACATAGTCTACCCAAACAGTGGAACTTTGGAACACAAAAAATTAGAAAAACCAGAAAAATGGCTCTCTCTTCTCTAGCACAAAGTCTTAGCAAAGAAAGAATCTAAAAGTCAAAACCTCAATTCTATCCTCAATTGGCATATTTATCTTTTCCCTAGTCAATTTCAATTTAGTTCAAGCAACTGATTCTTCAAAATTATCATAAATTAAATCTCCTTCCCTTTGATCATTGTTCACGGTCACATTCCTTTATCCATTTCCTTCTATAAAATAAAATCTTTATAAGCATTGTAATTAAGACTTTATGAATATCATTTTATAACATTTATAAGAATATTTTGACATGTGTTATTTATCGGTGATGAAATGCTATAATCTTTTCATAATTGTCATGACAATTTTGATAGTTCATGGAAATGGTCGTAACTTTTGATCCAAAATAGATTTGAAAAAATTGTTTGGAGAGGATTTATAGAATTGGACCAGTTAAAATATATCCAAGATTCAAAAAAATATAATAATTGGAATAAAAGTTATAGCCCCCAAAGTATGGCTGATATTCTATGATTTGCATATTGTATTAGTGTTGATTTAGATAGTGCCACACTTAGAAACCTATAACTTTTTATCCATAATGAATCTGATAAAAATATATGGAGAAGATTTAGAGAATTAGGGTTGGAAAGACATATCTAAAATTTAGCTTGATCCAATGGCCAAATTGAGAAATATAGCCCCTAAAACATGTCTGATATTCTATAATTTTCATTCTGTGACTGTTGTGCTGATTTGATAGTGATATGAACAGTCATATGTATTTTACAAACCAGGAAAAATTTGGAAATTTCTCTTGCTGAATTTATAAAATTATGTTTATTCACACATATCCAAAGTTGAGCATGATCCAATGGTGGGTTTGAAAGTTATGACCCCCATTACGAGACCCAATTTTCAATTTAAAAAAAATCTATTATAGTTGTTAAAATTTAATTTTTAAACTGCTAAACCTCTTGAACCACTAAATTAAACCCATAATCATGTCTTTGAGCTAAACTTTAAATTTAAGTTGAACTTCAAACTAGGATATCTGAATCTACATATCAAATTCTGACTTGGATCTGCATTTGAACTTTGAACTATTGAACCATATCAAATCAATGAATCTATTTGAAAAGAATATTGAACCTTTGTACCCTTTGAACCATTTGAACCTTTTGAACCTTATTCAAATATTTCTAGATTTATAATGGAAAGCTTTGAATATGTGCATTTGAAAATGAAGCTAGAACTTGGGCTGTACAAACTCAAACTTTGAACCATTGAATCGCTAAACCTAGTTCAACAGGTAGAAAGTGGTTTAGAAATGCTTCAAACCATTTGAACTTGGTTTTCTTGACCTCAAGTTTGGGCACATGTGTCACTTGTCTTGGTTTTATAACAATAAATATGAATATTTTCTTCTTGAAAAAAGATTTCATAAAGCATTTTTCAACACAGATTAGGTGAGACTGAGGGGCAAAATATGAAAAAGTTATCAAGGGACCAAGTTACCAAGTTTTAAAATTGGGGTTTAGAATGCCAATGGACATTACTCTAAGTTAGAAAAGTGGATTGTGGTCTTAGTTGACCTAGAAACAATTTGTGTAAAGGCATGGTATTTATGCAAAGGACATCTTGCGATGAGAAGTGTGATAATGATTACGATTGCAAGTCCTATCTTTTAATTGTGATTATATGCGAACTTTGGTGAAAGCAATATATGCAAAGTCTTCTATGAGCTATTTTGTGATTCAAGATTGAGCTGAAGATCAGAGATCAATCAAGGAATAAGATATAGTACCTATACTCTAGAAGTCTAATTACTTGTTTGGGTAGTGAACTCTTCTTGTTATTGGAATTGCATGTTTGGGTAGTGGACTTACCTTGAATTTACTATAGTACAACTCCTAACAGGATTGGAATCTCCTAACAGGGATTCAAAGTCTCCTAATAGGGACTCCTTATACTAAATTTTCTCATTGAATCCTAACAAGGTCCATCCTCTAACAAGGATCTTATATATTAGTATATTATCCAATGGGTATCATCTCCACCAAGGTTTTCCCTTGCCTAGGGTTTCCCTAGTTAACAAAATATGGTGTTATGAGTTATCTTTGTTCATTGTTACTATTATTGTTTATCATTACTTTATTTCTTTGTTATGCTTGGTTTAAAGTAAGAAATAATATCCATTTGGTGACTAAATTTTGTAGATTAATGATTCACCCCATCCCAGTAATCCCTATTTCTATCAATTGGTATCAGAGCATAGTTACTTTGAAGAGGCTTAACAACTTGAATAAGATCCTCATGGATATGGAATAGCTAATAAAGAACCTTGAAGAAGCTCTTGAACAAATTGATCTCCTTACTGAAGAAAGAGATAAGCTAAAGGACATATATGAAGATTCCAAAGTATACATTGGTCAATTGAAAGAAAATATTGAATATCTCAAATCGAAGCCTGAATCTACTGAATCTGGAACTAGTGATGATGATTATTCAAAGTTATTGACAAAATACAAGATCTTGAAGCATGAATTGAACATTAAAAATCCAAAGTTGACTTTGAAAAATGATCCTAGCCAAGTTGAATTTGATCTGAAGGCTGAGAATGTAGATTTGAGAGAAATTTTGGCAAAGAAAACATCTAAGTTTGAAACATTGAAAGAAGATCATGAAGAACTTTGTAAGTACAATACTATTTTGAAATGTGAATTAACTTAGTGCAAGCAACAACTTGGGGAGCTTTATTCTAGTAGAGAAAAGCTTGATGATTCTTTGTCAATACAGAGACCGACTGGTCTTGGTTATCTAATTAACATGTCTACAAAGAAACCTAAGATTATATTAGATCTAAAAGAAAAAGGTAAATTTGATGATAAGATTGAATCTAGTTAATCTTTTGATAAATCTAAAGAAATTGAGCAAAACAAGGAAATTGAAATTTTGGATGAACCAAAGAAAGTGGAATCTCCTAAAGAAACTAGGTATTAATTTAGAGGTAAGTTCTTTTTTATGTAATTAAATAGGTCATATGAAAAGACATTGTACAAATAAGTAATTTAATCATGTTAAGGACTTTTATTGTCATAATTGTCATGGTATGGGTTATAATGCAATTGATTGTAGGAAAATTAAGTATGATAATGATAGAAGAAATAGTAGAATGTATAGAAATATTAACCCTATAGATAGAAGAAGATCTAATGAAAGGACATCAAGAGAAGGAAGATCTTATGAAGACAAAAGACAAATCGTGTGCTATAAGTGCAAGAACTTAGGACACATTGCTTAGAATTATCATACACCTGACGATCAACAAAATCATAGAAGAAGAGCACCTATATTTTAGTTATGTAATAACTTTTGACATACAAAAAAGTACTATAGAATGGAAAAAAACTTAGGAGATAGAAGGAAAAATGGAAGAAATTTTGGAAACAGAAGGAATGATGGAAAGAACATTGGAAATGGCAGAAGGAACCATGAAAAGAACTCCAAAACTAATAGAGACAATGAGGAATATAGAAAAATTGTTAGTGAACTTTAGAAAGAACTTAATGAGGCATTTGTAAAAGGAGTAGATACCTCAAAGGAAAAGCTAGATGATGATGAGACAAGAAGATCAAAGTCAATTGTTGAGTTTGATTCAACTAAGTTGAATCAAGCTTGTTCACAATATCAAAATTTGAGAACTTCATTTAGAGATGGAACTAGAGGTAGTAAAGTTGGGAAAAGGTGTATCTAGTTAAGTTTAGATGCTACCTAAGCTCGCTTGTAATTTGGAGCTTATCTAAGCAAGTTATGAAGGAATTCAGAGTTACTGGTATTATAAAAAAAAGCTAATTCTATAGAAATAGATGAAAAGTATATTTTTGCGAATAATTTCATGATGCAAAGTTTGGTAGAGTTTTGTCATGATGGAAGCTCGCTATAGAAAACCTCGAGTGGCATTTGAAGATCAAATAGATGATCTTGTGCAATTATTTTATTAAAAAATGTAATTGACAACTTTTTCATGTTTGCAAAGTGTGCAATTAATGCAAGTTCAACTTGATGGAATAAATGGAGACAGAATTGATTTTCATTTCATTTTGAATTCATCCAAAGTAAAGAGCACTCAAAAACAACTTGTCAAAGTGATTTTGAAGCAAAACCTATTTTTAGAAAAAGGTACTTTATCATTTTTCCACAAATTTGTTTAACCAAAGTTCATAATTGATAGAATCATGGATATGTTAATAGTGCACAATGTTGAGAATAACGATAGAGCTAAGTTGAAAGTTGTTTCTGTAAAACTTACTGAAGTAAACCCTAACTAAATGTTGTCTATCACTTCAAACAATGTAGTATATCTTGAAGATGTAGGAAGTTATTTGAATAGTAAGTTCGAGTCTATTGGTAGTGAATTAATGAACAAAGATATGGAATTAGCTTTCAATCACTACATGACTATGAAGCCTAGATTTGAACATTTAAGGGAACTAGACTTGTTCAAATATCCCTTCTACCATGAATTAGATATAGATGAGTGGACACAGATCATATTGAGTAGGATACATGATGAAAAATTATGGATACAAGATAATGTAATTGATATTTCTGTTGACCTTATTCATTAGGCAATTGGTCTTAGTAAACAAGGCAATTTACCTATAGGTAAGAAAATATTCAACAAGAAGGTTGAGATTTATACTAAAGTAGTGTATAATGGAAAGGCTATGGTGATCAAAACCATTAAGAAAGGTGATTTAATATTTTTGAGTAGAATCATTGCCTATTCTATTTGTGCAAGCTCAAAGATTGATGAAATTTCAATGGGATTCATCTATGCAACACATAAGATATGTGTACAAAAGGAACAAGAGAATCTTAGTGAAATTCTAAGAATGTAACTCTTAGAAAACCTAGAAAAGATCAAGAGGAGAAAGAATGGTGTATTTAGATTTTAGTCATTAATCAATCACATATTATTTCATGTGCTTAAAATATTTTCTTACTTATTAGTCATAGACATAATTAGTGATAGATTTACAATGTAGAAGATTGTAAAAGTATACAAAAGACATCCTATAGATAAGATATTAGATAGTGGCAACCTGATAATGAGAACATTTCAGAATGAAATGAAACAAAGATTTAGAATTGCACCTACAATTGTTGATAGATTTAAGGAATAAATTTGTATTATGGTTGATATAGATTATACCTATATTCAAGCAGTGGAACCTCAGGAAACATTTCTTGATCCCTTAGGTTATGAATTAAATGATGATATAGTAGTTGGTTATAATGATTTATTGCTAAATTCAAATAAAGACAAAGAAAAATATAGATTTGGTACATATGATGAGATTACCTAGTTAGCTCATCAAGAAACCTTGGAGAAGGCATCATACAAGAAAATATAATATATTATGAAGAAAGCACTATTAGAGGCCAAAATGATAGAGAGTGAGTATGAGGCTATATGCCAAACTATGAAGCAAGGAATACTGAATATTCAACCTTTGTCAGTATCTATTGTAGAGACATCTTCAGAATAAAGCACTCCATATACAATAGTGTTAGATGTTCAGCCTACTAAACCAAAAAGAAAATTTGAAAAATTGGTGGAAGTAGTGACTACTAAAACAAAGAGGGTAATACAACAAGCCACTAGACCAAGAAAAAGATAGAAAACATTGTTGATAATTGTTGAGTCCAATGATGAAGAGGAAGAGGAACTAGAGATCAAGCAAGTAGACAAAGTGACTCCATCAAAGAAATTAGCAGGCAAAGCTTGGCAACCTTAGAAGCTGAAGATAGAGAAGATCAACACAACTATTGCTAATGAAAGTAACATTGTTTGGATGAACTAATTTTATGATTTGTATAATAGTTTTGAGAAGGATCAGATTGATATATCTACTATGAGATATATCAACGAAAAAATCTAAAATTGAAAGATCTTGGGAGCATAATTAACCAAAAAGTCTATGAAAGACTCATTTAGAAGAAGACACTTGCAAGGGAAGAAGACCTAGAACTTCAAAAGTCTATGCTTAGAACTATTTGCAAGATTGATGAGGCTACTTATTGCCTTTATTTTATGATAATTTTAAATGCTCTATTTTAATACTGCTAAGACATTTGTGAGCTTATGTTTAGTTGAACTTATGATTAAGTCCAGATAGAATTGTCAACCTATGGGTAGATAGTATGTCATATTTTTCCAATATTATACATATAATACAATATTTCATATAACCATCTGAATGTGTGTTCTAATATTTGGATTTAATTAGATTATTCTTATTTGCAAATATTTCTACATCATAACTAACCTGATAGGTAAGAAGCTAGAGGATGGTTGACAACATTCAAGGAGGAACATTAAAGCCCAGTAGTGGTGGAAGAAGCATAATGGTACCAGGAGACATGACCACTACAAAGGAGGAGCTATTATTATAGGAATGCAAGGATGAAGAGTTTCTATATTCCCTCTACATTTACTATTATGCTGAATTGGTTATCTAGACTCTATTATTTGTATTATGAATTGTTATATTTCCTTCTTTTTATCTAGTAGATTTGTAGTCAGTTTGTTTTCTTTCCTATTTTAGAATAAGTGTTGATCCTCTATTTATAGGGATTAAATTGATAGTTTTAGGAGGTTGGAAGAAAGTTTATGAAAAGAAACCGTTGACTCTCGTAGTGAATTGTTTTAAAGTTTTATGTATTTTTCTTATGTAAGGAATTTTGGAATATAATGAAATAGTTCTTGGTTTACATTTTGTGTTAGTAGATTAGTAGAAACTGACCAAGGGGGGCAACTTGGAAGGTGGATTAGACTAGAATAGTGTAGATTTACTTCCATCATTTCTAGTATTTCAAGTAGAAGTTGTAGGTTTCTTCCTATATCATCATACTTTGTTAGTGTTCTTGAAGCATTTGCAAGAACAGTTATAGTGGATGGTCTGAGTTGGAATATAAGCTAGAATTTAATTGTATTTCTAGCATTTATTTTAGTGAAGATTTAAGTGTCTTAATTTCCTACAACACTAGTGTAGGTTCTTGTTGGAATGTCTTAATGGAAAGAATGCTTCTGAGAGGGGGGGTGAATCAAAAGTATTAGCTTTTGTCCACTTTTTAAACCCTTTAAAAACATATTATTGAAATGAACATGCCTGAAAATGTCAATGTTTGGTGAAATAAAATTCTTTGTTGGTCTTCAAATTCAACAGAACAAGAATGGTATCTACATCACTCAATCTAAATACATCAAGGAGATACTGAAAAAGTTTGGTATGGAAGATTGCAAACCAGTTGGGACTCCTAGGTGTACTAGATTAAAACTCACCAAGGATGATGAATCAAAGGAAGTGGATCAGACACTTTATAGATCTATGATTGGAAAGTTGCAATATGTAGTGCACACAAGATGAGAGATTGCCTTTGCAGTAGGGATTGTAGCAAGATTCTCAGCAAAATCAAAAGAAAATCACATGATGGCAATCAAAAGGATCATGAGATACTTGAAAGGAACTAAAGATTATGGATTATGGTATAAACTTGGAGGAAAATTGGATTTAAATGTGTGTGCTGATGTAAATTGGACAGGAAATATTGATGATAGAAAGAGCATAAGTGGAGGAGCTTTCTTTCTCAGAAAAAGGTTGGTTTCTTGGATAAGCAAAAAGTAGAATTGTACATCTCAATCCACAATAGAAGCTGAATATGTTGTAGTAGTAGTAAATTGCTCAAACATTGTGTGGTTTAAACAATTATTGAAAGGTATGAAGCAAGAAATCATAGAACCAGTTGTTATGTTTTGTGATAACACCAGTGCAATTAACATCTCCAAGAATCCAGTAATTCATTCAAAAATCAAACATATTGCCATAAAGTATCACTTTGTTAGAGAATTGGTGCAAGAAAAGGAAATAAGATTGGAATATGTGTATACAAAGGAACAAATTGTTGACATATTCAAAAATCCTTTACCTAAGGATGCATTCTTTTATCTAAGAGGTAAGTTAGGGGTCATTCCCCTATCTGAAGCTCACTAAAATACAGTTTTAGTGATGCATCAACAGGAACAGAATTGAAGATCTACTAGTTGATGTAGAAAACCAATGAAGACATTGCATATGAATCAGTACATTAGGTACAATGCTATTCAATTCTTTTGAGCTATCTTTGGCATGTGTTGTCAAAGAGGGAGAAGATATATTGTCATATCTTTTTGAAATTTGCAAATAATAAGAGTGTGTGTAAGAGGGAGAGATCATATGTAAGAGGGAGTTTTTTCATTAAAAAGACTTGTTTTCAAATTTTATCCTGCTATGACATGTTGTGTTGCCATCAATGCCAAAGGATATTGTTGGATACAATTGTTCAATTATGTGTTGTCTTTGATGTCACACAAATGTCATATCAGTCATCAGATAGTGTCTATCGAGCTCAAAAGGTTAGCAAGGCAATAGACAGTGTCTATCGAGCTCAGAAGGTCAGCAAGGCAATAGATAGTTGGTTACCGAGCCTTCACAGTAATCAAAAAAATTTAGTTCTTACCGAGGTCACTCGATAATTGAAGAAAATATAACAAAAATAGTTCTTACCGAGCTCACTCGATAATCGAAGAAAATATGACAGAAACAGTTCTTACCGAGTAAACTAGGCAGCCAAAGGATTTTAAGATATTGTAATGTTAACCAATTCAAGAAGGTTAACTCTAAAAATTCTTGAAAGCAGTATTTACCGAGCAGGGTTGGCCAGTAAAGGATGTTTATTTGTTTAAAGAATAATATCTGTAGCTGACTGTTGAATGGTTTATTGGTAAATGTAACATGTAAATGAGCCAACTTGACAATCTGAATGGTATAAGTAAGAATTCAAGTTGTGAATTCAAAGATGTATGGTATAGAGATATGAGAAGTTAATGTGATATGAAAATTGATTATTGTGGAAGCAAATTTGAAGAATGATCAGAGATCATTGAGGAGCAGCAAAGTCATATCTGATCAAGGAGGATCTAATGATGCTCAACAGAGACCTGTATCCAACAAATTTAGTTGCATCTTATTCAGGTCAATTCATTGTTTCTTTCTAACCATTGTAGAAATGATTTCAAATCTCTTAACAGAGTTGGTTTAATAGCCATTTTATAAATCCTCTAACAAGGTGACAGTTCAATTGAATTTTTTTAAAGACCTCTAGCAAGGCCACTCCTAATAGGGTGATTAAATCCTCTAACAAGGTCACACCTAACAGTGTGTATTGTAACCTTTAACAAGGTTGGCTCCTAATAGGGCTCACTTTAGAAGAGTGAAAAATTGGTGACTAGTTACTTGGTGGTTTTTCTCATATTCAGTTTCCACGTTAAATCTAGTGTCTCTTGTGTTCACTTTATTTTTAGTTACATGCATGATTGTAATAGTTTAATTTATTGAGTTACAGAAGTTGTTTACCGAGTAAAAGTAGTAAATAGATCATTAAGACATCTAAGGGATTTGTGGATTAATTTTTGTAAGTAACTGATTCACCTCCCCTCTTAGTTACTTTATCTTTAATTCCAACAATTGGTATCAAAACTTTTGGTGCTTATAGGAAAAGATTTCAAGGATCTAAGCTAAGGATCAGGATGTCTTACAAAAGGAAAATTCCAAGACTTAACAAGGACAACTTCTCAGCATGGCAAGGATTGATGAGGTTTCATATGGCTTCCATTGGTGAAACATGGCTGCAATACCTTGATGAAAAATATGAAGAACCTTTTGGTACATTATCTATCAATGATATTGCTAAAAAGAAGACTCACAATAACATGATGATAGATATAGCATCTGCTCTGAGTTATGAAGAATTTGATGACATCAAGGATTGCAAAACTACCTTTGAAATGTGGAACAAGCTGAAAGAAATCTATGGAGGAGATGCTAATGTGAGAAGAGCCAAAGAGGAAAGTTTGAGCGGGAAATTTGATCAAATGAGGATAAGAGAGGATGAAAACATTGCAAAGTATGTTGAAAGAGTTAAAACATGTGTTAGCACAATCAAAGCATCTGGAGGAGATATTAGTAAGGAGATAGTTATAAGTAAAGTTCTTAGAACTCTACTTCCTATTTATGCAATCAGAGTATTTGCAATTCAAGAAAGGAGATGTGAAGCAAATCATAAAATAAATCTAGAGGCCATAGTTGGAAGATTGACTGCATTTGAGCTAGACAACTATGACAACTATGTTCTAGCAGCCAAGAATGTTGAATCAGCATTTGAAGCCAAGATTTCACTCAAAGAAAAAGGGAAAAAGATGAAGGAACCACAATAAAAAAGTGATGAAGAATCATAACAAAGTTCAGACAGTGATCTTGAAGTGGTTGAAGCTCTACTAGCAAGAAAATATTTAGGAGGCAAAGAAAAATACAAAGGTAAAATTCCTCTAATATGTTTCTCTTGTAAAGAAATTGGACATATTGCTGCTAGGTGCCCAAATAAGTAGAACAAAGATGAAAAGAAAGGTCAGAAGTATAATGGCAAGAAAGACTTCAAATCATTCAAGGATAAAGGTAAGAAAACATGTTTTATGGCAAAAGATTCCAATGATTCTGATGATGAAGAAGAAGATGAAATTGTCTACATTGTTGTAAAAGATGAATGTGATAATGATGAGAAAATGGCACTAATTTCTCATATGAGAAAAAATGATACATGGATCATAGAGAGTGGTTGTTCTAATCACATGACTAGTGATAAAACTAAGTTTGAATACTTTAAAGACTATGATGGTGGCAGTGTAAGATTTGGTAATAATGAACCTTGTTGTATAAAAGGAAAAGGAAGAATCCCACTAACCAAGGAACTTGTATGTGATAATGCATATTGGGTAGAAGGACTAAAGAACAATTTGTTGAGTGTAGCACAACTACTCAATAATGGATTCAAAGTAGAATTCATGCATGGAAAAGCAAATTGTTGGATGGCAAAGGAAAGCTAATTGGATCTAGCACTCAAAAAAAAGGTAACTTATTTTATCTTGAACTTGGTGAATATTCATTTTTCATTGCTCAAATTGAAGAAAGTTGGTTATGGCATAGGAGGTTGTATCATGTAAACTTTGGAAACTTAACAAAGATCAGTAAATTCAGGAAAGTAAGAGGTATTCCTGACATAAAGAAACCTAAGGTTCGTTTATGCAAGAATTGTCAAATTGGTAAAATGGGAAAGACTAGTTTTAAAAGCAAGAACTATCAGACTGAAGAAGTTTTAGAAATTGTGCACACTGATTTGTGTGGACCTATTGGCATTGAAAGTTATACTGGTGAAAAAAAATTTATTCTGTTTGTTGATGATTATTCAAGAATGATGACTATCATGTACTTTAGAGAGAAATTAGAAGCATTTGAAAAGTTTAAATGGTATTTGGCCAAGGTAGAAAAGGAAACAGGAAAAAGAATGAAATGCTTCAGGTTTGACAGAGGTGGTGAATTCATTTCACATGAGTTAAATAACTTTTGCATTGAAAGGGGAATCAAAAGATAGGTTTTAGCACCTAGAACTCTTGAACAAAATGGAATAGCAGAAAGAAGGAACGGATCTATAATGGATTGTGCAAGAACCTTAATGATTGAGAAAGACATTGCTATCAAATACTGGAAGGAAGCTATCAACATTGTAGTTCATACCTTGAACTGAGTACAGCTAAAAAAGGACTCATTCAAAACACCCTATGAGTTGTGGTATGGCTACAAACCCAATGTAAGTTATCTAAAGGTATTTGGAAGCAAATGTTACATTTTGAAAGAATCTAAAAAAGGTAAATTTGATGTTAAAAGTAATGAAGGAATATTTTTGGGATACTCTTGCAAAATCAAAGCATATATATGTTTGAACTTATCTATTCACAAAGTTATAGAAAGTGCACATGTGAAAGTTGATGAGTTTGTAGAAAGAACAGAAGAAGAAAGCAAAAAGGAACCTGAAGAATGCAGAAGATTTGCTTACATTGAACCTAATACAATAACAAGTATACCAATCAAATAGGAATCCTCAAATCTAGAGTCTTCATTAACTAAGTCACAAGAAGTTCAAACTGAGTTAGCATCTACCGAGCTGCAAGAACCTGAGCTGCAAACAGAAGCTACCGAGTTAGCATCTACCGAGCCCAAGCAACTAGAATTAGAACCAAAAGTTGAGAGACAGAAGGATAAAAATGCAAGTCATTCAAAAGGAAAGGAACCTGTGTTACCCAAATATGTTAGAAAGCATCATGCACCAGATTAGATCATTGGTGATAAATTAGAAGGAACAATGACAAGAAGTAAGTTGAAAGGCACTTGTTTACTTTCTGATTTTGAACCTAGAAATGTAAAAGATGCACTAGACAATGAAAGTTGGATTGAAGCTATGAATGAAGAGATAGAACAGATAGAGAAAAACAAAACATGAACTCTTGTACCTAGACCCAAAGATAAGAATGTGATTGGAACAAAGTGGGTATTCAGAAACAAACTAAATGAAGATGGTAAGGTATCAAGGAACAAAGCTAGACTGGTATGCAAAGGATACTCTCAAGAAGAAGGTGTAGACTATGGAGAAACTTTTGCTCCTGTTGCAAGATTGGAAGGTTTCAAAACCTTACTTGCATATGCTGCATTCAAAGGATACAAAGTTTATCAGATGGATGTCAAGTCATCATTTCTCAATGGCATAATAGAGGAAGAGATTTACATTGAGCAACTTGAAGGTTTTTTTCATCCAGACAAGAAGAACATGGTCTGTAAGTTGTATAAAGCATTATATGGTCTGAAACAAGCCCCTAGAGCATGGTATGAAAGATTGCATAACTATCTTATTCAGATTGGTTTTCAAAGAACTAATGACAATAGTTTCAGATTTTCCTTGTGTTAGCTACAAAAATGGTTTACATCATAGTTTGTGTAATTACAAACTCTTATGCCGATATTCTGAGTTACTTGACTCATGAAGCATTACTGATGCTCAGCACATGCTATTTCCTGGATAGCTTGACACCTAAACAAAATTGTATCACTTGGCACTTGATATTACTCGGCACGTGATATTACTCGGCACTTGATATTACTCGGCACTTGATAAAATTGGATTTCTTGGCACGTGACTGTGACTTGGCTCCTACTCTTTGCTCAGCATGTATAGTGAAAAATGGTTAAGTGTATTTGACACTCAACTGTCAAAATTATTCTTTAAACCAACAATCTCCCCCTTTGACATGAGTGGCAAAAAAACTTATCTAAGATCCTAGGGTCTTGACATTATTTCATGCATCCTCTTATTTTCTTAAAAAAAATTTTAAGAACAAATAGCAATATACCTTATGACTCCCTGTGAGTTGATTATGCTTTGTGCACTCAGTGACTTCTATCCTGTTTCTACATTCTGATCAATATGTTATATCAATTTTTTTCAAAATTCTCCCCCTTTCATCATACTTATCATTTCATTCTGTATCTCCTCCATACTAGATCTTTAATTAACTCCCCCATACTTAATCTCCCCCTTTTTTGACACTTATCTCAAGGGTTTGATAGGGAAATGCCATACTTGACCAAAAATGGAATGTTTACTTCAAGGAATACCTTCAGAGTTGCATCCCAATTTTCTAGTGCAATATCCAATGACTTATACTGGATGGTAATCTTTGCTGCTAGGTGTACAAGTCCATCAAATGTAGAAAGATTGGGGTCTTTCTTGAGGATTTTTTCTCCATTCATCTGCTCCTTATGAAGTACTTCCAAATGAGGAGTTATTGAGGATTGAATTTGCATCAATTTGGCTTTGGTGGTTGCCTCCTCTACTGTTAAAATAGCTAACTTTCTTTGTGTGTGAAGCGATTGGGCAAAATGCTTCTACTCTGAGCTAGATTTGTGGGGAGTTGCATGCTAGAAATCTTCAAATTTCTCTCCAAGCTCAGTATTTTCTGGCTAGTGTCCTGTGTGAATGTGAAAAAATCACACAACTTATTGTACAAGGAAAATACGTTTCCAAGTATAGTTTTGACTGTTTCAATTTTCTTAGCCAGCTCCACTTGTGATAGTGCTATATCACCAGATATTTTCTTATTTACCTTGCCTTGGAACTTTCTCTCTAACCATTCCAGTAATTTAGCATCTGTATCCTGGTCTTCACTAGTCACCTGGTCAACTATATTAGATAGTTTCTCTATGATTGGCCTTGACTCATCTAGAGACTTTAAGTTGAAAGCTCCTATGAATATGTCTTTGATTTCATTCAGGGTATGTTTGTGCTTGTGTTCTCTTCTTAGTGCTTCTTGTCTCCTTCTTCTATCCAATGCACTCTGAATTTCATTGATCTCCTCTTCAGTGAGAGTGCTGAATTCATAATGTGGAATCTTTATTTCTTCATCAAGCTTAGGAACTCCATAGTGAAATTTCTTGACTGCCCTTGATGAGCTCAAGCCTAGTGTCCTGATTTGTAATGGTAACCTATCAGTGCTCGGTTGTTGAAGAGTCTGTGTTGGAGTACCAAATTTGGGTAATGCAACCAATGTTTGTATTGCAGACTCCTCCTTCTTACTTGTCTCATCTTTTTCTTCAGCTTTTTTATCCTTTTGGTGATCAATAGGTGGGGTTGAACTTACTAGCTATTCAAATGTTTCCTTGACTTCCCCTACTACTGTACTAGGCATCTGAAGTGTATCAGTGACTACACTTGGTAGAGGTGGTGGAGGAAGGAATAGAATACCAGTAGGTTGTATAGTCGAAGGTGGTTCTTGTGTTTTCACCTTGACTGCCTTTGTTTTAGCTACTAGATTCTCCAATTCATCAACACTGACCAATATAGGACTTGAACATAGTTTCGATACTAGTGTTGATTGGTCAAGGATTTTTGCTAAACCCTCTATAGTTAATGGATTGATGTTTGGACTAAAAGTGTCTATAACATCCTTGATTTTTACAATCTCTGCAGGTGTGATGATGGCATGAGGAGGGCTAGGAGGTGATAGCTGTGTGTCTTCCACACTTTGATCTTGTTGCTTAGCTGTATCTTTCTCTTCCTCTTTCTCCTCTGTATGTGCCTCTTCATCTTCCTTTTTTTCTTCAACCTTCTTCTCCACTTGTTCCTTTTCTTTTTCTTCTTCAACCTTCTTCTTTTTCCTGGCACTTGCCTCTACCTTATATTCTTCATTGTAAACATCTTCTATTTTCTTGTAAATTATCCTCCACAATCTTGTGGACTTTGTAACTACATCCTCAATTTTGTTCTGCAAAATGCTAAAAGCTCTATGTTTGGGAGTGAATCTATTGTTATGCCTCTTAAATGCATTTGTTATTTGATCCTTAGTCAAATTAGGCAATAAGCTGGCTAATGTTGATTTCCTTATCTCCCTTTCCATTTGTAAACAAAAATGCCATTTATCCTCTACAATTTTGTATAATTCCTTAGGCATTGATTCATCTAACTCTAGAGGTGTGTGCTTATAATCAGCCATCATAGCATACACTGATTCCTCTAATTTATTTTTTTCCTCCTTGGTGAGCTTAGAAAAATTTAGGTTCTTTAAACTTTTCAAATCATCATTCTTAATTTTTGAGCATAATTTATCAATGGCAGTCTAAGGTTTGTGACTTACCACTTGAAATTGGTTGTTGTCCTCTGACTTAGTCTTCTCTTCATCTGTTTTGAGGCTGGGCAACAAATTTTATTTTCTTCTTTGGCTTGGTAGCAATCTTCTTTGAAGCTTTCTTCTTCTCTTTTGCCTCCTCTTGGGCTTTTTGTTTTGCAACCCTTGTAGTAGGTCTCTTTGGTGCAGGAGTAGCTACTTTCTTTGCCTTGGGTTGAGGAGCAAGAGGAGTTGTGGCCTTTCTTTTTGTGACCTTGGTTCTAACTTGTGCTTCCTTGACTTCTTCTTCCTTAGCACTTTCCTCTTTATCTTCTCCTAACCCTTGAGTCAAACCTTGAGGTTTATCTCCCTCATCTTCAATGTCTTCTTCTTCCTCTTTTGTTGTTCCTTCTCCTTCAACACCAAATTTTCTCTTGATTTTCCTTAACAATTTTTCTTTCTTCTTTACTACAGAGGTAGTTTTCAAATTTGTTACCACCCTTGATTTTACAACATCATAAGTTCCAAAGGCTTTTGCATTCTTGTTAACTTCTTCTACAAGGAGAGCTATTATTGTTGCAGAGGCTTGATCAATATCGAGTTCATAACCTAGTGGCTTAAGCCATCTCACTCTAGGTATGACTGCTTGTATATAAGTATAATCAATATCTACAAGAAAACAAATGTCTTTTTCATATTTCTTAGTTAATGAGACTGGAATCATCATTCTCTATTTCATGGACTTTTTGAAATCCTCAAAGTAGCTAGTCATTTGGGCATCAAAATTATCACCCATCTGTTCAATATATCCATTGATCTATTCAACAATTGTTTTATCTGGATTCCATTTCATCTTACCTACAGAAGGGAATTCTTTCATTAGATAGAAAAACATGAACACCAAAACTAATCCAAATTTGCAGTGAGCTCCCTTGCTCTTCCTTATAGCTCCTAGATTCTCATTAATTTGTTGAAACATGAGCTCTGCTAGATCATAGGTATGATCCTTTTAAACCAATTTGTATGCAACATCAACTGCTGTACAAGGCACACTGTTTAACCTGCTTGATTGATAGAATTTGTGTGAAATGATTCTCAAAACAAAATCTAGTAGGGGTTCTGTATGTATCAATAGTCATTCCCCTATTGTTCCATTTAGCACTGGTGGTATTTCTCTCTATTACTTCCTTTTTGTCACTACGTAGGGTCTTTGGCCAATCTAGGGTTGGAATACCAGTAAACCTATGAATAGTTTTCTTGGTAAATTTCATTGGCCTTGTTTCTAACCAAAAGGCTCCATCATGTATTCTTCTCAAAACTATGTGTACCCATTTAGCTTTGAAAATAATTGGAAACTCTAGGGTTTTGGTCAATCCCTTTCTCTCGATTATTGAGAACTCATCTTTCAGTATTTTGTTCTCACATAGCTTGTCATATGCATTATAAATTTTTAGATCTCCTATGGCTCCAATTTTGCAGTTGTAACATCTACGAACATCTTGAACCATGATAACTTTATCAGAAATAACGGATAATGCACCTGTGGGATCATTCTTGTATGCAACTTCTGGAATGGGCTTGAACTCTGGTTGCTTAACTTCATTACTAACCAACTATATTTCATGACTCTCTTTTCCCTTAGTGGTTCTAGACCTAGATGCCATTGTTTGCCAGACTAGGGTTTATAGTTTAAACAAGTTTATAAACACTTCGTAGCTCAGCACAAAAATAAAATACCTCAAATCAATGAAACTCGTGCTAGATCACTGTGGAAATCCTTGCAAATGGATTTTAAGCTACCCTTGATCTTCTGCATTCTTTTCATCTTTGCTTCATGTTGGAATGGTGAGAAATGATCAAAAATTAACTTATTTACCCTTCAAAATAGAGCAATTAATGCTTAGTGTGCTGACAACTGTGTACTCACCACCTAAAGGATTTCAACATGACTCGGTACCCATTTTGTTTCACTTCACTTAGCTCCCATTGATATTTCATAGCTTGGCATTGACTATTAACTCGGTCATTGTTAGCAACTCGACACTTGAAGACAACTTTGGTAGATTTTGCAAGATTCTCAATTTTGACTTAGCATCTTTGCTTATGTTGATTTCTTCTTTGTAGTTCTTCTATGTCTTGGGACTGATGTATGATATAAATTAGTATATCAGTCCCACACACCCATTCTTACTTAATTATATGAAGTGTGATCACTTGACCCATTAGATGAAGTGATCTTTGCACCTAATGTGCTGCACTCATCTTTCTTCTTCCATGTCTTATTCATCTCACTCCTGATGTGTTCAACATCTATCTTTGCCTTCCCATTGTTGAACTCAGAACTTGGTGCCTTTGACCTTGTTGGGCAATTTCTGTTGATATGACCAGTTTTCAAGCAATTGAAACATGTGGTTTGATTCAACCATCTTTTATAGTTCCCCTTGAAATGTGTTATGCAATTTTGAGGTATATGTCCATATTCCTGACAATAGTGACAACTGTACCTAGTGTTGTAATCTCAATGATAATGACTTTCATTTCCTTTTTTTTTTGTTGGCTGATTTGATGTCCACACAAGATTTGATCTACATTCAAATTCCCTATGTCCATACTTCTTGCAATTATGACAATGTCCATCAAATCTTTGTGTCCTTGTGACATTGGATCTGCAATCTTGTGTCATATGTCCTTGCATTTTGCACTTGTGATAGTAACTCTTGCTTTTATGTGTGTTTGGCTGATTGATTCTCCTACTTCTGCAAAAATTAGCAGTATGCCCCTTCTTATTATAGTAATGACAAGTGGGTTTTGAATCCTTACCTTTGTCACTTCTTTGTTCAACACTTTTTGATGATTCTCCAACTTTAGTGCTGCTGTATCCAAGTCTTGATGTATCATGGGTTGATCTTGGGGATTTCAACAATTGCTCAAAATACTTGATGGCTTCATTGAGTTTGTTGAAGCTCTCTGAGATTTCCTTTTCTCTTCTCAAGTCATTCTACAATTGTTCATTCTACATCTTTAGTGTAGAGATCTCAATGTCTTTCACATTTATTTCATGATGAAGGTTCGTCATTTGGGTGAGTGTATCCATCTGCATGTTTGAGATCCTTGTTAATTCAGTACTCTTTTCTTCCAGTCTGTTTGCAAGATTTCTTTTGTCATCTTTCATCATGATTTTTTCTTCAACTACTATTTTCTTTTGTTCAGTAATTTCATATAACATTATGGCCTGTGATTCATGTTCCATCTTGAGAGATCTTATCTCATTTTCTTGATCTTTGTTTTTCTCCATCAGTTCTACTATTGCTGCATCAAATTCTTTAGTGTCTCCATTGGCAAATATATTTGTGGTATCAATCTCCATGTAGTTTATCTCATTTTCAGCTATGGCTAAATTCTTTCTTTTTTTAAAAGATTTTCTCAATTCCTCCCTTGCTTCCTCTACTTTGTGTAGAGCCAGTTGCACATCAATCACTTGATTGTCAATAATCTTCCCAAGTTTGAAGACTTCCATCTTTAGATATTTTTCTTCAAGTTGTTAGACTTCTTCTTGTGAGAACCAATTTCTCTGATACCAATTGTTGGAATATTCAAATATGGAAATAATACTTATGAGAGGGGGGGGGGGGGGGGGGGGGTGAATCAAAAGTATCACATTTTATCAAATAAAACTTTTAACTGAAAGTAAATTGCATGCATGTAAACACATCAAATAAACATGAAACTAATACATGCATCAACAACACATAACACTGGAATTTGGTGACCCAGAAACCCTCCAAAAATAAGAAGGTAAAACTGGGGTGGGGATGATACCCACAAAATTACTGCAGCAATATTGTTCAACCACTTCTGATGGTCTGCCCTGTTAAAGGCTTTACACTGTGTCAATAGTAACCTGGTTAAAGGATTTACAAACACTTTACATGAAGTGTCACCCTATTAAAGGATTTAATCAGCTTTTGACAAGGATCTACAAATAGCTATTAAGCCAACCTATCTACATAGGGTTTCCTTTTTAATACAATGGTAAGAGAGTATTAGGTATTATAAACCTGATAGTTTGCAATCCTTGATTGCTGAATACAGGCACTTGTTCTGGCTCTCTCTTTGATTTTGATCCTTTGAGATCTGATTTTTTTTCATCTCCTTTGCTTTGTTCTAATCAACTAAATATCAAATTCATCCTCTTACCCTCTATGTCTCCTTTCATTGAATTCCACTATGTTTTCCCCTTAACACTTTTCTCTCCCTCTTTCATCCATCCTTTTTAAAGTGATACTTTCATCTTCCTTAAAAAGACTTCGAAGACCTAGGGTTAGATATGGATCTACGATCCACACTGAATCTCAATTCATTGCTCAATACTTGCCTTTTGCTGATTGGTTGCATGCCTTTCCAATTTTCCAATTGGCTACATGCAGATTGCATAGGAAATGTGAAAGATTCGTTCTTATCTCTAGATCTTTCGAGATTTTCCTTGTGTTGGCTACAAAAATGGTTTACATCATAGTTTGTGCAATTACAAACTCTTGTGCTAATATTTTGAGTTACTCGGCTCATGAAGCATTACTGATGCTCAACACATGTTGTTTCCTGGATAGCTTGGCACCTAAACAAAACTGTATCACTCGGCACCTGATATTACTTGACACTTGATAAAATTGGATTTCTCGGCACATGACTGTGACTCAGCTCCTACTCTTTGCTCGGCATGTATAGTGAAAAATGGTTAAATGTATTTGATACTCAGTTGTCAAAATTATTCTTTAAACCAACAACATATTCATAAATCCTTTACCTAAGGATGCATTCTTGTATCTAAGAGGTAAGTTAGGGGTCATTCCCCTATCTGAAGCTCACTAAAATATAGTTTTAGTGATGCATCAATAGTAACATAATTGAAAATCTACCAGTTGATGCAGCAAACCAATGAAGACATTGCATATGAATTAGTTCATTAGGTATAATGCTATTTAGTTTTTTTGAACTATCTTTGGCATATGTTGTCAAAGAGGGAGAATATATATTTTCATATCTTTCTAAAATTTGCAAATAATAAGAGTGCGTGTAAGAGGGAGAGATTATATGTAAGAGGGAGTTTTGTCATTAAAAAGATTTGTTTTCAAATTTCATTCTACTATGACATGTTGTGTTGTCATCAATGCCAAAGAGGGAGATTGTTGGATACAATTGTTCAATTTTGTGTTGTCTTTGATATCACACAAATGTCATATCAGTCATCAGACAGTGTCTACAGAGCTCAAAAGGTCAGCAAGGCAATAGACAGTGTCTTTTGAGATTAGAAGGACAACAAGGCAATAGATAGTTGGTTACTAAGCCTTCACGGTAATCAAAGAAATTTAGTTCTTATCGAGGTCACTCGATAATCGAAGAAAATATGACAAAAGTGATTCTTACCGAGCTCACTCGGTAATCGTACCGAGTAAACTCAGTAGCAAAAAGATTTTAAGATATTGTAATGTTAACCGAGTCAAGAAGGTTAACTCTGGAAATTCTTGAAAGCAGTATTTACCGAGCAGGGTCAACTAGTAAAGGATGTTTAGTTTTTTAAAGAATAATATATGTAGCCAAGTGTTGAATGGTTTATTGGTAAATGTAGCATGTAAATGAGCCGACTTGACAATTTGAATGATATAAGTAAGAAGTCAAGTTGCAAATTCAAAGATGTATGGTATGGAGATATGAGAAGTTAATGTGATATGATTAGAGATCATTAAGGAGCAACAGAGTCATATCTGATCAAGGAGGATCTAATGATGCTGAACAGAGACCTGTATCTAGCAAATTCATATGCATCTTGTTCAGGTCAGTTCATTGTTTCTTTCTAACCATTGTAGAAATGATTTCAAATCTCTTAACAAAGTTGGTTTAATGGCCATTTTATAAATCCTCTAACAAGGTGATAGTTCAATTGAATTGTTCTAAAGACCTTTAGCAAGGCCACTCCTAACAAGGTGATTAAATCCTCTGACAAGTTCACACCTAACAGTGTGTATTGTAACCTTTAACAAGGTTGGCTCCTAACAAGGCTTCATAAGAGTGAAAAATTGGTGACTAGTTACTTGGTGGTTTTTCCCATATTGGGTTTCCATGTTAAATCTAGTGTCTCTTGTATTCACTTTATTTTCTGTTACATGCATGATTGTAATAGTTTAATTTATCGAGTTACAACAGTTTTTTATCGAGTAAAAGTAGTAAATAGATCATTGAGACATCTAAGGGATTTGTTGATTAATTTTTGTAAGTAACTGATTCACCCCCCCTCTCAGTTACTTTATCTTTAATTCCAATAGAAACACATATGCATCATCACATAACACTTGAGATTTTGGTAACCCAGAAACTCTCTAGGAATATGAAGGTAAAACTGGAGTGGGGATGATACCCACAAAATAACTGCAGCAATAATATTTGACCACTTCTAATGGTCTGCCCTATTAAAGGCCTGCCCTATTAAAGGCTTTACACTATATCAATAGTGACCTGATTAAAGGATTTACAAACACTTTACATTAAGTGTTACCCTGTTAAAGGATTTAATCACCTATTTAAAGGATCAACAAAATAGCTATTAAGGTAACCTATCTCCATAGGGTTTCCTTTCTAATAAAATTGCTAGAGAGTATTAGGTATATTAAACCTGATAGCTTACAATCCTTGATTGCTGAATATAGGCACTTGATCTGCTTTCTCTGATCTTGATTCTATGAAATCTGATGTTTGTTCATATATCTTGCCTAGTTCTAATCAATTGAATATTTAACTTCTACTCTCTTCCTCTAAGTCTTTTACTCTTCACTTTGAACTCCACTAGAGTGTTTCATTTTCTCCTTCATCCATCTACTTGATAAAGACATTCGAAGACTTAGGGTTAGACATAGATCTATGATCCATATTGAATCTTAGTTTCTTGCTCCTTCCTTGCACTTTTATTATTGGTTGCATGCCTTCTCTATTTTTCTTATTGGCTGCATGTAGATTACATAGGAAATAGAAAAGATTCAATCTTATCACTTAAATCTTTCGAGATTCATCATATATCAGCCATGAAAATGATTTACATTTGAATTAGTGAAGTTACAAAATCATATGTGCATTTAGTGTTACTCAGCACTTACTGATTCTTGATGCTCAGCATCATCTATGACTCAACACCTAAGTATTACTTGACACCTATACCATGCTTGGCACATGAAGTCACTCGACACATGATCTTCACTCGGCACCTGATGGATTTTTTGACTTGGCACAAGCTATGGCTTGGCATACATAGTGTACTCAACTTCAATGTAGAAAGTGGTTAAGTTGTGTTGGCACTCAAATGTCAAAACCATTCTGAGACTAACAATTCTTTCTTTGCATTTTACTTCCTACAACATAAGCATAATGAATCCTTAAGAAACCTAGTGCACATACCGCGCCAACCATTTCAAGTATATGTCCCTGGGTTGAAAAATTAAATGCACCTCATGGTGGGGAGAATAATCCTTAGATTGAATATACTATTCCTAAGTAAGGCCTTAGGAATGATTATCACACACCTAGTGTGAGGTAGTCCAATTTTGGTGCCATTGCTAGGGATGGTGTCAAGCTAGGAACATCTTTTTGGGTCATAGTTTTTTTTAGTTAAGTTTTTTTTAGAGATTTGCAGTCTTAAAGGTTTCTTCACAAGTGTGAAGAATTCAATTGCATGCATTGAAGAGGAAGACGATGGGATGGATATGGCAGATTTCTTCCACAGGAATCTATTAATTTGAATGAAGAAATTGAAGTAGAAGTTGAGTTTCCTTTTGAGGAAACAAGCCCTAATTTTCTTGTAGGGTCTTCCTCTAGAGTAGAACCTTTGGAAACACATGTTCTTTAGCCTTTTTCTGAAATTTTGGCTAGCTTTCTTGATAGTTTTGGTCCAAATCCACTTATTGTTAACAATTGCATAGCCAATGTTCCTTTTCGTCAACAACAATTTTCTATTTCCTCTCTTGAGCCTCATAACCAATGCTAATCTCAAAAAATACCTGTAGCTACTCTCCCAAAGTTCTATGGCCTTGCAACTAAGGATTTTGATACTTTCTTGTTTGAGTTTGACATACTTTTTCGTAGCTTTGACTATAACACTAATGCCCATAAGCTCAAGTTGTTCCCAACAACATTGAAAGAATAAACCTTATGATGGTTCATGGGCTTAGGAGCCAATGTAGTAGGTACATGGGATGAAATGCAAACTTGGTTTTTGGATAAATACAAAAAGTATTGCAAGGCAAATGATTCAAGAAGAGATGATATCTTTAGAATGTCACAAAAGGAGGATGAAACATTAGAAGACTATGTTTCACATTTCTTGTATATGCTACAAAAGAACCCTCAACATGTAGTGGCTGAGGATTCATAGAAGCTAGTCTTCTTGAGAGGGGTAAACAATAATTATTTGGAAGCATCAGACCTAATGGTTAGTAGTGATGTATATCAATCCTCTTGGGATGACCTCAAGAAAATTTGTGTTAACTACTCAAGGTCAACTATGAAGAAAGTAGAGGACATTTGTCCACAACCACTAAAGGGATTAGCTAGGGCATTTCAAAGTTCAAGATATCTAATCTACTCTCAAATTTCAAGAAAGACATCATAAATGATGTCACTACACATCTCGACACAATGATTACAAAAAAGAAGCATGTAGAAGCTGAATCATGATTGGTGGAATACTATCCTCATTGCCACAAATAGAAGCAAGACTGTGTATGTAAACTAGTAGCTAACTTGGAGAATCAAAATTTTTTGACCGAGTACATGAAGATAGATGGAGACAATGAACAAGTGTTCTTCATTGCTCAATGTTGACCATGGGCCTCAAGACAAGGTATGCCTCAAGATCTTCTACAATTTTCAAATCCTTACAATAATCAATGGCGAAACCAAAGTTATTAGAATCCCTCCCAATACTCCCAATATAACTAGTGGAAAAACCACCAAAATAACTAGTGGAAAAACCAAGAAAATAACCATTAGCAAAATCACCAAAATAACTAAAGGCAAAATCAACAAAATCAGTGGCAACCACCACAAGGAAATTGGTAGCCTAATAATCAATGGAGGGGGGCTCCACAATGACCTAACCAAAATCCTGGTAACCCACAACTACTACCTCCTATTCAAAAACCTGCAATAGTGCCACCTCTTGTAGAAAATGATGCTAATCCTCAACCAACTCAATTACCTACTCAACCTCAGCCAAATCTAAACAATAAATAATTAAAGCAATAAATATAAACTATAGATACTTAGTAGTGCCCTACATATTCATTAGAGGTATCTGATATTCATTTAAGATTGTGTACAACTTTTCCTACAATAGAATATCCTATTATCATAAAATTTGCAGACACTCCTACAACACCCCTTCTAGAAGTTTTACTACCAGATATCAATCGTCTAACTGATGTATCTAGTAGGACTAGTGACCATACCACCATGAATCCTCCCTTTCCACATAGGCTAAATAAAGAGAAATCTATACCCCAAAAGGAAGAGACATTTAACATTGTTGAGCAACTGAAAAATATGCACATCCAAATTCCTCTGTTTCAAGTTATCAAGGATGTCCCTCTTTATGGAAAGGCTATTAAGGAAGCATGTCTTAAGAAGCTAGGGTAGAAGAAGAAAGATGCTCAAATAGTCCATGTTGTCAGACAATTAATAGATATCATGTTAGGGAAGGTAGTGATACCAAAGTATTCAGATCTTAGTAGTCCAATAGTTAACCTGATCATAAATGGGCAAGCTATGAAAAATGTTTTAGTTGATCTAGGAGTAGCAATAAATGTGATGAGTAAAGATACAATGCATAGGTTACATATGGAAGGCTTAAGGACAACTCCCATAGTGTTACAACTCATAGACATTTCAGCTATCACTCCAGATGGTCTCATAGAAGATGTGATAGTGACTTTAGATTCATGGGAATACCTTGCTAATTTTCTTATCTTATCACCCAAAGTCAAACTTGCTTAATATCTTGTCATATTAGGGGGACCCTAGTTAGCCACCATTGATGCTAAAATTAGTTGTAGATTAGGTAGTATGAAAATTTTAAATGGTCAAACAATAAGGAAGCTAGAGCTATATCCACCTGCCAAACCCCAATCAAACTTGGGAGGACCTATTTGGCTAGATTTAGGAGATGAAGAGGAAGAGCTGAATTCTATAGCTTAGCTCAAGATGTTGCATAGGAAATCTTTTCTGAAAATGCAGGAAGAGGATGATGTAGTATAGAGCATTCTTACCAATGAATATATAATGGCCAAAGACATTGCTAAAAGTTTGACCTTATAGCTATGTACCTATGAAGACTATGTCTACCCAGCAAGCCCTAAAATAATTGACCAATTATTTCCAAGTGAACTAGCTACAAGTCCAGTATTAGAAGTGTTAATGGTAGAATTAACAACTACTATGGAACTTTCTCCTAGTCATTATCTCCATGTAAATAATAAGTTGTCCATATCACAATTGGAATATTAATCAAGATCCTCAATCAACATGAAAAAGCCTTTGCTTAGGATTATAAGGATATGGTAGCATTGAGCCCTAAACTTTGCACCCATAGGATATACATCAATTATGAAAGCTTACCACTCCAATAGCCTCAAAGGAGAATAAATCCAACATTATGTGAAATAATTAAGATAGAGTTACAAAAGTTGTTGGATGTTGGATGTTGGATTCATTTATCCAATCTCTGATAGAAAATAAGTATCACCATTAGTTATTGTACATAATAAAGGAGGGAAGTGGTAGATATATGTAGGCTATAGGGAAATAAATAATGTCACAAAGAAGGATTGCTTTCCTTTACCTTTTATTGATTAGGTTTTGGATACTTTGGCTAGAAAGAAATACTTCTCATTTCTAGATGGATACATAAGATAAAATCAGAAAAGTATTACCCCAGAAGATTAAGAGAAGACCACATTTACATGTCCTTGGGGTACCTATGCCTATTCTGTATTTCCATTTGGCTTATGCAATGCACCTTCTACTTTCCAGAGAGCTGTAATCAACATCTTTGCTGACATATCACACGATTGTATGGAAATATACATGGATAACTTCATTACATTTGGTGTCACATTTGAGGAAGATTTGAAGAACTTGGAGAAAGTACTCATCTGATGTGAAGAGCACAATCTATCTCTATGAGAAATGCTTTCTGATGATATAGGAAGGAGTGGTATTGGGACATTTTATCTCTAAAGTTGGAATCCAGGTAGAACCTGCAAAAGTAGAGGTAATTCTCACACTCCCTACTCCCACAAAGTAAAAAGAAGACAGATCTTTCCTAGGACATGTTGGTTATTATAGGAGGTTTATCAAGAATTTTAGTTAGATAGCTAGTCCTCTTTATACCTTGTTCACCAAAGAGGTTGAATTTACCTAGACAAAGGAATGTGATAACTCCTTCTAGGAGCTCAAATCATTGTTGACAATTGCACCAATGCTTAGGGGTCCTGTTTGGACTTTTCCTTTTCAAATATTTACATATGCTTCTGAGTATGCCATAGGTGTATTCCTAGGACAAAAATCTCAACACCTTGAAAATGTAATCTACTATATCAGCAAGAGCCTTCATGGACCAGAATTAAACTATATAGTGACTAAAAGAGAACTGTTAGCAGTAGTCTATACTCTAAACAAATTTCAGCATTACATAACTAGTTATTCCATTTTTGTTCATACTAACCATGTAACAATTAAACATTTGATGAAAAAACCTGCTATTATAAGAAGGTTAGTAAGATGGCTATTTCTTTTGCAGGAATTTGATATCACCATCATTGATAAACCTAGGAAAGAAAATGTGGTAGCTGATTATCTATCAAGAATTCACCATGATGAAGATGATACTACTTTGATAGATGATACATTTTTAGATGAGCATTTGTTTCATATTGATGTCAAAACACCATGGTCTATAGACATTGCTAATTACATTGTAGCTGATAAAATACCGACACATTTCTCTTACAAGGAAAAGAACTTGCTTGTACAAAAAGTTTCCATTTCTCTTGGATTGATAACATACTATTTTACATTGGACTTGACCAAGTTATGAAGAGATGTGTAAGAGAAGATGAGACATATGAAATTCTAAATGCATCTCATGATGAACCATGTGGAGGGCATTGTTGGGACTCAAAATTGAAGCCACAATTTTGAGTACCATTGAAAAATCAAGCCTTGTAAGTGTTTTTTAATGCATGTGTACCCAGTTGTCTATTTGAGGCCTAAGAGGTGTTTAATGTTTCTAACACCTTGCATTCAGTACATCTATGCACCCCATGATGATAAATAGCCATTCCAAGTTATTTTGTGAAGTTTCATTTTGAGCAATGTCCAAATTTGCATTTTTGCTTGTGTCAAACAATGATAGGAGGCCATATTTGCATGTGAATATCATGCACCCAGTAATTTTTTATGACTCACCACTATGGGAGTGTTTAGTATCCATATGAAAGAACCTATGTTTTTTGATTTTAGGTCATTTTGAATATGTTTGACTAGGTTTTGAATCTCTTAAAGTGGGTCATTTATTATTTTCATGCTGAGGTAAATTGTTCAAAATTCTGGGAGGCTCAATTTGACTTGTTATAATTTTGACCTAGTTGACCAAAATGAGAAAATTCCTTTTGCATTGTAGTTAAAGGTTAGAGACTTTTTATGTTTCAATTTTTAGCTTATGACAAATTTGTTTGATCAGTTTTCAAATGCGATTCCAAATACAATTTGTGATGTTTTACTGGTATCAGAAATGCAAAATGGTTAGGAGCCTTGTTTGGGATGTCATATCTTTGAGTTTGTGATTGGTGGGACCAAATAGATTGTATCATTGTGTTCCATACTAAAAATACTTTAAGTGTGCCAATTTTTAAATCTTGATGAATCCATTTGCACACTTTTCCAGGTCCATTCCATTTGCAAAAACCACTTTTATGCCTATGGGTCTAGTTTGTGAATTCTAAGCAGCCCACTTTGACCACTTGCCATTTTTTTTTTTAATCTATCATGAGTACAAATCATATATTTATACTATTTTCATGACAATAAACCAATTCCTTAATTCCCATTCTCCCAAGTGTCAATTTGCCCAATTTTTGGAGTTGAATCTAAACATGTGTTATGGTTTTCTGACATGTTTTCTTGTAGATAGTTCTGAGAGGGCAACTTTGACAGTCAATGTATTTTGATTGAGAATTATTCATGAGATGAGATTTGATAGGGTACAATATTGTTGAACAAAGAATTAGTGTGTTTGATTTCAGAGCCCAGTCAGGTATTTTTGTCAGCTTTTAAAGCCAACCAATAAGCCTCTTAACATGAAATTCATAGTTGTAAAAAGCAGTTAAAATGAATTTTAATGGATGGTTCAATGGTTAGATTGTTCTCAGCTAATGTCAAGTGTTTATCAAATTAGTTTGAGATGTTAGTTGTTTGGAAATAAATTTTTTTATAGCCAAACCTACTTTGGGGCCCGACTTAATGTTATCAGATTGATACCTTGATGTTAAAAGAAAGGTATAATGGCTTTCATAATTATATAATTATGTGAATGCATATAATTATTACATGCTCTCATTGATAAGACCATTGCCAAGACCAAGTAGAGGACTTTTATGGATTCTTGCCCCAATTTTATCACAATGTTATGAATCCAACTATCATATCCAAAGTTATACATTTACAAAAAAAAAAAGGTACCTCCCAATAATGATTTTTAAATGATTATACAAAGGATTTTCTCATAAGGAAGTGTATCATGAATGTCTCATCAAGTGGAATGAGGCCTAAACCCATGGCCATTATTCAAAATAAAACTGTATTATGAAGAAGATTCCTTGCATGGGAGATCCATTCACCATGAGTTCCATCTTGTCACTACATCATTACCTCCAACTGTCAAATGCAAAACATCATTGAAGATAAGGGGAAAAGGCAATAAGTAGGGTCCTCATGAAAAGAGCATAATCCATGAAATTTGATAGGCAGAAGATCCTTTTCCATGGGTGCTCTGGGGAATGTATACACACGTAGGATGACTTAGCAACTCAAATGGAGAAATGTGGGGGCATCTTTGCAAGAGGAAGGTGCTTAGTGTGCATGACTTAGAAACCAATGTAATAAGAAAGAAGCGACATAAGTGGAAGAGGGTCATAGTTAAAGGAAGAACCTTTGCCAAGCAAGATACATGGAAAGAGCTTCTGAGCTGGGAAGATTATTGTTTGATGTCAAAAATCCATTGTTGGGGATTTTGTGTGGTAAGCATAGTGTTCATAGGAGTCAAAGAAGAAATCTTCCAAAATGAAGTTCATGAAGTTGGGATCCAAATTAGACATTTTTTAAGTAGAGGGTAATATCAGGCATGTGACAACAAAGCTGTCAAGTGACATTGTCATAAACATTGAAGGTGCAAAGTTCTATCTAAACAAATTCCCCCTCTTGTCAAAGAGCATCTGCTTATAGGAATTAGTAGCAATATCCCATGAGATAGAGGATGATGAATTGGATCTTCTTTATTTCTCCCAGGGGGCTAGTAGCTTTTGAAATTAGTGCCAAATTCTACTATGGAATTTTTAAAATTTTGAATGCACCATGTGAGGGAGAAGGTGTGTTGTAGCATAAGAGGAACCATAATTTGAAGTAGAAGGAAGAGGCACCCACATCCAGAATGAAACAGGGACATCCATGGCTTGTCAACACATGTATCAACTTTGAAAGTTGCAGACCCATTAGATTTAGGTGCAGGTCATGTGAATCTAGTTGCTCAGGTGAGAAGATGGTATATAGATGTAGAGGTAAGAGGAGTGCTTCCAAAAATTTAATCCCACATTGGGTGGGTAAAGAAGCTTTTAGTTGTTTAAATAGAAGAGCACTCACATAATAAGTGTCTTTAAGACACAAGGATTTTGGAATCACAAGCCCACATGGTGGACCCTAGCCAGCTGAGATTGAAGACTAAAGAAATTTTAAAATAGCATGCAAATCAAGGTGATGACATTAGTTAGTGACATGGCAGATCTATGGATGAATCATAGATTGACATGTGGTGATCAACAAGCTCAAGATGGATGCATCATATTTCACCACACGGTGAGATCTGACAGTTGGTGGTTCACCACTTAATGAAGATCCAAGGAAGTTAAGAAAAGTAGTAAAGCACTTGGGCACCATGTGGCAGTGAGCCTAGGTCAAAGGTGACATGGTGGTCTGGTTAGCACGCTGAGGTGGCAGTTACATGGAAGTGATGTGGTAGTTTGAGCAATGAAGGAGGAGCTGCCATGTGGCGATAATTGGTGAGCCAATCAAAGGGTGCCATGTGGCACCTGGTGGTTGGTGATTGTGCAAAGGTCGACCAATAAGATGCTACCACATGGCAGCTTGGTCAAAGGGGGTTTCACTCGAAATGCATGGTGAAGGAAATAATAAAAATGTTTTTATTTTAAATGTCAAATTTTCAATATTTTTTCCAAAAAAGCACGTACAACAGTTTTAAATTAAAAATGGATATAACATAAAGTTTTGACTAAGGAAACTTTTTAATTTTTTGGATAAAATTTTTAAATGGCCAAGTGTAGACCAGAGAACTTCAATAGAGGTATATTTTTCAAAATGACTTTTAGGGAGTTTCTGATAAGCAAGTATAGGCATATTATATATTGCTAGAATCGGGAGAAAACAAAATTTTTGATTCTGGAGTTTTGTTTTTGCACAAGTAGCCATTTGTTCAAGTTATTTGAGGTTTTCTCTTAGATTCCTAATTTGCAATTGCATTTAGATATTAAAGTCCAAATGTGATTTCTAGCAAGGTAATGAGTTGAATGTGCATAAAAGACAGTAAAAATGTAGTGAGGGTTGAGTTTGATTACCTTTAAGTTAGTTAAATCTAGATTTATTAGCATTCCATGATGAATTTCAAATATTTTGGTCGCATAAGGGTTTTCATCATTCAACAAAGATATTTCCAAGTTTGTTACATAATAATGATGAAAACTAAATTACATTTTAGGGGTAGTAAGAGGAGAGATGTTTTACAACGGTAGAGGATGGAATTTTAAGTGGACACATGTCGTCTTCAAATCAGATTTGAGAATTCATTCCTTGTCTATATTTTCTTCTTTCTCATCCATTGTAAGGGTTGGTTCCAATTTTGGAGAAAAAGGACTCACTAATGTGATACCATGTGTGTTCCAATCTTGAGTTTTCTCAAATTTGTGAAACCAAGGTTCTAGTTTTGATGTGTTCTCATCATTGTGACACCACATTCTTCAACATATTTCCTCTTGTATGAACAAAAGTAGTGAAGACAATATAGCCAGTTCTGATATGTTAGGCATTTCTATGTTTTAATTTCATGCATCTGAATGTATAGTTTCAAGGAAATGAATACAAATGAGAAAGAATTTCTTTAGTTTCATTTTGATTTTTGTCTCCTATCTCTGTAATTTGCAGTCTTTTGTGGTCTAGGGACAAAGAAATGAGACCCATTTGCATTCCCTCAAGGTTTTATGTCTATTGTATTTTTTTGTTGGAACAAAGGGCCAAGTAAATGCTTGATGTGTTTCATAGGATTTCTAGTTATTTTGAGAAGGATACTTCATAAGAATGAGGTCTTTATGAACACCAATGTTTGATTCAAAAAGTGATAAGATAGATCTAATATCTTTTTGTATGAAATATGTCATTGATATCATAGATGTATGTGTTTGATTCATGGAATTTCCCAATAGATAAGGCACTGATCGGCTATAGGATAACTAGTTCTTACTACTACATATTTGGGGTCTTGTTGAAATCAACATCATTAATCAAATGTATTTCCCTTTAAAGTTTAAGAGCTAAAAAGTGTTATCCTCACTCAGCTTGTGGATTTCATAGAGTTTCAATTTGCTACTACATAACTTTGTATTTGCATAAGTATAGGAGAAATAAGGGTTTTTTATCCACTTTGTTTAGATTTAGTGTATGCTTTGACAAATAGTACCATATAGAGAATCTATAGGTCTACCCACCTAGGTTTTGTAGAGCCTGAATTAGAAGAAGGGTCAAGCCTTATAGTTGGCCTGATGTCTAAAATGATATGTTGAAGATGGGAAGTAGGTACCCCTAAATGTTTCTTGTTCTCATCGGGGTAATTTGGAATTGTGTTCTTTCAAAACACCAAAAGACACTTTGCAAAAAAAAGAATAGCATTAAAGATTTTATCAACTAGTTACTATTGGCCTACACTTAATAAAGATGCAACCAACTATACATAGAAGTATGATAAATGCTAGAGGATGGGCCAACCAACTAGAACAGATGAAATACATCTCAATCCACATACATTAATGTCATTTGACAAATGGGGCATGGACTTCATTGGTCCAATAGATCCTCCATCCAATGGGAAATCATATATCCTTGTGTGCACTAACTACCTAACAAAATGGATTGAAGTCAAAGCCATGAAGCATGCTCATGATCATAAAGTTGTCAAATTTCTATATGAAGAAATCTTTACTCGATATGGTGTACCTAGAGAACTTGTCACTAATCAGGGTGCTCAATTCACTTCCAATTTGATCATAGAACTCATGAAGGAATAAAGTATCAGACATTGGAAATCAAGCCCCTATCACCCTCAAACTAATGGACAAGAAAAAGTTACAAATTGGGAGATAGAGGCCATCTTAACAAAGATAGTTCATTTTCACTAGACAGATTGGAGGAATAAACTACCAAAAGCTATTTGGGCATGCGAAACAACATGGAAGACTACCATAGGGTTCGCACCATTTGAGTTGTTGTATGGAAAATTAGCAATGCTACCCATTGAGTTTGAACACAAAACTTTAAGAACAACACTGGAATTGAACATGGAGCTTCCTGCAACAAAGAGAGAGCATCTACCACATCTTAATTTTTTGGATAAAATGAGCAAGTCTACCCTAGAATGCATAGAAATCATAAATAAGAAAAGGAAACAATGGCATGACTCCAACATTAGGAGTAAACAATTTCAAATTGTTAATTTGGCATTGCTTTATGATTCCAGATTTAAAGATATGTCAAGCAAGTTGTAGACATGATGGATGGGTCCCTATGAAATAAACCATGTATTTGCAAATGGAGCCATCTAGTTAACCACCATTGATCCAGTGCATTTTAAGTTATTAGTCAATGGACATTGACTCAATTTGTATAAACAACCCCAAACAAAAGAAGAATTCTTGCAACAATTTCAACAACTAGTTTCAAATGCACAATAGGTAACACTTCTTCTAGAAGAAGGTGTTGACCTCCTACCTACAGCTCTTTAATAAAATATCCTTTAAGCATGCCCATAATAAACACTTTATGTCCCCATAAAGTCCAAATTCTCCATTCACTTTCTAATTTCTTCTTTTTCAACTCATCTCGTTTCTTTCTCTACCACCCACCCATCTTCCACGTCATCATTTTACAATGCTTTTAATAATGCAGTGAGTTTACTAACGTATGCTGTCACTATTGACCTTCAAATCTTGCCACCTTTTGGCATGTGCAATGATCAATTAGTAAGTATAAGCTTTTCAAAATTTTATTCATTTTTAGTACATAGATTTTGTTGGTTATATCTATTGCTACATTAAATATATTATTGCAATGTTATGCCAGTTCCATACCTCATGTCAAGTATGACAAGTGAGGACACTTGTCCATGTTTCGTAGGGGGTAGGGAAGGTTACTAATTCTCAATTATATTTCTATTTATTAATTAAAGATCCTCAAATCTATACACTCTCTTTTCCCCAAATAATTCCTCACTGTCAGGCTATGATGTGACCTAAATTCAATTTTGATGTGACCCAAATTCAATTTTGGGATGATTCTGACATATCTATGATTTACTTTCATTAAAACCACATTATTATTGCTCATGACATATTTTTCATGATGGAAATTAGCAGAAAAGAATGTGAAATGTGAAAAGGGTATGTGATTTTCAAAAACAAAAGAAAGCCTGAATTCATAGAAGGGAGGAAGGTAATAGTGCAAGAAGAGCAGAGATTGAAATTGGCAAGCACAAATGGGAGGACAATTGAAATGATGAGAACCAATGGAGCATAGTGTTTTACTTTTAGATGCAGAGGTAGTGAGAAGATTTAATGCATGTGGCCAATTAGGGTATTTCTTAAAACTAATAGAGTTTGATGATGACGCAACCACTAAATTTATATGTGCATTTGAGGAAGGTGAAGCAATAGTATGGGGATTGATAGTTGTGGCCATAGAAGAATATATAGAAGAAGTAACTAGGTTTCCAGCAGTGGGAGAACACTACCCTAATGCACATGATGTAAGATCAGCTAGGGCCTAGTTTTTCATACCAACTCTCCATTGGATATAACCAAGTAGGGTTGCAAAAGAACATCTCTTCTACCACTAAAAATGAGTTGGCCATACATATTGTCAGGTATTTTACCTATGAAGGAAGATTTTCATATTTGCATGCACATCATTTTAAGTTTCTTAGTTACATAAGGTATACTTCTCCACTGAATGTTCCCAATTTCTTGTACAATATGTTATACATTAGTGTTGAGGAAACCCAAAAAGGGAAGGACAACTTCATTACTCATCATGCCCTAATCCAATTGCTCATAGAGAGATCTCTTAGGGATGCCTCTCCCATATCATGGGAAGAATTTGTCCAATGTAAAACTCTACAACCTTAGGCTACCCCAATGAACAACCCAACAAAGAAAATGCAATCCCCATTGATACAACTACTGAGCAAAGCACCTAAGGTGCTAAAACTGAAAACATGCAAGAAAATGTGCCTTTACCCTCTCAAAAGAGAAATGTACCTACCTCTACTTGAGAAAAGAGGGAAAAAAATTACATGAAGAAACCTTGGCTCTGGTAGTAGAAAAACAAAACCCTACAGTCTCAAAGAAAAAGAAAACAAAATCGGGTCCTATAGTAGTCACTCCTGCAACAAAGACACCAAAAAGAGGTAGTTAGAAGAAATTCATGGTGCTTGAGGAGACTTCAGTGTGAACAAGCCCTAGAATGAAAGGAGAAACTGTTGAAGTCTCAGTAGAAACTTATTCTACTTCACCTAAACCATCTAATGAAAAATCCCTACTACACATTGTCCTAGACGATTCCCCCAATCAACTTGAAATTCCAAACATTCCTCAAAAGGAATGTAGGGTTGAGGTGAATGAAAGCCAAAATAATTCCCCAGTAGGCCAACAAGATACTCTAGGCTATAAAGATGAAAAAGCCCCAATAAAGCATCAGTTAACTTGTCCAAAAACTAGCCTAGTTCCCTCCAAGTGAACATGGTTTAAAAATTTCTTATAACAATCATGGAGGGAACAAAGGAAGAAAGATAACTATGAGGAAGAAAGTGGCCCAATTACCCTACAAATGCTTCTTTTCTAGTTGTATAATAAATTTTTTTTGACAACAGCCCTATGGAAAGAGGAGAAAGAGAAAAAGAAGAAGGTCATAGCATATCAAGGTGAAGAAATTGCAGAATTGAGAGAGCAATTGGCAAAATAGAAACAAAAGATGGATCATGCCCTCAAATTGGTTGATCAAATAATTACTTGTAGATTACCACCTATGATCTATGCTATTTGTTTAAAAGAAAAATTCCTTTTATTCCATCTTATGTTGACCCTCAAAGACATAAATGTAGAATTCAAGTTAGCTTAGGAATTCTATTGTTTATACCAAACTCTTCTATCTTGGTAGAAAAATTTACTCTATGAATTGTATGTGCATAATTTCATTATCCTTGTAGAAACTCAACGGAATCCTTTACCTTACATAGGGGACATACACATGAGGGCCCTAATGTCCTTGATGCACATTGAAGCTAATTATGATAGACAATTGAACAATTAAAAAGATGAGGAAAGAACGTAACCCCTATCATTAAGAGCCAAGAGCAATAACCTAGAAGAAATCCTTAGGGATTAGTTTAGATTAACCTATGACGATAAGCACAAGGAGATAATAAAAATATCTTTGAGGCTAGAACAAAGGTATATGTGGAATATGATAACCTACCTTAATTTACCTTTCAAAGAGCCATGGTTGGTGTTAAAAGATGGGGAGAACTACCTGAGGACTCAAAAGATTAGAGCCACATAGTCCTATCAACTTAGAGGCAACCCTTCACCAAGCTCTAAAATACATAGAGTTGGGAAGGCAGACTAGACCAAAACTGTGGTGCCCACTAACAATAAAATCATCAATGCTCATGTGGCCCTTGTATGATATCACTTTTGAACAACTTGATAGGTTGCAGCAGGACCATAGAAGGGAATTCTAAGAGAGAACATGAGGATTCTACTACACCTTCAAAAGTAGTAGGAGAGGGAGGATTGAAGCTGGAGATTTTTTATCAATGACTAGAAGATGCAATGCTTGAGGAAAAGCATCAAAATTACTTAGGGGCAGATGATGAGGCTAATTATTGCCTCCATTTTATGATAATTTTAAATAATCTTTTTTAATACAGGTAAGACATTTGTGAGCTTATGTTTAGTTGAACTTATGATTAATTCTACATAAAACCATTAACCTATGGATAGATAGTATGTCAGATTTTGCCAATATTATACATATAATGCAGTATTTCATATAACCATTAGAATGTGTGTTCTAATATTTGGATTTAATTTGATTATTCATTTGCAAATATTTTTTCATCATAACTAACCTGATAAGGAAGAAGCTAGAGGATGGTCAACAACATTCAAGGAGGAATAACAAATTCCAGTCACAGTGGAAGAACCATAATGATACCAGGAGACATGACCACTACAAAGGAGGAGCTATTATTCTAGGAATGCAGGGATGAAGAGTTGCTATATTCTCTCTATGTTTACTATTGTGTTGAATTAGTTATCGAAACTTTATTGTTTGTACTGTGAACTATTATATTTCCTTCTTTTTCTCTGGTAGATTTGTAGTTAGTTTTTTTTCTTTCCTATTTTAGAATAAATGGTGATCCTCTATTTATAAGGATTGGATTGATAGTTTTAGGAGGTTGGAAGAAAGTTCATAAAAAGAGACTATTGACTCTTGTAGTGAATTGTTTTACAATTTTATGTATTATTCTTATGTAAGGAATTTTGGAATATAAAGAAATAGTTTTTGGTTTATATTTTTTGTTAGTAGATTAGTAGAAGCTGAACAAGGGGGCCCACTTGGGAGGTGCATTAGACTAGAATAGTATATATTTACTTCCAACATTTATAGTATTTCAAGTAGAAGTTGTAATTTTCTTCCTATGGCATCATACTTTGTAAGTGTTCCTGCAACATTTGCGAGAATAGTTATAGTGGATGGTCTGAGTTGGAATATAAGTTAGCATTTAATTATATTTCCAAAATTAATTTTAGAAAATATTTAAGTGTGTTAATTTCCTACAACACTAGTGTAGGTTCTTTCTTTTCATTTTACTTTCCCTCAACATAAGCATAATTGACTCCTTAAGAAACCTAGTGCACATACTGTGTCAACCATTTCAAGTATATGTCCCTGGGTTGAAAAATTAAATGCACCTCATGGTGGGGAGAATAATCCTTAGATTGAATATACTATTCCTAAGTAAGGCATTAGGCATGATTATCACAATTAGGAACTTTGAAAATGCCAATAGGATGGGAAAAATTTGTATATCAAGTGTACCTTATCACACAAGCTGACCAAGGAAATCAATAGTTAGATAGAAGGAAAGATGAGTGAGCTAGAGGCTTTATCCAGCTAGATCCAACATCCTTCTTACAAAGTTGATGATTTTGAATGACAAGTGGCTAGTATTCATAGTGATATTAGAAAACTAGAACTTCAGAAGGAACAAATTTTGAAGAGGATATCAGATTTTAGAGAATCTATTGCTTTGAAATTTTTTGTTGAGAAATAGTTGGAGGAATGTGTCAAGGCCAAGGACACATATTCTAACTTTTTGTATTCAAAATTTAATGTAGTTGAGATTGCATCATATGCTCTATGTGCAATTGTCACCTCAGTTGAATCCACCAAGAAAACATGGACTAAAGGTATGAATAGTATTAAGGAAAAATTTGATGATTGCATGAAGATCATATCAACATAAGGAAGAAAAACATTTTTGGACAGTTTTTTGGATAGATTCCTAACATTTTGACCTTTTTCATTGATGTCAAAGGGGGAGTAGTTGCAGAAAATTGTAAATATATATTATAAGGGGAGCTTATGTAATTTTGGACAAATTGTAATAGATTTAATGTAAGGTGTTGTTTATTTTTGTTGTTTTAAGTTTTTGTCACTTAGCCAATTTTTCTTATTTTTTTGCCATCAAAGCCAAAGGGGAAGATTGTTGAAAATTGGATAATAGTGATATGTAATTGTTTCCATTTATGGAAACACATGATGTGCATGTTCACAGGAAACATCAAAAATAAAGAAACTTAGTGTTTGGTAATCAAAAAATTGTCGAAGCATAGAATTTGGTTTACAACAGTGTATTATTTTGTTTATAATTTATTGCTGACTTCATATTATGACTAGAAAAGTTAGATGGAGATATTATACATGTTGGTAGTGATGTGTATAACCTCAAAAGTTAGTACAGACTGTACGAAAAAAAGTTAATCGTGTTTGAAGCAAAACAAGATAGAGGAATTGAAAGAAAGGATTGTTTTGTTTACAAGATAATTACTTGTCCAATTAGGGCTGACATCCTACATGTTTACTCTAAGTTGGAAAAGTAGATTGTGGTCTTAGCTAACCTAGCAACAATTTGTGTAAAGGCATGGTATTTCTGCAAAGGACATCTTGTGATTAGGAGTGTGATAGTGTTTATAATTGCAATTGCTACCTTGTAATTGTGATTATATGTAAAATTTTGTGAAAGTGATCTATACCAAGTTTTATATGATCTATTTTATGATTTGAGATCAAGTTGAAGATCAAATATCAGTCAAGGAAGAAGACACAATACCTATATTCCAAAATTTTGATTACTTGTTTGGGTAGTGAGCTCTTCTTGTAATTAGAATTGCATGTTTGGGCAGTGGGCTCATCTTGCATTTAATGTACTACAGCTCCTAACAAGCTTGGAATCTCCTAACAGGGATTCAAATTCTCTTAACAGGGACTCCTTATACTAAATTTTCTCATTGACTCCTAACAAGGTCCATCCTTTAACAAGGAACTTATATATTAGTATATTATCTTGCGGGTATCATCCCCATCGGGGTTTTCCCTTGGCCAAGGTTTCCCTAGTTAACAAAATATGGTGTTATGAGTTATCTTTGTGCATTGTTACTATTATTGTCCAACATTACTTTTTTTCTTTGTTATGCATTTTTTAAAGTAAGAAATAATATCTAGTTGGTGACTAAAGTTTGTAGATTACTGATTCATCCCCCCTCGCCCTAGTAATCCCTATTTCTAATACATATGCATAATGAATTCAAATTTACTAATTATCATAGGGTTAAAATAATTAATATAAAGATACATCGCCCATATAGGGGTGATATTGGCTCAACCTAAAGGTATGATCACTAACTCTATGTGACACTATCATGGATATAAGTCTTGCATAGTAAACAAACACAATCAAGTGCAGATGTACAATATATCATAGCTAAAGAAACAAGAATGTAAATATAAAAATTTAAAGCATTCAATTAATTTGATTTAAATAATTATTAATTAATCCATTTGCATAAATTTATTGAAAGAGACCAGATAAATATTTGTAGCACCATGATCCATAAATCCAATGTGGAACTCATCTTTTGATTAATTTAAAAATTTAATAATAGAAGTAGTAATAGAAATTTCTTCCCAGCATAAATAGTTCCAAAAGTATATAATTTGACAAGGTCAAATACATGAATAAACACTATTGTAGGAGCCAAGTCAACTAGAGTAGACCAAATAATACATAGTGTAGTCTTTGTTCACATCTCAAGGGTACTAAGAAAACAACATTCTGATACTATCCCATATATTTTGGCAACTATTCATTTACCCTTATCATTTTTCCTCTACCGTTTCTTGTAAATTTTTTGAAAGGAAGCATATTGTCAAATTTAGGCTTGATTATGTCGAGAGGAACATACAATAAGAGAAGAAAATCCAAGCACAACAATATGCCAAAAGAATATGTTATGTAAAGAAAAATATTTGATCGTAGTTACAAATAAAATTTACTTTTAAAAACTCATATGAAATAGCAAAATCCATTTTCTATTCACAAACATTTTAGAAGTCAAATTAAAATACATAATGTCATTTGGAATTCACAATCATTAACAAATAGAAATAGAAAGTAAACTGACAAATGATATTCTCAAATTATAAAATAAAAGGTCAAATTAAAATAGAAAATTTCAAATGACATTCACAAAAAAACTTAAATACAAATTTAAAATTGTTGTTATGTGGAGCCTAATTAGACTTATAGGTTAATCTTTTCCACTTTAGTTTGTTAGCACGAATGTTGATGAAGATCTATGGGGGAGATTTCCAACATATTTGGAAGACTATTTTTGATGTTCATAAGCTAATATGTTTCAACCATGACTATATTTTTCATTGATGACAATATACTTATCTTTATGTGAAGACTAGAAAAGTAGTAGTGAGAGATTGGCTTTGCACCATTGAAGGATTGTGAGTTGTAGTTTGTACAGTTTTCTAGACATTCAAATACATGTGAGGAGGCTAGAATTTAATGCATGTATAGAAATATGAAATCTATACAAAGTTATGAATTTTTTTAGAAAATTATTTCTAGGCAATATTTACAGAGAATAGTTATTGGTAATTTGATTTTATCTCCAAATAGAGATGGAATCAAGTTGAATGATCTTGTAGGGATGTTGGAGGCATGTTGAAGATCATCTAGTTAAGTGAAAAAATTAAGATTTTCATTCTATGAGAAGTTATCTTAACTATCTATCATATATTCCTAATTGAGCTGACTATTTTCTTAATATGTTTTGTGAAGTGTAAAATTGAGTTGTAACATCTAAATGTAATATTGTAAAGTCATCCTATATTAATAATGTAAAATGAGAAAGCTCCAAGGAGGACTCATGATAATTATTAGGAATTGTTATAAAAGAAATTTAAAAATTTAATTTGAAAAATTAATCATATGCAGTCATATGCATGGATTGGTAAATTATGAACTAGATATGTGAATTTGTGAGGAGTAGAGAAGAGATTGAGTTTGTTGGTATTGTTGGAACATCCAAGGAACTATATTTGGAAAAGATAAGTTGTTGGTTGAATAGTTCACTATTGATATATTTTTCTATGTATTATTCTATGAGGATTGTACTAAAACTATTTGGGTAGTTGGTTAACAAACTTCTTATCAATTCCTAACAGGGTTGACACAACTCCTAACAAGGTTCTAATCTCCTAACAAGTATTCAAAGCCTCCTAACATGGATTCATATGTACTAATTGTATTTAATTGACTCCTAACATAGTCTATCCTTTCACAAGGAACTTTAATATTAGTACATCATCTTTTGGGAATCACTCCTATAGGGGTTTTCTGTTTGATCAAAGGTTTACATAGTTAACATATCTAGTGTTTTGGTGCATGGTTATCTTTCTATGGTTGTTTCATCTATTTTTTACATGTTTTGAAATTAATAAGGATGTTGAGAGTTTTTTTAGGAGTATAACTTATTCACTCCTCCCTCCCCCCCTCTGTTATCTTGGTGGACTTTACTTTCTAACAATTGGTATCAAAGCATCAAGTCCTTAAATAAAATGTTTAACATCTTAAGGAGATCTATGGAATATTTTAGGAAAGATAGTCTAAAGTTTGATGGAGTTAACTATCATAGCTAGAAGGTCTAAAATTTTGGTTGGTTACTACAATGACTAAATTTGTGATAAAAGAAGACAAGGTTGAAGATTGTGAGGAAGTAGAGAAAAATATATTCATGTAGAATATGCTTGCTAGAGAATCATTGTTACCAGCTCTTCCTAAAATTGAATATGGAGTTGTAAAATATTTAAGACTTTCTAATGAGATTTGGAATGATTTATAAAGTAAATTTGAGGGTGAGAAACATGCTAAGAAAGTTAGATTATAGAGTTGGATATGTTTATTTCAAGATGCTTAGATGTTGGAAGATGACACTGTAAGAGGATATTTTGCTAGAATATAAGATATTGTCACAATAATAAAGAATTGTGGAGGAGAAAAGTTAGAAGAAGTTGTATGGAAGATATTGAAGACTTTGGCACCTTATTATAAACAAACAATGGATATAATTGAATAAATTATTCCTTGCACACCTAACTTTACAAGATAGAATCTTTTTATGATATTGTAGACATTTGAAATGTGGAGAATTTCCTAGAGTAGGGAATAATTTTAGTGTGCAAAGAGATAGGCCTATGTTGACAAGAAGTGAAAGTACAAGTGGAGAATATACTAGTAGCAACCAAATAAAATATGAAGAAGACAATAAGATTGAAGGAATTTCCTTGGTTATAAAGAGAGAACCTAAACATAAAAAAACTATTGTTTGTTGGACAAGTAAAGAACTTGGTCATTATTCTTCTAAGTGCCCTAAAAGAGAAAATAAGTTTGAGCCTAGAAATCCCAATTAATCAAGAGGACCTAAGGATTTCTTTCATGTTAATGAGAATGGTGAACTTGATTAAAAAATGGTAGACTTCTTGAGTGATAGTGATGATGAGGATGATGAAACTATATGTGTTTCTATTAAAGAAGAGAGCCCTTAAAAAGAAGAAATAAAAAAAGAAGGGGAATCAATATCACAAATTGAAAAGAAAAAGTATGATTGGATTATAAATAGTGGTTGTTCCCATCATATGATAGGAGACATGAAAAAATTTGTTTATTTCAATAGTTATGATGGTAGACTTGATAATAATGTAACATGTCACATGAAAGGAAAAGGATCTATTACACTTGATGGAAAGACTAACACTAAAGATCTTTACTTTGTAGATGGTTTGAAACATAATATTTGAGTGTTTGATAGCTTGTTGATAATAAATATTAGTTGCAGTTCATAGAGAAGAATTGTATTATCAAGGATAAGAATGACACATTGATTGGCACTGGTACAATAATTAGAGGTAATGTATTTTAGTTAAATCCTATTAAAATGAAATGTTTAGTTGCTAAGGTGGATGATAGTTGGTTATGTCATAAGAGATTTTTTCATATCAGGTTTGATAAGAATGTGAAGGTTAATATTACAGTTTCAGTCAAGACTTGCCTAAGATTGTGAAACCTACTAACATGATGTGTATGTTAGAAAAATATAAGAAGAGTTCTTTTCAGAGAAAAAGGTTTATGTTTAGTGGTCCTACAAGGACTAGATAATTCTATGGTGAAAGGTATTTTATGCCACTTATTGATGATTTCACTAGAATTATGTGGGTTGTATTTCTTAGAGATAAATCTAAAGCTTTTGAGAAATTTGAGAAATTTAAGAGTAGAGTTGATAATAAATTTGGTTTCAATATTAAATGCTTGAGATCTGATAGAGGAGGAGAATTCATTTCAAAAGAGTTCAATAACTTTTGTGAAGATAATGGTATAAAGAGACAAATTTTAGCCCCTAAGATACTAGAGAAGAATGGGATAGCAAAAAGAAGAAATAGATTAGTGATTGAAACAATAAGAAAAATGATTTTAGAAAATAATGTATCACGTATTTTAGAGAGAATAAATAAATATAGGAGTATATATATGAATAGAGTACAAATCAGAAAAGGTACTAGTAAGACCCCTTGTAAAAAAAAATTTGGACATGCATCTACTATGAATTACTTTAGAATCTTTGGAAGTAAATGCTATATTAAGAGAGATGATAATATTTGAAATTTTTATTCTAGAAGTGATGAAAGAATGTTTCTTGGATATTCATTGAAAAGAAAAGCATATAGAAGTTTTAATTAGAGATTGAAAATGATAGTTGAGAGTAATAATGTGAGAGTTGATGAAGAGTTTAGAATTCAAGAAAGGATACTTGGTTATAATTTATTTTAATTTGGCAACTTCAATTAGATAAACTATTAGACTAAACTGATGATATATATAGATAAATAATTAATTGTTATATTAATTAAATAATATTGAATAGACATGTCCCATGAAGGGACATATTTCTCTATGTGTTTTGTAGAATATAAGAGAGAGATCATTTCTCTTGGAAAACATATGCCAAAGAGGCAATATTAATACATTCATAGTGATGCTTAGAAAATCAACATGGTATCAAAGCAGGTTGCAAATGCATCAATGAGCCATGGAGAAAAGTGAGGAATATACCACCATAAAATATATGGGAAAGAGCAATGATTAGTATTTGGAAGAATACACTAAAACAACACATGAAAAATAGATGACCATGAGAGTATAATATACTAATCATCGATAGATTTTTTCTAAGGTGATTTTGTGGTAGTGTTTGTTGGCTGTGGGAGAGTTGTGGTTGTGTCCATTTATTTAGTACAAGGGGATCTAGGAGAGTTAGTCACATCTATATCCTATGTTGGTGCATTAGCTCCTACAAATTTTCCAACTTCTTCAATACCTCTCATCACCTGCACAATTGCTACCATCAATACCCACATGACCACATTTTTCTTTAATTCATCTCTTTATATAAAACCTAATGCAAGAAAAGCATAATGTATTAAGAAATATAAAATTCACAAGTTAGGGAGTCATGTCTAAAATGGAGCAAAGAACAAAAGCAAGGTCATGTATTTTGAAAAACCCTAGTGCATGAAATTGAGGTATTTTTTGAATTATTGAGCATAATCTTTCAAGAATGGAAAGACAAGAAGTTTAAAATGTGAGTAATAGGCCTAGGTACAATTTAAAGAAACACCCATTTGTTTCTTTGCTTGATGACCCCATTGGAGCATTTTTGTGAGTTTTAGAAAATTGTCTTCACATCGAAGATATAAGAGGATATATTCATTGTAAAATTGAAAGCATAGGTGACTCAGAGATTCATAAGGAATTAGAGAAGATGTGCAATAATGACTTTTCATTGAAACCTAAACATAGATATCTAGAATATCTTAACCTAGTTAAGCATATGTTCTACATAGATTTTGACAATAATGAATGTACAAGGATAATTCTGAGTAGAGTACATGATGATTTTCTATGGTTGGGAAATTCTATTGTGTGTATTGAAAATGACCTAATTCACAAGGTCACAAGTCTGAGAAATGAGGTAAGTAATCTAGTAAACATTAAGAATGTGTGCAAACTAGTTGAGGCAAATCTCAACACATATTTTGATGGGAGAAATATGAAAGTCAACTCAATTCAAGATGATGGAGTAAGACTCATATGCAAGATTTTGGGATACAAGTACAAGTATGGATCTAGGATAGATTCAATCCTTGCAAGATTTCTTCATGTAGCTTACTTATTAGTAAAAGGTGAAGAGGTCATTATGTCAGATATTGTTAGAACACAATTATTGGACAACATGTCCAAAATCAAGAAATCATGGAGTATAGTTTTCAGATTTGAATCCCAATGAACACATATATTTTTCTATACTACTAAGAAGTTTCCTAGTATCAAGTTTGGAATGAAAATGAGTGTGCAATGCCACTAATCAATCGAGCATATTGGTTGAGACCTGAAGCAATTAGGTAGAGTGATATTGACAGAGTAATGAAATCCTTCCAAGCTAAAATGAAGAAAATGTATAGGATACCTCATGTACTAGTAGAAAAGTATAAGGATGAATTGTGTTTTATGGTTGAGACAGATTTCACATGTATGGAGGTAGTAGTTCCTCGGGTAAAGTTCATTGAATCGATGGGATATGAGATGAGTGAAGAAGTAACTAAAGGATATGCATAGATAATCCTTCATTATGAGGCAAAGGAGGCAAGCCTAATGCCCAAAGAGAGTGCGCAGCTAGAGGAAGCAAGCCAAACACCTGAGGAGTGTGCACAGACAAAGGAAGCTAGTTCTACAACATGCAATCCTCCTCATAGTTTCAAACTAGTAGCTACACCAACTTTTTCACCACATATTACTATGAGAAGTGAATCTATGGAAATAGATAACACCAAGATGATAGTTGAAAAAATAGAGGATCCTTTCAAGGATTTTGGTACTAGCATTGTTGGCAATATTGTAGATTACAATAGCTTTGATGAAGAAAAGGTTTAGGAGCCTATGAAAGAAGATGTATAGAAGATTGAGACCTCAAATGTACCCTTAACACCAATAGTAGTAACACCATCTACTCAAGTAGTAGAGGTAACATCAGCAACAATAGCAATTTCCACACCTCCTACCCAAGTAACAACAACAACAATTCAATCTAATGAAGAAGATGAAATGAAGAATCTTATATCTTCTTTGAGCACATTTCTTGAGAAGAAGAAATTAGTCAAGTCAATTGAGAAGACTTTGACTTTAGTTTTGGACAAAATGGAGAAGTTAGTAAGTCTTGTTGACACCCTAATCGACATTCAACAATGCGTGACAATTTTGTGCAAAGCCTTTGATAATGAATTCAGAACACTCTCTAGTGTGGCTACAATTCAAGCACAAACAAAGCATGATGGTAAACTTCTAAATTCCATGTGCACTAATATAAGAAATGATATAGAAACTTTGAATATACGTATTAAAGTATTGAGGCAATGTATAGAGGAAGGAAAATAGGCTTATGCTAAGTGCAACTTAGCATACATTCATCTCCAAGAATTTGATGATTAGATCAAGGATAAAGTGACTAAGCTTTAGACAGTCACTAACAATTTTTTGAAGTAGAATTAGAAGATAGACACCATTGAGCATACAATCCAGATACTTCATGACTTTATAAGGGAAATGCAAGAAAAAGAAGAGAAAACTCTGAAGAGATTCACTCTTCTAAGACAACACTTGTTCCCACAAGTAACATTTTTGGAAAATCAATTGGAAGAATGCTTGTCAGAAAAATCATCATATGAAAAGTTTGTGGCTACAAAATTGAACGTAGTAGAATTGGCAACATATGCTTTGTGTGCACTTATCAGTGTATCTAATGCATTGAAGGATAGTTGGAATAAACACTTTATGCAGTTGAAGATTATTTTCCAAGTTTTGATATAGCTACTAGAATTTTGACAGTCTCTTTTTGAAATATTTTTCATTGATGTCAAAGGGGGAGATATATGGAAAATTGTAATTATAATTGTAAGGGGGAGAAATAAGTTGTAATAGGAGTTATAAGGGATGTAAAATTTTCATAACATGAATACAATGTTTTCTTTCTATATTATGGTTGTTTGTTTTGATTGATATGACAACATGTTTGGGACTTAGCCAATTTTCTCAAAATGTTGCCATCAATGCCAAAGGGAGATATTGTTGGAAATATGTCCAATCAATCAGATAAGGTAAGTTATGGTTGTCATTTATGGCAACATATTTTTTTTGCAGATTAGTCATGTTCACTTATGAAGGAAAATTGTCTAAGTATTAGATAGTGTTATAGCAGTAGGAAAAATTTAATGATAGTATAATATTCCCTTGGAATATTCTCTTACACAATTGACCAAAGATGCATGAAATCATAATGATGAAATATACCGGTTCACATGTTCATATAGTTAGCAGAGTTCAAGTTATGAAGGAATTAGTGATCTAGTATTGATACATTGCAGAACAGAGCATATCAGCAGAATGTGTTAAACAACTTGACTTATTGTTTTGAGTTATAATTTCTTGTTGAGATAACTCTAATGATGTTATGTGAGCTGACTAAGGAAGAATTTACTAACATTTTTGGTATAAGTAAAGAACTTCATTTGTGAAATTAAATCAGATCAGAAAGATATGATGATAATGAAATGTGATCAATGATTGCGAAGTTGATATGATCATGTGAAATGAGAGTAACAAGTGAATGTGACTTTGTGATATATGATGCGAAGCATTGTTATGCTAGATGTGATGTAGATTAAGTTTTGTGAAGTCACTCTTGTATGGAGCTTTGTTAATTAGAATATTTGTGAATTACAAAAAGTATCTTAGAACTGTATGTGTACTTATTTTCTGAAGATCTCATTGTATAGTTGCATGTTAGGGAAGTGGGCTATTCTTACACACATTTTATATGATCCACCAACTCCTAATAGGGTTGAGGCTTCTAACAAGGCCTAGTCTACTAATAGGGACTCAAGACACTATACATTATTCATAGACTCCTAACAAGGGCAATATCCTTAATCAGATTCTTTATATAGTAAATCATCTTGTGGGTTTCACCCCCACTAGGGTTTGCCCTTGGCTAGGGTTTCCCTAGTTAACAAAATATGGTGTTATGATCTCTCTTTTTGTATGGTTGTTTATACTGTTGAACATTATTAGTTTAATTTCTTATGCATGTGGTAAAGTAATTAATAATATTTAGTTATGGACAAATTGATTGAAAATATTGATTCACCTCCCTCTTAGTATTATCTATTTCTAACAACAATAGTAAAGATCAAGTTTGTATAGAAAGATCATTGAGTATTTTTACTAGCAAGGTTAAAAGGAGATACTACTAAGTGTCTATCATATGCAACTAACCTTGGAAGAAAAAGATATTAAGTTTAAAAGAAGTTATGCAAGTTTTAGTGAAGATTGTTCTCAAATAGAGTTTATAAAAACATGTTTTGGTAAACTTGTTATATCTCTTTAAAAAATTATTATTCTGAGAAGCAAGGTTAAAGGCATGTAGAAGACATGTTGGTGATGATGTGGCTAATCTCACTCATCATAAAAGTACATGTATGAATAGCTATTCAAGTTACAAGGTGACTAATTGATGTTATCACTAATTATAATATGTTCTTAATGTGATTCTATAATAATTAATTTAGAAGGTGTAATAGCTGACTCAGGAAATTGTTTTATGCATTTGGTATAAAGGAAGGAGATTTTCATTTTGATTTTATATGATTGTATGGATGATTGTATGAAGCCCAAAGACCAGAATAGAAAAGAAACAAGTTAATTGTGAAGATAAGCAGAACAAAGTGAAGTTGGAGAAAACTTTGTTGCCAAGGTTTTATTTAGAGATTCAAAGTTTGATACTTGGATCTGAGGTTTGTGACCTAGTCTACAAGGTGTGATAGTGATTAGTTTGGTTGACAGGATAGAGGAAAGAGGATAAAGCATAGTATGAACAATTATTCTACAAGGAATATTTGAGAGATCAGTTGGACAATGAAGTCTGCTAGTCTTTACCTAGAAGCTATTTAAACAATGGGTCCTTCTACCTTCTACAACTCCTAATAAGGTTGGCACAACTCTTAACAAGGTTGGAATCTCCTAACAAGGATTCAAAGTCTCCTAATAGGGACTCTTATGTACTGAATGTGTTTATATACTCCTAATAGGGTCCATCCTCTAATAAGGAATGTGTGTGTGTGTGTGTGTGTGTGTGTGTGTGTGTGTGTGTGTGTGTGTGTGTGTGTGTGTGTCTTTGTGGTCATCATTCCCACCAGGGTTTTCCCTCTAATCAAAGGTTTCCCTGGTTAGAAAATCTAGTGTAATTATGTATGTACATCTTGTTATGGTTTTTTTTCTACTTTGGTTGCATGGTTAAGATTAATTAAGGTTGATAAATGTTTTAATTGGAAAACTAATTCATGCCCCCTAGTTATCTTGGTGGACTATTATTTCTAACAATTGGTATCAGAGCATCAAGTCCTTGAAGATAAATTTTAACAACTTTGGGAGATCCATGGTGAACATATTCAAAAAGGAGAGTCTGAAGTTTGATGGAACAAATTATGATAGCTAGAAGGAAAAGATGAAGAAACATCTGATGTGTATGGGTCCAAGATATTGGATCTTGACAAAATCAGATAAGACAATTATTGTTGAAAGTGCACTAAAATCTTGTACTAAGGATGAGAGCTAACAAAGCACTATTGTTTGCATTTCCTAAAATTAACTATGATGAGTTAAAAACACTTGATATTTCTCTTAAGTTTTGGAAATTTTTGGAAAATAGTTTTGAAGGTGATGAACATTCTAAGAAATTGAGACTATTAAGTTGGATTTGTGCATTTCAAGATGTTAAAATGATGGAAGATGAATCTATAAGAACATATGTAGGTAGAATATTAGAAATTACTACAGGTATCAAATCTCAAGGAGGAACCAAGGAAGATGATGAGGTGATCGGGAAGATATTGAAGATTTTAACACCACCATTTAAGCAGGCAATCCAAATGATAGAATTGTTGATCTCTTGTACCAAAGATTTTACCAAGGAAACATTACTTGGGAGACTTGAAGAAGTTGAGAATGAGCTTAGAAAATCCAAAGAATTTTCTAGAGCAAAGACAACTTTTAGTGCCCTAAACATTCAACCTAATCTATCAAGGAGCACAAGTGCTAGAGTAGATTTTTCTAGTAGTAGCAGATCTGATAATGATAGAATGATAGAAGGAGTAGCCCTTCTTGTAAGAAGAGAAAAAAATGGTAAGAAAATCTCTAAATGTTGGACTTGTAATGAATTTGGTCATTATGCATGTAAGTGTCCTAAAAGAGAGAAAAAGTATAGAGGAAAGTTCAATGAAGAAGATGATTATGATGAACAAGCAGTAAGTGCTCATGATGAAGAAATAGGATTTTTAGCTATTAAAGAAGAAAGTCTAGAGAAAATAGCTTTGGTATCACAAGTTGAAAAGAAATCTGATTGGATAATTGATAGTAGTGTTAGAAATAGGGATTACTAGGGGGTATCAGTAATCTACAAACTTTAGTTTCCAACTGGATATTATTTCTTAATTTAAACCATACATAACAAAGTAATGAAGTAATGTTGAAAATTAATAGTAACCATGCATAATGATAACTCATAACACCATATTTTGTTAACTAGGGAAACCCTGGCCAAGGGAAAACCCTAGTGGGGATGATACCCACTAGATAATATACTAATATATAAGTTCCTTGTTAGAGGATGAATCCTATTAGGAGTCAATGAGAAAACTTAGTATAGAGAGTCCCTGTTAGGAGACTTTAAATCCCTATTAGGAGATTCCAACCTTGTTAGGAGTTGTAGTACAATAGATGCAAGATGAGCCCAATACCCAAACATGCACTTCAAATTACAAGAAGAACACCTAAACAAGTAATCAGACTTTTGGAATATACATTATTTCTCAGTTTGATCTCAGATCACAAAATGGCTTCAAAAACTTTGTATATATCACTTTCACAAATGTTCACATATAATTGATCAACACAATTTTTTCAAGATAACACACTTGAATTTGTAAGATGTCCTTTACATAAATACCATGCCTTTACAAAATTATTGCTAGGTTGGCTATGACCACAATACACTTTTCCAACTTAGAGTAAACATCTAGGATGTTGACTCTAATTGGACAAGTAATTATTTTGTAAACAAAATAATTCTTTTCCTTTTTACTTAAAACATGGGTATCACTTTTCTGTACAATTTGTACTAAATTTTGAGGTTATACATATCATCATCAACATGTATACTATCTCCATCTAAATTTACTAGTCATAATACAACATCAACAATAAATTATAAACAAAACAATACATTGTTGTATACCAAATTCCATACTTAGACAATTTTTAGGGTACCAAAAGCTAAGTATCTTTATTTTTGAGGTTTCCTGTGAGCATGTACATCATGTCTTGCCATAAATAGAGCTGTTAGATAAAACTTCTAGCTCACTTATCTTTCCTCCAATCTGATTGTCAATGTCCTTAGTCAATTTATAAGATAGAATACACTTAATGTACAATCTCTTACCATTCTCTTAACACTTCTAAAGTACCCTGATACAAGTATCAAGGCTTATCAAATCATTCTTAATATTTTGAAAAATGATGCTAAAAAAGTTACCATCATGTGAGATTTATGCCTTTTCCTTTGCAGAACTCAATAAATTAGTAAATTCCTCATCAAATGACTTTAGCACTACCTATAACCTCTATTTTGGATCTACCTCTATGTGTTGCACTACTAGAGTACTATGTAGTCTATTAGTATTCTTGAGCTTCAGATTATTAGATATAATGTATCTCATAGTAGAGATACTAATATGATCTTTCTCAAAATTGTTATACAAATCATAAAATGTGTTCATCCAAACAAAGTTTCCCTCAATAGCAATAGCTAAGTTTATCTTTTCTATCTTTAGCTTCTAGGGTTTTCGAGCTTTTCTAGTTGATTACTTAGAAGTTGTTACATTCTCTATTTGTTTGACTTCTTCTTCTTCATTGCTAGACTCAACAATTTCTTTTGTCTCTTGCCTAGTCCAGTGGCTTGTTGCTTGACCCTTTTGGTCTTTGTGGTCACAACTTTCACTAATCTCTCAAATTTTGTTTTCAGCTTACTTGGTTACACATCTGATACTAGTTCATATAGAATGCTCTATTCTAAAGATGTCTCTACAACAGATATTGACAAGGATTGTATATTCAGTATACTTTGCTTCATGGTTTTCCTGACTAGCTTAGACTCACTCTCAGTTATACTGACCTTTGATAAAGCTTTCTTCATAATAGTTTCTATTTTCTTGTGAGAAGCCTTCTCCAAGGATATGCCTAATGAGGTGACTGGGTAATCTCATCATATGTTCCAAGTCTATATTTAGCTATTTCCTTTTTTGATTTTGACAATAAATCAATGTATCCTACTATTGTTTCATGATTCAATTCATAACTTAAGGGATCAAGAAGTGTTTCTTAGGTTCTATCACTTATATATAAGTAAAATTTGTATCAACCATGACACAAATTCCATCTTTAAATCTATCTACAATTGCAAGTGTAATTCTAAATCTTTGTCTCATCTCATTCTAAAATGTTCTCATTATTAGTTTTCCACTATCCTATATCTTATCTGTTGGATGTCTTCTACATACTTCTATAATCTTGTCCATTGTACACCTATCACTACTCAATATCTGTATGACTAATAAATATTGAAATCTTATAAGCACATTAAAAAATATGTGATTGATTAGTGACTAAAATCTAAACATGCCATTCTTTCCTCTTGATCTTTTCTAGGTTTTCAAGTAGTTGCATTCTTAGAATTTTACTAAGATTTACTTGTTCCTTCTCTACACATATTTTGTATGTTGCATAGATGAATCCGATTAACAATTCATCAATCTTTGAACTTGCACATATAGAGTAGGCAATAATTCTATTCAAAAATCTTACATCATCTTACTTAATGGTGCTAATCACCATGGCCTTTCCATTATATACTACTTTGCTATAATTCTCAAATTTCTTCTTAACAATTTTCTCACCAATAGGTACACAACCTTGTTTACAAATACTAGTTACCTCATGAATAAGGTCAACAGAAATATCAACTACACTATCTTGCATCCATAGTTCCCCATCATGTATTCTTCTTAATATGATTTGTGTCCACTCATCTATGTCCAATTCATGGTAGAAATGATATTTGAATAGGTCTCAAGTGTTTAGATGTAGGTTTCATAGTCATATCCTGATTGAAAACCAATTCCATATCCTTGTTCATGCATTCACTCCTAGCAGATTCAAATTCACTATTAAGATAACCTCCTATATCTTCCAAATATACTACATTGTTCAAAGTAATGAATAACATTTAGTTAGGGTTTCCTTTACTGGTTTCACATTAAAAAATTCAACTTGGCTCTATCCTCATTCTCAACATTGTGCACTACTGACATATCTATGATTCTATCAAATATGAACTTTTATCAAATAAATATTATGGAAAAATGATAAAATACCTCTTTTTGAAAATAGGGTTTGCTTCAAAATTGTCTTGACAAGTCACTTTTGAGTCCTTTCTACTTTAAATGTATTCGCAATGAAGTGAAAATCAAGTATGTACTCCATTTATTCCATAAACTTGAACTTGAATTAATTGCATAATTTGCAAACACAAATATGTTGTCAATTGCATTCTATAATAAAATATCTGCTCAAGATCATCTATCCAATATTTAGATGCCACCCAAGCTTTACTATATCCTCCTTTCATAACAAAAATGTTCCACAAAACTTTGCTTTATGAAATTTTGTATAAAAGTATAGTCTTCATCTTCTACTGCAGTATTAACTTTTTCTACGATACCAATAACTCTTAATTCCTTTTTAACTTTTTTAGATAAGCTCCAAATCACAAGAGAGCTTAAGTACCATCTAAACTTATCTTGATACACCTTATCCCAACTTTGCTACCCCTCATTCAATCTCTAAATGAAGTATTCAAATTCTGGTGTTATGGACAAGCTTAATTCAATTTAATTGAATCAAACTTGATAACTAACTTTGATATTTCTATCTTGTCATCTTCTAGTTTTTCTTTTGAGATGTCTAATCCTTTTATAAATTCCTTATTGAGTTCTTCTCGAAGTTCATTGACTACATTTTTTTTGTTCTTCATTGTCTTTGTTAGTTCCAGAGTTCCTTTCATGGTTCTTTCTATTTCTAAAGTTTCTTCCATTGTTTTTTCTATCTCCAAAGTTGTTGCATAACTAACATATTGGTGTTCTGCTTCTAGGATTCTACTAATCAATAGGTGCATGATAATTTTGAGCTATGTGTCCAATGTTGTTACACTTATAACATAGATCTATCTTTTGTCTTCATAATACCTTCCTTCTCTCCATGTTCTTTCATTATATCTTGTTCTATCTATAGGGTTAGTATTTCTAGACATTTTACTATTTATTCTATGATTATCATATTTAGGTTTCCTATAATCAATTGCTTTATGACCCATACCATAACATGATTAAATGACTTATTTGTACAATCTCTTTTCATATGACCTATTTCATTACATGAAATACACTTACCTCTAAATTCATACATGGTTTCCTTAGGAGATTCCACTTGCTTTGGTTCATCCAAAATTTCAACTTCCTTGTCTTGTTCAACTTCTTTAGGATGGTTAGAAGATTGACTAGATTCACTCTTATCATCAGATTTTCCATTTTCTTTCGGATCTAATCTAATCTAATCTCAAGTTTATTTGCAGAATGTTAAATAGAAATCCAAGACCAATCTTATCATAAGTAGGTCTTTGTATTCATATTGAATCATCAAACTTTTCTCTACTAGAATAAAGGTTCTCAAGTTGCTACTTGCATTGAGTTAATTCACATTTCACAATAGTATTGTATTTATAAAGTTCTTCATGATCTTCTTTCAATGTTTCAAATTTAAATGTCTTCTTTGCCAGACTTTCTCTTAGATCTAGATTTTCACTATTCAAATTAGATTCAACTTTGCTAGGATCATTTCTCAAAGTCAACTTTAGATTCATAATTTTTAATTCATGCTTCAAGATCTTGTATTTTGTCTTCAGCTTTGAATAGTCATCATTACTAGTTTTAGATTCAGGCTTGGATTTGAGATTTTCAATCTTTTCCTTCATTTGTCTAATGTATACTTTGGAGTCTTCATATCCATCTTTTAGCTTATCTCTTTCTTTAGTAAGGAGATCAATTCTTTCAAGTGCCTCTTCAAGGTTCTTCATGAATTGTTCCATATCCATAGGGATCTTACTCAAGTTGTTAAGCCTCTTGAGAGTAACTATGCTCTGATACCAATTGTTAGAAATAGGGATTACTAGGTGTGGGGGGTGAATTAGTAATCTACAAAATTTATTTGCCAACTGGATATTATTTCTTACTTTAAACCATACATAAAAAATTAATAAAGTAATGCTAAATAGCAATAGTAACCATGCACAAAGATAACTCATAACACCATTTTTTTAAACTCGGGAAACCCTGGCCAAGGGAAAACCCCGATGAGGATGATACCCACTAGATAATATATTAATATATAATTTCTTTGTTAGAGGATGGACCCTGTTAGGAGTTAGTGAGAAAATGCAATATAGAGAGTCCTTGTTAGGAGACTTTGAATCCCTATTAGGAGATTCTAACCTTGTTAGGAGTTGTGGCAACCTTATTAGGAGTTGTAGTGTAGTACATGCAAGATGAGCCCACTGCCCAAACATGCACTTCCAATTACAAGAAGATCTCACTACCCAAACAAGTAATTAGACTTTTGCAATATAGATTCTTTCTTAGTTCAATCTTATATCACAAAATAGATTAAAAAATTTCACATATATCACTTTCACAAAAGTTCTGATAGAATTCTTCAACATAATTACTTCAAGATAGCATACTTGAATTCGTAAGATGTCCTTTGCATAAATACCATGCCTTTACAAAAATTGTTGCCAGGTCAACTAAAACCACAATACACTTTTCCAACTTAGAGTAAACATATAGGATGTTGGCCCTAATTGGACAAGTAATTATTTTGTAAACACAATAATTCATTTCCTTTAATTTTGTTATCTTGTTTCACTTAAAATACAAATATCACTTTTTTGTACAATCCGTAGTAACTTTTGAGGTTATACACATCATCGTCAACATGTATACTATCTCCATCTAACTTTTCTAGTCATAATATGAGATTAGAAACAAGTAATAAACAAAAAAAATACACTGATCTATACCAAATTCTATACTTGGACAATTTTTTGAGTACCAAAAGCTAAGTATCTTTATTTTTGAGGTCTCCTATGAGCATGTACATCATGTGTTTCCATAAATGAAAAAAATTACATATCTTCATTTTCCAAATGTCAACAAGTGGTTGTTTACATCATATCACTATTGATATGAATTTTTTTTTGACTTCAAAGGTTATGATGGAGGCATTGTCAGAGTTGGAAACAATGAAACTTGCCATGTTAAAGGTATTGGATCTATAAATCTTGATGGTAAGGCTAACACTAAGGATGTATTTTTTTTTGATGGTTCAAAACACAATCTTTTGATTGTTGGATAACTAGTTGATAAAGGTTATCTATTATAGTTCACTGAAAAGACATGCATGATCAGAGACAAAGATGGAAAGGTAATTAGAATAGGAACTAGATCTAGAGGTAATATATTTCACCTAAATCCCACTAAAATTCCATGTTTGGTTGCTAAGGTAGATGAAAGATGGTTATGACATAAGAAATTTTGTCATATAAACTTTAACAACATTGTGAAAACTAGCAATATGTTTGTAGTTAGAGATTTTTCTAAGATTGTAAAGCCTAGTAATACAATTTGCAAGGAGTGTGTATTGGCAAAGCATAACCAAGCTTCTTTTCCCAGCAAGAAGTTTACCACTACAACAAAGTTGGAGATTGTACACACAAATCTTAGTGGTCCTACAAAGGCCAAAGGATTCTATGATGAAAGGTACTCCATGATTATTGTTGATGAATTTTCTAGAATGATGTGGGTTGCATTTCTTAAAGAAAAATCTTCGGCATTTGACAAGTTCAAGATATTCAAGAATAGAGTTTTTGATAAGATAAATAGGTTTTATAGGGACCCTGAAACACAAAAGTAGCTACAAACCAAGGCTAATAATAAGCAATAAAGCCCAACCAGATAATATGAGTCTAAAGGCTAATAATAAGCATAAGGCCCAGCCAACAACAAAGGCCAACAAAAAGGCTAGAAAAGATAGTCTCTAGCAGAACTAAACAAAAGCCAAATTGAAAAGCTAGTAGAACAAAAAAAACACAAAAGATAGAACTAGAGGACTACTCTTCATTCTTCTTCTCAAAATCCTATATGGTCTGGGTAGTCTCATAAATCTTTTGGTGCTCCTCAACCTTCTGCTCCTAGGCTTTCTCTATTTCATTGTCCAAACTGGCAAAGGTAATGTCAATAGCCATATCATCCTTAGGCTTGGCTTTATCTTTGTCCTTTCCTTCCTCATGTACTAGCAGGCCTCTATCTTTGATCACACTAGTTAAAGAGAACATATTATCATTGATCAAATTGAGGAGAGAGATCATCTGACTAGCTAGATTATGATTGTAGTTTTCAAGATTCTTTATTCTCCTCTGTACCAATTGGCTCTATTGCTTTGATCCTCCTAGTTCTCATTTTGAAACTTCCTATTGTTCCCCTCCAACTAACAAACCTTCTCTTTGACCTCTTCCAGCTCATGGTATAGCCACTTGATTGATCTAAAATTATCAATCATGCTTTTATGAGAATTTTTTAGAAGGTTTATTCTTGTCTCCTTGCATTATTAGAGATGGCCACAATAGCTGGATCAATGAGCTATTCAAGCCTGGGCTCTTTCTAATATTCAAGAATAGAGTTGAGAATGAATTAGGTATGAAGATTAAATGTTTAATATTAGATAGAGGAGGAGAATTTACTTCAAATGAGTTTAACATCTTTTGTGAAGATAATGGAAACAAAAGATACTTTTCCACTTTGAGGACCACCGAACAAAATAGCATCGCAGAGAGAAGAAATATGTCAATTATAGAAGTAACAAGAACTATGTTAGCTAATAATGATGTATCCAAGACATTTTGGAGAGAATCTTTGAATACAATAGTCTACACTATGAACAAAGTGCAAGTCAGGAAAGACACAAACAAGACCCCTTATGAACTATGGTTTGGTCACTCACATATAGTTAATGTTGGAAATAATCAAGATTGGCTAGGTTACTAAGAGGGGAGGGATGAAGTAGTAACCTCAAAAAATTTAAATCAATTTAGCACTTAACCATATAAATCATTCACCATTCATTCATCTAATCTACTACATGCATGAGAAAAGATAAACGTACATAACACCTGAACACAGTATTTTGGTGACCTAGAAACCTTCCAAATAGAAAGTAAAACTAGGGTGGGGATGATACCTAAAAAACTTCACTATTTTAGTATAAAGTTGGCCTATTAGGGCTTACATTGATCACTTCTAATGATCTACCTTGTTAAGAGAAATTTGGACTACTAGGTCCACCTTGTTAGAGGTTTTACAAACATACAATGAAGTATGCACTCTGTTAGGAGATTTATACAAAGACTGTTAAGTTTACCTTGTTAAAGGATTTAAAAAATTGATTCACCTATCAGGATGAAATAGTAGATTTGACTTACAACTTGATTGCTAAATAGATCTTGGAGTACAGATCACCTCTTGTGACTAATATGTCTTTGCTACTCCTTAATGACCTTGCCGAATACTTTTTTCTACTGTTGATTCGCATTTACCCTTCTCAAATATTACATGTCCATTCCTTCACATACTCATTATGATCATATTGAAAATGATACAATACATTACATATATACCATCCAATAATTACAATTGCAAGGTTGGCTAAAACACAAGTAAACAAAATGTTACTAAGTTGGCCAAATAGTAGAGAACTAACGCTCTTCAAGCTGACTTGGTGACCTTCTAATACTCGGCATCCACTGTATTACTTGGCATCATGATACACTTAGTGGAAGTAGATACATGGTCCATACTAATCACACAACATACCTTGGAACGTGGTAACCATTGGAGACTCAGTAGATATAGTGTTACTCAATAAATACTAAAACCTTTGTTTACCTTATTGTCACTTAGTAAACACTACACATCCATCACTTGGTAGAAATTGACTTCATATCACACAAACTGATAACTCAATAGACACTATGAAACTTGATAACCACCATCTATTCGGTGAACACTGTAAGCTTGGTAGACACTGCTGAACTACCCATTCACTTGGTAGCTTGAAGAATGCTTGACAAGAACTACATAACTTCTAAACTTACAAGGTAACTACTGAATGCTCAATATAAGTTGTAGACTGAGTGATGAGCTTAGTAAGCATTCAAAATCAAATAAGTGTTGTAACTATTGACAAATACAATACAATGCCAACAATCTCCCCCTTTCACATTAGTGACAAAAACACTTATGTGCCAAAATTTATGTACACTAGCATACTGATTTTTGATTTTTCAAAATTGATCTTTGTAAAGCTGTTGTATATACATATCTTACATATCTCCCCCATACATATGGCATAACATATACATAGCTTTTATTTGAACATATATCAATCTATTTTCTCCCCTATTTCTCCACAAGTATCCTACTATCTCTTTACTCCCCCAATTCTTATTATCTCATACTCCCCCTTTTTGACAATAATGCCAAAGAGATATGCAAAAAAATTCAAATAAAGACATCAAAATGTGAGAGAAATTTGGAGTGTACCTTGAGAATAAGAGCCAATGTCTTATCCCAATTATCTTGCAAAATCTTGTAGGTGGAGAGGGCCACTTGAACTTCTATAGAAAGTTTAATCATATGATCAACTACTAAAATTTTTTTATCTTGGACCAATGTTTTTGAATATGCAATATGTTTTTGCATTAGGTCCATAAATGGAAGGATCATATTTTTGATGTCAATCAGTGTAGACTTGATCCTGGCTTCCTCTCTAAGTAACTTTGCCTGCATTTTTGAAAAAAAATTCACCTTCATGTGATGTGATGAGCTTGAACTCGGGTTAAGCTATAACCTTTGAGCACTAGCTTTCATGTTCGCATCAATCTTATTCAATTTTTCTTTTATATCCTTGGTGTACTCGGTAACATAACAAAGTTTGCAAAAAGTGACGTTACATTTGTGAAGGATTGATCAAGGTTGCTCAAAATTGAGGATAACTCTACCTAATTTATTGCAATGTGATGACCAATGTGCTCAAGCACCTTATTGTCAAATTTCTTCTCTACCTTTTCAATGAGTTTCTCTTGGCCATAAGTGTCCTCATTCAGCTTATTCACAACCTCTTCTAATTGTAACAAAATGTGTTGAGATGGATCAACATCAACACCTATGGCCTTAGTAATTATGTTTTTGACATTCTCAATTATAGTAAATTCTTTGTCTCTCTCTTCTCTAAGTTTCTTCTACCTTGCCTTTTGCTCTAAAAGCTAACTGACTAATCTCATTTCATTAGCTGTGGTAGTGTCCAGATCTATCTTAGGAATAACAATTTCTTTGTCCAAATCTATGTCTTCATCAATTGTTTTCCCAATAAGCAGAAGTTTTAGAGGATTCTTAGGTTTTACTTCTGTGCTTACTTCCTTGGATTTAGAAATAGAAACAATAGTTGAAGTAGCTGGACTAGAAGAAAAAACTTGAATGGGTCCAACTAAAGGAAAACTAAAGGAAGTACTAGCTGAATCCAAAATTGATGTGCTTTCCAAAAATGATGTACCAATAGGTAATGTACAAACTAGAATATTTACAACTGAAGAGCTAACTGGGACAAAAATTGGTGCTGATAAAGTTGTAGTAGATAAAATTGTAAAACAAACTAGCAAACTACTTAAAAAGGAGCAAAAAAAGTTGACACAATTTGTGAACTAGCAGTTGTGCATATTGCTGAAGTAGATTGCTTGGGAGCTGATGAAGAGGGTTGTAGCTCGATAGATGAAGTGACTTACACTTTTATTGAAGATACCTAGAGCTGTGAGGTAGCAGGTGTAGATGATATTTTTGATGTAGTTACAATCATTCCTATTGGAGCTAACTCCAACCCTAATGACTTGGCTAGCTTAGGTGGAGAGTGAGGAAGGGAAGCAATGACTTCTACTACAATTTTCATTGGATCATCTTTTTCATTTTCTTCCTTGTCTTCCTCATTAGCTTCTTGCTCTTTCTCTTCATCATCATCCCTTAGTGCCTGATAGTCTTCAACATCAAAAGTAGCACATGGAGTGTTATCATCTTCTTCATCATCACTATCACCATCATCCTTCATTTCAACTAGATCATCACTAGGCTTATGCAAATGATAGATGTTTCTCAACATGTTTGTTGAATCTCTTACAACACATCAATATCTTTGATTAAAATAAACATGTGAAATCTGATAATCATTTTACCTTCATTGTTTTACATGGCTACCTTTACTTTTGCATCAGTAAGATTTGGCAATAATTTCCTTAATGATTGTTCATAAATATCCTTGGTTGTCTATGCAGGTAACTCCCACCTTGGCTACAATCTCACTAACAATTCTTTTGAGATTTGGGGAGCAATCTAGTCTGGGGAATACTTCCACCTTCCTATTTTGGTGAGTACTAGCTCATCAATCTGCACCTTCTCGACATCAGTTCTTGTTTCAAACTTTAGTGCCTTGAAGTTTGTGATGTCAGCTACTTCTTCCATCTATTTCAGCCTTTCTTGGAAGGTAAGTAGGGGCTTGTTGAGCACAACTTCACTTTTACCTTTGCCTTTGCCTCTCCTGGTGAATACAACTATGGAGGCCTTTTGAGGTTTTGTAATGATAACCGTCCCTTTCTTCTTAGCTGACTCTGCCTCCTTTTCTGATTCTTGCTCTTCTCCTTCTTCTTCTTCTTCTTCTTCTTCTTCATCCTCTCCTTTTCCCTCGATAAGCATTAGAGGACCAGTGGTAGTTTTCATCTTTGCAATTTTTCTCTTGCCTTTGTTGATTTCTTGAGTTAGCTTGATTTCTAGTTTAATTTTGGCTTTTTCCTCATCATAAGTTCCAAAAACTGGTTGTTTAGGGTCTATAGGCTCATTTACTAATGCTTCAATGACATCCCTAGTTTCATCAATATTAACCTCATAAGGAAGAGGTTTTACCCATGCAACTCAAGGCTTGACTACTTGAATGTATACTTTGTCATAGTCTTCCATAAAACACACATCACCTTTATGATCCTGAACAAGTTTAGGAGGAATCCTAAACCTATTGTTCATTCTTTCCTTGAAATCTTCAAAATAATTATCCATTATGCTATCAAAGTTTACACCCATTTCTGTAATAAACTCATTTATCTAATATAAAATGGGAACATCCTTTCTCCACACAATAGAACCTTTAGATGGAAATAATTTTTGCACATAGAAGAAAGAAATGTCAACAAAGAACCAGATTTACAAGGGTTGTTCTTTGATGTTCAGATGCTGTCTATATTTTTTTAAAATTGTTTGAGTAGTAATAACTCTGAGATGTCAAATTCCATGTTTTTCTTCACAAATTTAAATGCTAAGTCCACTACCTCACATGACACATTATTCAAGTGACTAGAGCTATAAATCTTATGGGAAATTACATGAATACCAAACCTTAACTCCACATTAGAAATGATGCTAATTTTCAAACCTCTACTATCCCACTTGGCTAGGGTTTTCTTCTAGAGTTCATCTTGACCTAGGTTTTTGGTAGATTTTTCTTTTCTTAGCATGGGAAGGCTAGTAATCTTGTGAATCATCTTTTTGGTTATCAACACAAGCTACTCTAACCATAATTGACCATTGTGCAGATGACTAAGAATATACCTAATCCATTTTATTTGGAAACTCCTTGGCAAGTTTGAGATATGCGTCAACCCTTTTGTTTCTAAGTGCTTGTGCTCGGGTTTTGATGAGCCATCAACACACATTTCCTCTGAAGTGCTATCCATTTATAGGGTTCCTATCTCTTGAATAGAACACTTAAAATGATTGCAAATATTGTTAATTAATAGTACCTTTGGTGGTATTTGGGATTGTGCACCATTAGGGTCAAGTGTCTCTACCACTGCTGGAACTAGCTTGAAATTCGGTGCTTTCCACTCTACACCCTTAACCAACAGCTACAAACCATTATTTTCCTTGCTACTATTGGTACTTTTGGATGCCTGTTAGTCTTAGAATAGTTTTTGACACTTGAGTGCCAACACACTTAATCATTTTCTACATTGGAGCCGAGTACACTACATATGCCAAGCCACAACATGAGCCGAGTCAGGAAATCCAATAGGTGCTGAGTGATCTTCAGGTGCCGAGCAACCTTCAGGTGTCGAGTGAAGATTAGGTGCCGAGCATGATACAAGTGCTGAGTGACATTTGAGTGTCGAGTCATAGATGATGCCGAGCAATACAAAATGCAACAAGTGTCGAGTAAGCCAGTTTAATATAAGTGCCAAGCATCAGAGATCAGTAAGTGTCGAGCAACATAGAATGCACATATGAGTTTGTAACATTAAGAATTTAGATGTAAACAATTTTTATGGCCGACATATGATGAATCTTGAAGGATTAAAAGATAAGATTGAATCTTTTGTTTTTCCCATGCAATCAACATGTAGCCGATAAGAAAAATGGAGAAGGCATGTAACAATAAGAGAAGTGCAAGAAATGAGTAGGAAATAGAGATTCAATATGGATCATAGATTCATACCTAACCCTAAGTCTTCGAATGTCTTATAAGGAAGACAAAATTACATTGAACAAAATGATGGATGGACGAGGGTGTTCAAGGGAAAACTATTCTCAGAGTGAAGAGTATCAGATCACAAAGGATCAAGACCAAGGAAAGTAGATCAAGTGCCTGCATTCAGCAATCGAAGGATTGTAATCTATCAGGTTTATTATACCTAATATTCTCTAGCAATTATATTAGGAAGAAAACCCTATGGTGATAGGTTAGCTTAACAACTATTTTGTAGAATCTTTTAAATAGGTGATTAAATCCTTTAACAGGGTAACACTTCATGTAAAGTGTTTGAAATCCTTAAGCCAGGTCACTATTGATACAATGTAAGGCCTTTAACAGGGCAGACCATCAGAAGTGGTTAAACTTTATTACTGCAGTGATTTTGTGGGTATCATCCCCACCCTAGTTTTACCTTCTTATTTCTGGAGGGTTTCTGGGTTACCAAAATCTCAAGTGTTATGTGGTGATGATTATGTGTTTTTCATAATTGTTTGATATGTTTATATGCATGTAATCTACTTTCAATTAAAAAGTTTTAATGCTAAATGTACAGTACTTTTGATTCACCCCCCCTCTCATAAGCATTATTCCTATTTGAATATTCCAACAATTGGTATTAGAGCAAAAAGGTTCTCACAAGAAGAAGTCTAACAACTTTGAAAAAAAGATCTGAAGATGGAAGTCTTCAAACTTGGGAAGATTATTGACAATCAAGTGATTGATGTGCAACTGGCTCTACACAAAGTAGAGGAAGCAAGGGAGGAATTGAGAAAATCCTTGAAGAGAAGGAAGGATATAGCCATAGCTGAAAATGATATAAACTACAAGGAGATTGATACCACAAAACTGTGTACCAATGGAGACACTAAAGAGTTTGATGCAGCAATAGCAGAATTGATAGAGAAAAACAAAGTTCAAGCAGATGAAATAAGATCTCTCAAGATGGAACATGAATCTTAGGCAATAATGTTATGTGAAATCATTGAACAAAAGAAAAGAGTAGTTGAGGACAAAGTAATGATGGAAAATGACAAAAGAAATCTTGCAAATAGACTTGAAGAAAAATGTACTGAATTATCAAGGATCTCAAACATGCAGATGGATACACTTGCCCAAATAATGAATCTTCATCATGAACTTAACATAAAAGATATTGAGATCTCCACTTTGAAGATGCAAAATGAACAACTATAGAATGAATTGAATAGAGAAAAATAGGTAGCAGAGAATCTCAACAAATCAAGTGAAGCCATCAAGTACTTTGAACAATTGATAAAATTTACAAGATCAGCCCATGATACATTAGGACTTGGATACAACAGCACTGAAATTGGAGAATCATCAAAGAGTGTTGAAAAAAGAAGTGACAAAGGTAAGGATTCAAAACCTACTTGTCATTACTATAATAAAAGGGGGCATACTACTAATGTTTTCAAGAGTAGAAGAATCAATCAGACAAACACACCCAAAAAAAAAAGTTACTATCACAAGTGCAACATGCAAGGACACATGACACAAGATTGTAGATCCAGAGTTACAAGGACACAAAGATTTGATAGACATTTTTATAATTGTAAGAAATATGGACACAGAGCATTTGAATGCAGATCAAAGCCTATGTGGACATCAAATCATCAAACTAAAACAAAAGGAAATGGAAGTCAGTACCATTGGGATTACAACACCAGGCATAGCTGTCATTATTATTAGGAATATGGACATATACCCCAAAATTGCATAAGAACACATTTTAGAGGGAATTATAGCAAGTGGCTAAGCCAAACCAGATGTTTTAGTTGCTTGAAAACTGGTCACATCAGTAAAAACTGTCCTACAAGGTCAAAAGCACCAAAAATTGAATCAAACAAGGGCAAAGAAAAGATTGATGAGGAATACATTAGAACAAACATGAAGAAGACATGGTACAAAAAGAATGAATCAAGTACATTCAATGAAAGGGTCACTTCACCCACAAGGTCAAGTGATCGTTTCTCATCCAATTAATCTCAAAGATGAGTCTATGGGGTTGATACTTACAAAGAAGTATCATACATCAGCACTAAATCATGAAGAAGCAATGCAAAGTACAAATCTGCATGAAACAAGATGCCAAGACAAAATGATGCCGAGACATTCTTTGGATGCCGAGTAAAATCCTAGTGGAAGCCGAGTCCCTAACAGCGACCGAATTGATGACTGATGCCAAGTTAAGAAACTCCTACGGAAGCCAAGTAAAATAAGAATGTAGTGCAAGCCGAGTAGTGATAAAAATCCTTCATAAGCCGAGTTTGAAATTGAGCATTTAATGCGACAAAAATAGGGTATATTATCATGATTTCAATCATTTTTCCTCATCACGATCAAGAAGCAAAGGAGATAAAGAGCACAGAGTGACTTCACAATAGAGAATATAGTATTCCAAGAAAATTGCAACCTCTTACAATGAGTTTTCATCAATCTTAAGGTATTTTCATTTGTGCCAAACTACGCAGTTTCATATTTCTGTAAAAGAAACCTTAGTTTACATAAATGGCTTCAAGTTCCAAGAAAACCCTAGAAAAAGAATTGTTTGAAGTACAGCTAGTGTGTAATGAAGTTAGGCAGCTTGATTTTCACCCTATTCCTAAAGTGGCATACAAAAATGACCTAGCCAGAGCCCTTTCTTGCATACCCTAAAACGTTGTCTTGGTTCAAGATGTAAGAAGATGTTACAATTGCAAGATAGGAGCCTTAGGAGACATGGACATTAGAGAAGCCTTTGCAAAGTTGTGTCAATGGAGTATTAAAAGATGAATACAAAATTGTTGAAAGGAATGGTTTGACACAAGTTTTAAGATTTCCCACCATATTCAAGATAGAGTGGATCAAACTTGTATTGAGCAGAATTCATGATGGTAGTCTATGGTTAGAAGATGTCCCTGTCAAACTAACAAAAAGAATAATTCATAAGGTAACTGGATATCCTACCCTAGATCAGCACAAGACCTTGAGAAGTGAATCCAAGGAGGTCATTGAAAAGAATACAAGTGCTCAGTGGAACAAGAGAGGAATGATTATTCATACCATTCAGGATCCTCTAGTTCAGTTTTCTGTTAGAGTTATTGCGCACAAATTCTACCAATCTAGTAGACTCAACAGTGTTTTGTGCATAGCAGTAGATGTAGGTTATAAACTGGTGAAAAAAGATCGTACTTATGATCTTGCTGAACTAAAACTACAATAGATAAATGAAAACCTAATTGGAATAAGAAGGACAAAGGGTGCTCAATGTAAATTTGGAGCAATTTTGGTTTGTATATTCTTCTATGTTCAGAATGAATTTCCTTCTTTCGGAAAAGTGACATGGGGGAGTGATAAGACTATCATATCTCAAATAAATGAGTATATAGAACAAATGGGAGAAAATTTTGATACTCTAATGACAAGCTATTTTGAGGATTTCAAGAAATCCATGAAGCAAAGGGTGAGAATACCAATTTCTTTAGTAGAAAAACATATTAATGATATATGTTTCTTAGTGTATATTGACTTCACCTACATTCAAGCTGCAATTCGAAGGGTGAGATGGCTAAGGCCATTTGGTTATAAAATCAATGTTGATGAAGCATCTGTAGCAATAACTATATTGTTGGCAAAAGAAACAAATAAGAGTGCCCCACATTTTGGCACTTATGATGTGGTAAGATCAAAAATAAATATGGAATTAAAAACTGCCTCCACATTGAAAAAGAAAGATAAATTGATGAAGAAAATTAAGAAGCAATTTGGTGAAGGGGCAGAGGCTGAAGCTGAAGATGATGATGATGACAATGATGATGAAGAGGATGAACAAGAGCAAGGCCCAATGGAAATAACTCAAGGCCTAGGTGAAGACAAGGAGGAAGGTGCTGAGGAAGAAGAAACCAAGGACGCACCAACCCAGGCCGAGCCAAAGAAAAGAAAGACAAAAGATCAACTTCCAACTCAACCCAAACCAAAGAAAGCTACTATGCCATCACCCCAAAAGCTAACAACCAGAGTTGCAACAAGGGCCTCAACTCAAAAATCCAAAGAGAAAGCAACAAAGAAGAAACCAATCAAGAAGACATAGGATAAACCTAGGAAAGGAAGAAGATATGTAGCTCAACCTGATACTGATGAAGATGATCAATCTGAAAAAGTAAGTCATTCTTCAATTGATATAATATGTAAAAAGATTGAAAATGGAGATTTAAGAAATATAAATAACGTTGATTTTAATAAGTTCACTAAAGAAGAATAGAATAGAATAGAGGAATCAATTTATGGAATGATGGCACAGTTCAAGTACACCCCTCTTGAACTAGATGGACAATTGCTAGATGAACTATCTGTAGACACCTAAAAACTTTTAGAATATAAAGTATTTTTATTTTCTGAAAAATTCTTGATGACATCATCATTTATTAATTAATTAATTATTTAATTAATTTATTTATTTTTATGCCATTAAATCCCTTTATCTTAATTTAAAATATTTAATTAAGGAATCCCTCCTAAAAATGTTTAAATCTTATTTAAACATTATTTCCTTATTTATTAATTATTTAATTAATAAATTGACCAGAAAACCCAAAATAAATAAAAAATTTATTTTTTGCCCAAAACGTGGCCAATTTCCTGAAGACCACTAACCTCTTCCAAAATCTTCTAATCCTTCTTTAATTTTGATTAAAGGCTAATCCCATCATTTCCTACCCCTAATCCCAACTCAAAATATTTAATTAAGATTAAATATTAATCCTCATGTTTATTGAAAAAGTTTTAATAAATATCTCCTCAACCCAAACCCTTGAAATAAATAAAAGTTTATTTATTTCCTAAAAATCTAATTTATCCTCATCCTAAGAAGTTCTAGACTCTTCTAGAAAGTCTTCATCCTCGTCCTAGGAAATTCTAGACTATTCTAGAAAGTCTTTATCCTCATCCAAAGTCTAGACTCTTCTAGAAGATGTCTTTAAACCTAATCCTAATCCCCTCCTAACCTTGTCACATTCCCTAAACATGGGTTAAGACTTACTAACCCAAGCCAAAGTTAACAAATATCTCCTCCTTCACCCACCCTCATTAAATGCCATCCACTTGCCTATCCCTAAGCTAATCCTAAACCATCCTAATCCATCCTCTAATCATTTGCATAATCCTAAGCAAGCTTAAAACCCTCCTAATCAAGCCCAAGTCGAAATTGCTCTCATCTCCCTCAAAATATCTCAACCATAAAACTTTATGAAGCCCACTAGGCCATAAATGACTCTTCCAAGCCCTTTTATTGCTCTTACAAGCCATTATGAGGGTCTTTATGAAGATTTTATCCCTTGAGCCTCCTTTGTTGACTCATCCTTCCCCTTTCCTCCATCCTCTCACCCTATGGCATGTGTCACTCTCTGATTGGCTGTAAGGAAGCACAATCCATGTGCTCTCCTCTCATGCAATCTGAGCCCTCCATGAGCTTTTTCCCATCCTTGCATCTTAGCCCTCAATCCCTCAAGCCTCTTGCCTATAAATTGGATCCTTTCCCTTTGCAAAACAACACAATCCATGAAGTAAATTCATAATGCCATTTTACATCAAAATCATACACTCACACCCAAATTTCAACTCCATTTGAAGCCCTTTTTGAAGCATAAGCTTGAGCATACATCCTATCTATTTAGACAAAGCCACTCAACAAGAGAGCTTCTTATTGAGAGAGCCCATTAATGGCTCATATTCTCAATTGAGAGCTCATCTTAGTCTATCTTGAAGTTTATGAATTTTGTTTAGTTTGTAGAAGCTTTATTTAAATTTGGTTTCTATTAGCATACTAACATTGCTCATATACACTATCAAAAATTGTAGAAGACAGATGGCATTTATGTTTAAGAATGGAAAAGGAGATGAGAGAATCAACCCTAGCAAGTATACTGCCTAATTTGACTAAGGAGAAAGAAGAAAAAGTAGTCAAAAGGCACAATGCTAGGTTTAAACCTAAATACAGGGCATTCTTCATTCTCCAAAACAAAATGGAAGAAATTGTACAAAGAACAACCAAATCATGGAAGAACTTCTACAAAAAGATTGAAGATTTTCTTGAAGAAGAATACAATGAAGAAGATTTTGCTCCACCAAAAGAAAGAAGAAAAAGGACCGAAGAGAAGACAAAAGTAGAGCAGGGTAGAGAAGAGAAGAAGGAAGAAGAAAAGAGAGAATCGAAGGAGGAGACACAAAAGAAAGAAATAACGACAATAGCTGAGCAAGAGCAACAACAAGATCAAATTGTGCAAGACACACAAATGCCACCTTCTAGCCCTCCTCATGTACCCATCACACTTCTACTTAGAACATCAATCCATTGACTATAGAGGATCTCAAAAGAATCCTTGACCAATCCACACAACAAGCAAGATTATGTACAGATCCAGTATTTGTTAGTGTGGATGAATTGCAAAAACTAGTAGAAAATACTGTTAGAGATAAGGTGAATCCACAAGAACCACCTTCAAACATCTCTATAGCTACTAGTGGTCAACTTCAAATGCCAACAGTCATTTCAACAGGCATAGTTGACACCACAGTACAGAAGCCAATTGCAGCAGGAGAAAAAGAAACAGAACAAACAAGACAGACTATTACATCTGATCCTATAGCTCAAACACACGGTGGACTTCCTAAAATTAAAATAATTCATCAAGGTAGATAAAAAGAGGAGAAAATAGAGGAATCCCCTAAAGAGAAAGAGGCAATACAAATATTGATAAATTTGCCTACCTTGGGAACTTCACAACAGCCATTGCAAATATCAGCACCAAGATCAAGTTCTACCAAAGTTGCAAGGGTACTTCACTATGGAGACCCTGAATTAGATGAGGAGATAATCATACCAAGCTATGACTCAAAAACAATAAAAATTGATTAAATCAATGAGGTACAGGAAGAATTACATAGAAGGAAGAGGCAAGAAATACTCAGGAAGGGGTATAAACAAAAGCAAACAATGCATGAGATTAAAGACATCTTTATGGATGCCTTCCGTATTCAGTCACCAAATGAGTCAAAGCATATTATGGAGCAATTATCAGATATTGTTGAATAAGTGACAAATACAGACCTAGAAACAAATGCAAAACTCATAGAATGGTCTGAAAGAAAATTTCAAGGAAAAGTTAATGAGAAAATATCCAATGAAATAGCACTTTCTCAGATAGAATTGGCAAAGGTCATAGATAAAGTAAAAAAGGTACTTGAGAATATATTCTCATTATACAAAAAGTTGTGTGAATTTTCATATTTCACACAAGAGACCAGCCAAAAGATAGAGAGCATGGAAAGAAATTTGAATATTTATAGCATGCGGCTACCTAGAGATCCAGCTCAAAGTGAGAAGCATTTTTGTCAAACGCTTCACACTCAGAAAGAAATAACTATATTAACAATAGAAGAGGCCACCATCAAGGCCAAACTATTATACCTCCAATCTTCTATAACCCCACATTTGGAAATCCTCCATAAAGAACAAGTCTATGCTGAAACTGTTCTCAAGAAAGATCCTAATCTTTCTACTTTAGAAGGACTTATTCATCTTGTTACAAAGACTACCCTCCAACATAAATCATTGGAAATTGCTCTGCATAACTGGGATGCAGCTCTTAGGATGATTATGGAGGTAAATGACACATTTTTGGTGAAATATGGTCTTAACCCTTTAAACCCTCTGACATAAGTGTCAAAAAGGGGGAGACAAGATAATGGGGGAAATAACACAACACAGGCAGAGCATGATATACAGCATCAAATTTTGGTTACCAAGATAACACTGATCATGGTACAATCAACTCAGGGGGAGTTACAATACTTTTGAGGTATATATATTGTACACTACAAATTTTGACTGTATATACCAAGCAAATTAGAGCATGTACTCATAAGGGTAGTTAAGTGTTTTTGTCACTCATGTCAAAGGGGGAGATTGTTAGTCTTAGAATGGTTTTTAACACTTGAGTGCCAACACACTTAATCATTTTTTACATTGGAGCCAAGTACACTACATATGCCGAGCCACAACATGAGCTGAGTCAGGAAATCTAGCAAGTGTCGACTGAAGATCAGGTGCTGAGTGAAGATTAAGTGCCAAATGACTTTAGGTGCCGAGCATGATACAAGTGCCAAGTGACATTTGAGTGCCGAGTCATAGATGATGCTAAGAAATATAGAAATGCAACAAGATATAAGTGCTGAGCATCAAAGATCAGTAAGTTTTGAGCAACACATAATGTACATATGAGTTTGTAACATTACAAATTCAGATGTAAACCATTGTTATGGCCGACATATGATGAATCTCAAAGGATTAAAAGATAAGATCAAATCTTTTGTTTTTCCCATGTAATCAACATGCAGCCAATAAGAAAAATGGAGAAGGCATGTAACCAATAAGAGAAGTGCAAGGAATGAGTGGGAAACAAAGATTCAATATGGATCATAGATTCATACCTAACCCTAAGTCTTCAAATGTCTTTATAAGTAAGATGAAATTACATTGAACAAAATGATGGATGGACAAGGGTGTTCAAGGGAAAACTATTCTCAGAGTGAAGAGTATTAGATCACAAAGGATCAAGACCAGGGAAAGTAGATCAAGTGCCTGCATTCAACAATCGAAGGATTGTAATCTATTAGGTTTATTATACCTAATATTCTCTAGCAATTGTATTAGGAAGAAAACCCTATGGTGATAGGTTAGCTTAACAGCTATTTTGTAGAATCCTTTAAATAGGTGATTAAATCCTTTAACAGGGTAACACTTCATGTAAAGTGTTTTAAATCCTTTAGCTAGGTCACTATTGATACAGTGTAAGGCCTTTAACAGGGTAGACCATCGGAAGTGGTTAAACTTTATTACTGTAGTGATTTTTTGGGTATCATCCCCACCCTAGTTTTATCTTCTTATTTTTGGAGGGTTTCTAGGTTACCAAAATCTCAAGTGTTATGTGGTGATGATTATGTGTTTTTCATAATTATTTGATATGTTTATATGCATGCAATCTACTTTTAGTTAAAGATTTTTAATGCTAAATTTACAATACTTTTGATTCACCCCCCCTCTCAGAAGCATTATTCCTATTTGAATATTTCAACAATGCCATCACTGTTGAGTAAGTGAAAGAAATTTTTGAACAAATTCTTTAGCTACAAATTTTCTTGAAATTGCTTGAGTGCACTTGGAAATCTCTTTGCTCTATGAATACTGAAGACATGGTGAAAAATGGAGTCAAATTCTGCCCTTTTGATGAAAATTTTCCATTAATGCTATGTGCCATACTAACATAATGTGTGACAGTCTGTCATCCACTCACTAGCTCAGTAGAAACTTGTGACTTGGTGGTCAAACAAAACTTTCATTACTCCCAACCTTGCTCAGTATGAATTGAACTTATGGGATCCTTTCATATCTAAAATACTAATTTGGATCATCTGCTTTCTTTCATTTGGAACTACTTGAGATATAGCTTGAAGATATAGTTCCAGTGCCTCCTTTGAATAATCTAATTGGAAATGGTGGAGTCACTCACTTCTTGAGTGACATCCCTATTATTTGAATTGTTCTGCTCGGTAGATTTAGGAATGCACTATTGTCTCATTTGCTTCTTGATATTATCAACTTTAGCTTTCTTCTCATCTTCAATTCTTCCTATGTTCATGCAATTTTTAGCTATATGACTAGTTCCAGTGCATGTATAACATCTTACTATTGAATCTCTCTTTCTCAAGTGATGCCTTGTGTAGTATATGCCAATGTGTCCATATTCTCCACAATAGTGACATCTGCACCAAGTATTGTAATCCCAACCAAATATTTTTTTCTTTGAAATTTTTTTCAGCTAGATTGAATGGTTTGGATATGCATTTAGATGCCTTGTGGCCTTGTTTCTTGCATTTGTGACATTTATCCTCAAATTTTGGTTTCTCCTTGCACTCATTAGCTTTATGACCATGTTTACTACAATTGTAGCACTTTCCATTGAATTTTTTTTTTCCATTACTCCAACATTTGTTTGATGTATGACCTAACTTACCATAGTGATTGCAAGTAGGTCTTTGATTCCTTTGGGCACCTTGTTTGGAAGATTCACCTTCTTCTTTGTAACCAAGTCTTGCTTTACCTTTTTGCTTATGAAGATTCTCCTCACTTTGTTGATTCAATTGATCCATATCTGCTTGAGATTTCATCATCCTTTCATTGAGTTTCTTTTTAGAGTTTAGATCAGCTTTCAATCTTTCATTGATTTGTCTTTTAGTGATCAAATCATTCCTTAAGTTTTCATTTTCAGATCTCAGATTCATGATTTCCTCATTTAAATTGGAGAGCTGATTGATAAGACTTTCTTGTTGAAGGGATTGATTTTTATTTGCATTGTTCCTTTCTTCCAAGTCTTCACTTTCTTTATTCCTTTGTTCCAAGATTTCACACATTCTTATTGACTAAACTTCGTGTTCTCTTTTCAATTTTCTTACCTCTTCTTGCAAAGAGCCATTCTTTGCTAGGAGTTCTTTGATTGCCTCATTAGCTTCATCTGAACTGCTTGATGGGAAAAAGTCTTCAATATTTTCTTCAACATACTGATGATCATTCATTTGTCTTGCAAGTTCATTCCTTCTTTTCAAGAATTGGGAAAGATGCTCTTTTTCTTCCTTGAGTTGAGCTATGGACATTTCTAGATCTAGCTTATCATTCTCAATAACTTTGTCAAGTCTGAATATCTTCATTGTCCTTGATCTTTGCTCAAGATGTCAAACTTTATCAAGACTAGCTAGGTTATTGAGAGGGGAGGGGTGAATCAGTAACCTCAAAAACTTTAAATCAATTCATCACTTAACCATATAAATCATTCACCATTCATTCATCTAATCTATTGCATGCATGAGAAAAGATAAACATATATAACACATGAACACAATATTTTGGTGAACCAAAAACCTTCCAAATAGAAAGTAAAATTGGGGTGGGGATGATACCCATAAAACTTCACTATTATAGTATAAAGTTGATCTATTAGGGCTTACATTGACCACTTCTGATGATCTGCCTTGTTAAGAGCAATTTGGACTTCTAGGTCCACCTTGTTAGAGGTTTTACAAACATACAATGAAGTATGCATTATGTTAGGAGATTTATACAAAGACTATTAAGTCTACCCTATTAAAGGATTTGGAAAACTGATTCACTCGTCAGGATGAAACAATAGATCTAACTTACAACATGATTGCTGAATAGATCTTGAAGCACATATCACCTCTTGTGACTAATATGTCTTTTTTGCTCTTTAATGACTTTGTTGAATACTCTATTCTGCCTTTGATTCACATTTACCCTTCTCAAACATTACATATCCATTCCTTAACATACTCATTATCATCATATTGTAAATGATATAATACATTCCATATATACGATTTCAATAATTACAACTGCAAGTTCGGTTAAAAAAAAGTAAATAGAATATTACTGAGTTGACCAAATAGTAGAGAACTTGGGTTCTTCAAGTTGACTTGGTGACCTTTTGATACTTGGCATCCACACATTACTCAGCATTGTCATGCACTCAGTAGAAGTGAAGCATAGTCCATACTAATCACACAACCTAGCTTGGAACTTGGTAACCATTGGAGACTCGATAGATATAGTGTCACTCGGTAAATACTAAGACCTTTGTTTACCTTACTGTCACTTGGTAAACACTACACATCCATCACTCAATAGAAACTAACTTCATATCACACAAACTGATAACTCGATAAACACTGTGAAGCTTGGTAACCACTATCTATTTGGTGAACACTGTAAGCTTGGTATACACTACTAAATTGCCCATTCACTTGGTAGCTTTAGGAATGCTCGATGAGAACTGCATAACTGCTAAACTTACAAGGTAACCACTGAACACTCGATGACAACTATAGACTAAGTGATGAGTTCAGTAAGCATTCAGAATTGAATAAGTGTTGTCACTAATGACAAATACAATATAATGCCAACAATTAAGTATTTTAGAATTTTTGGCAGTAAATGTTATTTCAAAAGAGATGATGGTGTTGGTATATTTGATGCTAGAATTGATGAAGGTATATTTCTTGGTTATTTTTTGAAAAGAAGAGCTTATAGATGTTATAATCTAAGAACTAAGACTATTGTTGAAAGTACAAATGTAAGAGCTGACAAGAAATTCAAGATTCAAGAAAGAATAGTTGACCACAATTAAGATGATGAGAATGTTGTTACTAAACCAAGGAATGATGAAGTATTCTTTGAGACTAATAATGATTTGTAGAATGAAGGAGAGCTAAGGAAAGAAAAAAGTTGATAACCTAGAACAAAGCTAAGAGTTGAGATAACAACTCCTACTTTTGGTAAGAATATGACAAAGAATCATCTACTAGAGTAGATCATCAGTAGCAAAGATAAAAGTGTGATGACAAGAAGAAGAATCAATCAAGAACTATGTCTAATATCTCAAGTAGAACCAAAGAATGCAGTTGAGACATGTAAAGATGACTATTGGAAGCAACCTATGAAAGAAGAATTGGATTAGATAGTGAAGAATGAGACATGGGAATTGGTCCCTAGATTAGCAAAAAATAATGTGATAGGCAAAAAAAGGGTATTCAAGAACATGATGAATGAAAAAGGTGAAATTATAAGGAAAAAATCAAGATTTGTATGTAATGGTTACTCATAGAAAGAATGAATAGACTATGATGAAACCTATGCTCCTATGGAAAGAATTCAAGTAGTAAGGTTATTCTTAGCCTATGCAACACATAAGAAAATCAAGGTATATCAGATGGATGTCAAGTCAACATTTCTAAATGGAGAACTTGAAGAAGATGTATACATAGGATAGCCTGAAAGTTTTCCTTTAACAAATGACAAGGACATGGTATGCAGATTAAAGAAAGCATTGTATAGATTAAAATAAACACCCGAAACTTGGTATGCAAGGTTGGACAAGAATTTGACAAAACTTGGATTTAGCAGAGGTATGTAGATAGTAATCTATACTGGAAAGAAATAGATGATGGATTGATAATTTTGGTAATATTTGTTGATGATATCATATTTGGAAGAGATGATAATAAATGTGACAAAATTGTAGAAGAAATTAAGAAGGAATGTGAAATGAGTATGATAGGGGAAATGAAATACTTCTTAGGATTACAGATTGTGCATGATAAAGAAGGAATTTTTATTTCTCAGACTATGTATTTGAAAGATCTATTGAAAAGGTTTAGTTTGGAAACATGTAAACTAGTTGGAACACCTATGGTAACTGGACACAAGTTATTTACAAAGGATGAGACACCTACTATTGAGTAGAAGAAGTACATGTCTATGATTGGAGGATTTCAATATCCAACTCACATAAGGACATATATAGCAAATGCAATTGGAATTGTTGCAAGATTTCAAGTTGATCCCTGAGAAGCACATTATGCAATAGTTAAAAGGATATTTAGATATTTGAAGGGAACTCCAGAGTTTGGATTGTGGTATGACATATCTAATGATTTCACTTTATATGCTTATACTAATGCTGATTAGGTAGGCAATATGGATGATAGAAAGAGCACCAGTGGTGGAGCTTTTTTCTTGGAGGAAGATTGATTTCCTGATTAATCAATAAGTGAGATTATATCTCATAAAGTACAATAGAGGTAGAATATGTTACAATAGAAAATAATTGTAATCAAGTTGTTTGGATGAAGTAGATGCTAAAGGATATAAGGATAGAATTTAGTGAACCTTTTTTCATACACTGTGATAACACAAGTACAGTGAATATGTCAAAGAATCCAGTATTGCAATCTAAGACTAAGCACATTTCTATCAAGTATCACATGTTGAGAGAGAAAGTTGTAGAAAAGGAAATCATATTAGAGTATGTAAGAACCAAACATGAGATTGAAAATATTTTCACCAAGCTCCTTCCCAAAGAGACTTTTGAGTATTTGCAAGGTATGCTAGGGTTTATGCCCCTACCTACATCAAAGTAGATGATGAAAGAGTGCATCAGTCCAGTGTTACAAAGTAGTATTATTTGTTTAGATTGAATGTTGAAGCTTCCTATATGGTGGAGTATCTATGATGAATAGACTCATCTATGACTCTTTATGGGTGTTGTTTTGAATAGTGTCTTTAGACACTTGAGCAAGTCAGAGATAGTTGTTGCAAAGATAGATGGTTGTTGAAAACCTTTTCACATTGATTTCAATGAGGGAGGGATTACAACATGAAAAATAGTTTGATATAGAGTACATTGAAGGGAGAGATTAAAAAATAAAATAAAAATTTGATATAGAGTAAATTGAGGTATACCAATGGAGGAGAATGATTGATGAAGAGGATTTGAAAAGAAAGGATAACAGTCTTTTATAGTTGGTATTTTTGGAACTAGATGTTTTTCATCTATGTTGTCATAGATGTGAAAGGGGGAGATTATTGGAAACATGAATTTTGATGATATTCCAATGGGGGATTATTGTAGAAACATGATTAGATCATTATCATGATGATATGTTACATTCATGACTTTTTTTATTAATGATGTCAACATAGTAATCTTTTGTGGTATCTGACAGAAGAACAATGGTAAGGATCAAGTTTGTACAAATAGATCATTGAGTATTTCCACTAGCAAGGTTAAAAGGAGATACTAATAAGTGTCTAGCATATGAAACTAACCTCGAAAGAAAAATATATTAAGTCTAGAAGAAGTTATGCAAGTTTTGGTGAAGATTGTTTTGAGATAAAGTTTATATAAGCATATTCTAGTAAACTTGTTATATCTCTTAGTAGAATTTTTATTTTGAAAAGAAAGGTTAAAGGTGTGTAGAAGACATGTTGGAATGACATGGCTAAGCATGCTAATTATAATATTACATGTATGAAAATTTATTAAAGTTACAAGGCAACTAATTGATGTTATTGCTAAGTATAACATATTCTTAATGTGGTCCTACAATAATTAATTGAGAATGTGTAATAGCCAACTTAGGAAATTGTATTATGGATTTGGTATAAAGGAAGGACATTTTGCCTTGATTTTATATGATTGTATACATGATTGTATGAAGCACAAAGCATGGAATAGAAGAGAAACAAGTTAATTGCAAAGATAAGTAGAGTAGAGCAAAGTTGAAGAAAACTTTGTTGCCGAGGTTTTATTTAGAGATCTGAAGTTCCATACCTAGATTCAAGGTTTCTAAACTAGTCTACAAGGTCTGAAAGTGATTAGTCTAGTTAATAGGATGAAGGAAATAGAATAAAGAAAAATAAAAAACAATTATCCTATAGGGAATAGTTGAGAGATCAATTGGACAATGAAGTTCAGTGGTCTTTCCCTAGAATTTGTTTGGATAGTGGGTCCTCCTACCTTCTACAACTCCTAATAGGGTTGGAATCTCTTAGTAGGGATTCAAAGTCTTCTAACATGGAATCTTATGTATTGAATGTGTTTATAGACTCCTAATAGGGTCCATCCTCTAACAAGGAATTTATATATCAGCATATCTTTGTGGGCATCATTCCCACTGGGGTTTTTCCTCTAATCATAGGTTTCCCTAGTTAACAAATCTAGTGTAATTGTGTATGTGCATCTTGTTATGGTTTTTGTTTACTTTGGTTGTATGGTTAAGATTAATTAAGGTTGAAAAATGTTTTAATTGGATAATTGTTTCACCCCCCCTCTTAGTTATCTTGGTGGACTATTATTTCTAAGATATCTTGCATGGTGGATTACGTTCCTTAAATAGACAATGGTCATTCCTATGGTAAGTATCATTGAGGATACCTATGCACATACCTTATGAATATTTTTGATTACTTGGTGAGTGTCATGCAACTTGACATTTAGGGGGCCATTACTCTTGATATCATGAGATGATATATAGATGGTGGATATCTTCTAATAAAAAATATTCTTAAAATTTTTCATTCCTAATTTTACATTAAGGTAATATCTTGTTTTTATATTCCCTATCTAAGAGGGAGTGATAATTTGGTAGCTTCAATTGGATAAAACATTAGACTAAACAAATGATATAGATATAGATAAATAATTAAGTATTATATTAATTAAATAATATTGAAGAGAAATTTCCCATGAAAGAAAAGTTTCTCTATGTGTTTTTTACAATATAAGAGAGAGATTGTTCCTCTTGGAAAACATATACCAAAGAGGCAATGCTAATACATTCACAATGATCCTTAGAAAATCAACAATTTTGATGAAGAAACTAATTAAAAAAATAACAAGAAGAACGTTGAGAAGGAATTAGTTTATGAAATTGGCACTGATTTGTAGACTAAATTACAAAGAGAAGAATCTAGAGAAGAACCTAGAGCATAAATCAAAATTGAGCAAGTGAGACCTTACAAAAATGTGGAAAAGAATCACCTTGTTGAACATATCATTGGGAGTAAGGACAAAGGAGCTATGACAAGAAATAAGATACATGAAGTATTATGTTTAATATCTCAAGTTGACCATAATAATGATGATTAATCATTTCAAAATGATTATTGGATAAGATCTATGAAAGAGGAATTAGATCAGATTGAAAAGAGAAAAACTTGGAAATTGGTTCCTAGACCTAAAGATAATAATGTTATTGGGCCTAAATGTTGATCTTTAAGCCTATGTTTCCTATTAGTGTAAATATACTTAGTCATTTACTAGGAAATGATGAATGGTCATCACTACAACTGAATCATCTAGTAAAGGTTGAGCATAATGAAGGACTTGTTTATTTTGCATAACATACCAAACAAGTTAGTGATTGCCAAGAACACAAGTTGAGATTGAGTGCATATGTAAGCTGAGATACTTTAGTAAAGACTGAGTAAATTGAAAAGATAGTTTTTCAAAGAAAACAAATAAGAATATTTATATTGAAGCTGAGTTTTAGTATGAATGTTAACGATGAGCGAGTGTCATCACATTCAAATATTGAGTAGGTCAGTTTTATCATATGAGTTTCTAATTGCACAAACATCTATGTAAAACATTTTGGTCAACTTCCATATCATAGTTAATGTTTGGAGAGACAATTAAGATGGAGATTATATTTCATTCTAGAAGATAATGATCCAAAGGAATGCAGATCAACTAATTAGAAAATTAGAAATAGATGATAAAAGATGATGAATTGTAAATGGTCAATTGAGATCTAGAAATTTCATAGAACACCTATTTAATGAGAATTCTAAACCTAGAATATATGTGATTGAGAGAGTGAGTATGATGAGAAGAAGTGAACAAGGATAGAACAAAGAGAGAAAGACTAAGTTAGGAATTAGTTCAAACATGGGAAAACAAAGTAGTGAAGTACTAAAAGGAGATATCAGAATGAGAGATTAGATAAAAAATTATACAAAGGAGATCCAAAATCATCTTGTAGAGAAAATAGAGGGTTAGGTACTGAATCAACTTTGAATTAAGGAAAATATCTTAACTAGGTGATCTTAACATGTCTATGTAAACCTCCTAACAAAGTCCTTAATTGTAAGTGTAAAATCTTTTAACATAGTAGGACTTAATAGTATTGAAGCTTTTAATAGGAAAAACCCCTCATAGGGTAGATCATATATTATGATCAAATATTGTAACCCTAATAGGTCAACTTTATTGTTGCAATAGTGAAGATTTGTGGGTTTCGTCCCCACCTAGTTTTACATTCACACTGAAGTGTTTCTGGGTTACCAAATCATTTTTTTTATGTGTTGAATCTTTCATGTATGTGATGTATTTCATTCACTATTCAGCATTACAATTTTAATGTTGGATCTAAGACAAGATAAATTGGATGTGAATTCAGTAAATCTAGTTTTATAAGTAAAAATTTAAAATCTTGATTTACCCCCCCTCTTAGTATCTTGTTTCCTAATAATCCTTCCAACAATTGGCATTAGAGCCAAGATCTCTTGAAATAAGCCTAAAAAATTAAGAGGATTAGGTCATGGAGATGGAGGAATACATGTGTGGAAAAATTATTGAAATCTAGATCATATTGCAATAGCTTGAAGGAGCAAGATAAGAGTTAAGCAAATCACTGACAAAAAGGAAAGTAATAGCAATACAATGTAATGAAACTCAATACAAGGAAGTAGATACAGAAGGACTACTTGAAAATGGAATGACTAGTGGTAATAGTGAAGTAATAACAAAACTACTAGAAAATAATAGTGCTCTAAGGAAAGAGGCAAAATAACTCAAGATAGAATAGGAAACTTAATCAATATTACTATATGAAGTAATAGAAAAAAAATAGATAGCCGAAGTACATAAATTCATAATTGAAGAAGAAAATAGATAAATGATAATCAAACTTGAAGATGGATCATTTGAAGTACATAACCTCACAAACAACCAGTTGGACATGATAAATAAATTGATAGTTGCTACTTAAGAAGAAAATAGAAAGGACTTGGAGATCACAAACCTAAGGTCACAAAATGAGAAACTGAGGAGTGAGTTAAGGCATGAAAAGGAACTTATGTAAAGAATGAACAAACCAAGTGAAGTTTTCAAACACTTTGAGGAATTGATGAGATCACCTAGAACAAAAGACAACTCTAGACTGGGATACAATAAGCACTTTTTATTTACTAAAGAAGAAGAGTAATGAAAGAGTGGAGAAAAAAAAAATGCCAAAGGAAAACCTAAATTTCATCATTGTGGTAAAATTGAACACATAAAAAACATTTGCAGAAGCAAGAGTGGTATGCAAATTTCTAAACCTAACTCTGCTAGTAATTGTTCTAAATGCAAGAAGGTAGGACATCATGCAGATGAATTCTGCTAGTAATTTTTCTAAATGCAAGAAGGTAGGACATCATGCAGATGAATTCATATCAAAGAAAAATGATTCATTCACTACATTTAAAGGACATTTCTATAACTATCATAAATATGGACATAGAGCTCATGAGTGCAGATTCAAGAAAAATTTCAACTAGACACCTAAGAAACAAGCACATGCACCAATGAAAGGTAATTCTTACAATTGGGATTACAATACATGGTATATTCATCACTATTATGGAGAATATGGTCACTACCTAGAGAATTGCATCAAGACACCTTTCAAAGGAAACTACAAGAAGTGGCTAAATGGAAAGATAATATGTTTTAGTTGTCTAAAAGTTGGGCATGATAGTAGAAACTACAAATCTATAGTACCAAAACCAAACAAATGGAAAAGGAAAAATTGAGGGAAAGAAAACATGGATAGAGATAGCGAAAGTTGGAAATAGTGAAGAAAATGAAGCTGAGATCACCCAATCCAATAGATTAGGTGATCAAACCATAGGTAACTAAAGGAAGAAGGTATGTATGAAATGTATATTCAATAATATATTTTACATTAATTTCTAACATATGTGTGCTAATAGTTCATATCCACATAAGTAAAGTTGCATAAGAATAGATCTAGAAAAAGGAAGAAGATAATAATGTACTACATAGAGTATTGAGCATTAGTAGTATAGTCTATATTGATTGAGCTTTTCAGTATAGACTGAGTGATCAAGGAAGTTGTATGTATTGATCAAATGAATTAGTGTTGGCCAAGTAAGGTAACCTTGACTAAGCAAGTAATGAAATTGAGCTAGTTTTCATACACTGACCAAGTAAGAGAGAATTTATTATAGACCTAGAATGAAATTTTGAAGGTATTTATCAAATTTCAGCATTCATCTTTATTCACCAAGAAATTTGAGAACTCACAAGTGATTTAAAAGTGATTAAGGTGATTTCAACAATGAAGCAAGAAAATCAAAATGGAGCATTGGAAAATTTGTTTACATCAGTAAGTGATACTTTTGGTAAAGAGTAAATTTTTTTCAATGATATCATAAAGGAATTTGTTTTTCAAAACCCTAAGATCAAATGACATCATCAAGAAAAAATTTGAAGGATAGAAACACTCAAATTATGAGGAACAACTAGTGTCCTCCACCAAATTTCATAGGTAGTATAATTGATGAGAAGATTGAAGATGATATCAGTGCCCTGTCATCAATTCCACCCAAAGTTTTTATTATTTAGAATGTAAGATCCATCTACCTATAAAAAGTAGGAGAAATTGGATATTTTGAAATAAGGGAAAATTATGAGAAATGATTCAACAATGGAATCTTGAAAGATAAGATCAAAATAGATGTTGAGAAAGGGCTTACCTATGCCCTAGGGTTCCCAAAGGTTTTTAGGGTAGAATGGATAAAATTTGTGCTTGGACACATCCACAACATGAAGATATTGTTAGAAGATTGACAGATTAAAATCAACAAGGTCATAATATGACGAGTAATTAGTTACCCTACCTTGGATCAACCCAAAAGCATAAGGAGCACAACGAAGAATGAAAGTGAAAAACAGGCCAAAGAAAAGTGGAATGGTAGAGGAATGCCAATTGATGGGATAGAAGATATTGTAATTAAATTTGTAGTTTGTGTGATAACACATAAGTTTTATCAATCTAGCTGACTGAACAATGTGCCATACATTGCAATGGATTTGGGATGTAAAATTTTCAAGAAGGATCAAACTTATCACTTTTCCAAACTACAATTGCAATAGCTATAAGAGAACTCAGAGGAAATTAGGAAAGAAAATAATACATCATGTAAGTTCAGATCTTTGCTAGTATGCATATTTTTCTATGTACACAATTCATTTCCTATGATTGGAATAGTAGCATGGGATAGGATTTGCTTGGCAAAATAATGGTATCAAAAACCTACATCAATGGATTACCTATTTAGGAGTAGACACCCTAATTGGTTTCTAAATGATTTATTCAATCTCATTTAATTATTGACCAAGGATGTAAACTTGGAATGGCATTCACAAAGTATACGCTTTAAACTCTTTGAATCTTAAGACTAACCTACAAAATTCAAATGCTTGACCTTTAGGAAAACTAAGCTAAAACAAATAAATGAAATTACTCTAAAAAAGCATGTAACCATGGGTAGGAGTCACTCTACACCAATTATGTTATCAATGGCTGTAGGAGCAATAGAGTTCTACCTTACTTAGAAATGAATAGGGCCCCCTTAGATGAGTGAACTGAAAATACAATCAAGATAAAGATATAAACTTGAACTATGCATTCTAATCTTTCATGAAGAAAGATTACACTTGATTGAAAAATAGTATCATAATAGTTCTATTATGAAAATCAATTTATTTGACTGCTTCAAATTTCTTTTTAAAAAGTTAGAGCAGTCATTTATTTGAAGGAAAACTTAGAACTGCCTCCTAAATCTAAAATCACTTCATTAATGAGGATAACTTACATACTCATAAAAATTTTGAACAAAAATAATATTAAACATGAATAAATCCTCTAGGAATATAGCATATTGAGGGAACTACATCCATGAGCTACATGCAACATAAAGTAATAATTGATTTTCCCTACTTGTGAAGGTCTTGCAATCCACAGTTGGCTTTGACTATTCCAACATTGCAATGTTGATCCTTGAATTCCTGTAGTGAACACTTGTAAAATAATCAATGTGCACACAACCATCCATGTACATATATATTATCATGATCAATATTAGGAAAATAATGTATAAAGTTTCAATTAACAGTCTTGCAAGTCCTATGACTATAGGAGGAAAGCTAACCAAAGCATAGCATAGGTAGGGAAACATTTATCAACATGTATAGCTAGTATATTATACCATTCATGTTAACGAATTCAAGAAAATGTCATGTCTTTAAATTATCCATATTTCTACTTCATGTCTTCACACACACACACACACACACACACATACACACACACACACACAAAAAACTTATACATAAAAACCATTAAGTTCATATGCTTGAAAACCATAAATTCATGTCTTCTTACAAAAATACTATTTCAAAAGAGATAAACAGAACAAAGAAAGATGGCCTTTTGGAGGCCCATCATTCCCCCAACTGAACTATTGCTAGTCTCTAGAAACCATGAAATTCCAAATTCTAGTGCTTTGTCTCCAATCACTAGTCATCTTTTCCCCTGGCTCATCCTTAACATAATCAAAATACTCATGATTTTATTTGAGCCTTTTCTATCATTGAACTTCTATAGATGTATCATGATCTTCTACATTGTCATTTATTTCTAGTAATGGTTGCAAGAGTATGGGAGGTTGAAACCTTAATGGAAGCTAGTAATTGTGCACACTTCTTCCCAAGTTGATGTACCATTGGACTCTTGTAGTGGCAATAGCTAAATTTTACAAAGAGTGAGGTTCCCTTATTTACAGATCATGTGACATATGTATCCATCTTTGTCTTGAGGCACTGATTTTTGCTGCAATATCATGAGATGAATGATGTTAGAAATCTATAAAAGCTTACTTTCTTACTGGTTATACCTTGTTATCTTTGCTTGGGTTTCTTGCAATAGAAATCTAGTTTAGAAATGTTCGCTAGGAATGTTGAACTTTAGGCCTCATAAGCAAAGGAGATGTCATCTCATTATCTCTATATGGTGTATCTTGGTGCTTCCTTCTTATTTCATTCTACATCTAGGAAATAACTACCCTTAATTGCACATCTCCTACATAAATGAGTGAGTTACATTCTATATCATTTGGCACTGCCAAATTATGCAGGTATAGTTCACACAAATTTTTTTTAAGGGTCATTGGAATGGACTAAAATGCATCATAGAATTCATGAGGAGTTGAAATAGAGGTACTAGGTCCTTCTATAACTCTTGTCAATTTAAAATTAACAACTTTTCCTTAAGGAATAATGCATACACTGGAGAAGGTGATCTGTATGCCATAAGCTCAAGAATCAACCTTGTGATTTGTTCAATCTGTCTCTTCAAAACCTCAATTTGGTCTGATTTCTACTCTAGTTGATGGCCTTTCTCATTAATGACATATTTTAGTTTTTCTTTCTCTAATTTCCATTGTGCCCTTTCCCACAATAATTTTTGATATAAATTTATCCCCGCAGCCAAGGGTGTAGACAAAACAAGCAGTGGCAAGGGTTATTTCCTAAGAATATCTACCTAGTCAAGTGCTAGGTGAGGAGATTTTATTGTTCTTTTTGGTGTGGAGGATTCTTCCTTCCATAGATCAAGGGTAGTTAATACATTTCCCTTCTCACTAGACTCAGCTACTTCCTTAGCCAACATCTCTAATCCATCTCAATTAAGTTTTTCTAACACTTCAACAATCTCTTGTCTAGATTCTAGGTATTCTTCGAAAAGGAGGTCTTCTGAATCCCTAGAAATGTCTTGCATAGTAGGTTATTCTTCAAACCCTTTAGAATCCTTAGAATTCTCATCATTATTAATAAATGAATAGTTAACACTAGGGTTAACTTTTGTTTGTGGATTCTAGTTGTTGAATTCAGTGTCATTGGCTATATTTTGTTGAAACTAGCCCTCCAAAGAGGACTTCTCCACAAATTCAAAGGATTCTAGGTTATCAATTGGAATAGAAGCCTCAACATCCCTGTTACTTTCATAAAGTGTTGTAATTCTTCTTATAGGGGTGTGGACAAGTGTGTAGGATTCTTTCATTTCCTCTTGTTAGTGGTCACTTCCTTTATAGCTTCTTCAGGAGGTTTCTCTGAAGTTTCTTTCCCATGTAGATGTAAGGTTTCATAAAAATTATCATTATTACTACTAGGTTACTACTCTAATTTTCTCTCTTCTAGTTCCACAGGTTTACCCTTGTCTCCCCTAGTGGTGGACCTATTCTTTATGGAAAATGGGGTTTTAGGGACATTAGTAGTTTTTTAATTTTTACTTCTCTTCCTTTTAGAAGTAGAGGCACCAATTTTTAAAATTATCTAGGTGGTCTAGAATTGGAAGGAGAAGCTTTAGGAACACTTTTTGGCCTTGGATGACTTTGCAAAATCTAGTGGATGCTCGTTCTCTACACCCAACACCCAAGCCTCTAGGGATTACCAACCTAGGATATACCTCATTCAATTGCATAAATTCTTCCCATGTCCCAATAGATTATTTACTTAATTCTCTCTCTACAACTAACTTTATTAAAAAATGATGCAAAATATATTGGTCTTTTCCTAACTAAACTAAGAAGCTTTCTTTCTCACAATATTGAATAGGAAGTTGGGAAGATTTACTGGTCTACTATCGTGTCGAAGATGACCCATATTTTTTTAATGTAGGCCATGCAAATACTTGTAGTGCCCTTCATAGTTGAAATACTAAATGATGAATGTAGCTAGATGAATGAATTCCAAGGGCAAGGATATGCAAGAAGTACCTTACTTCTTATGTATGTCTAGTAGAGGTTCATCATGAAAAGTGAACTAAGCCCTAGCCAAATGTAAGTCAAGATCCTTTGCCGACTTTTCACCTTCCTATGGAAAACTAGTTACTTCAACCATAATTTCCTCTATAAATTAAATTTTTTATCCTTTGACCACTACAAATCCATTCCTCGAAGTGCTTAGAAATTATAAAGAAACTTCTTCATCGAACCCCTTAAGACTCAGGTAGTATTCCAACCATCCTTTTCTTCTAAACATTTCACAACTACACGCATCACCCAAAAAAAATCATGATCCACTGGCTCATGTCTATGAAGATCTCCTCCCATTGTTGAACATAACATTTAATTTTTTACAAAAACTTGGTATTTTCATAGAGCGCAACAATGGTAGATCAGAAAAATTTGTAGTGTTATAACACAAGACTTTGTACACAAAAAAATGACATACCAAATACTACTTTTTTCATGGAATTAAAAAAGTTTAGTGCACAAAATCTAATGATATCTTCACTTGCATCAAACCTCATAATAGTCTACTTGTGTCAAGACCTACCACCCTGAACACTTCCTTAACATATCATTAAAAGTTAACCTTTAACTTCTAATATCTTTAATTTCCTTACATAAATTATGATGCAATTATGGAAGGACAAATCAACAAGCACATGACAACAATCATCATATAAAAATAAGAAACTTAATTTTTACATGTGAATTTGAAATTTTTGAATATAGAATATCTCCCCCCAACTAAGTAAGAGCATGTATCCCATCAGGCTAGGAAATGCAAGAGTAGAAAATTAAAATGACGCAAATTCCTAATAAAGAATGAATAAAATAAAATATGTACGAGGGTAATTGGCATGAACCTGGAAAGTGTTGCATGAAGAATGCTCTGAAAAATGTTACCTACATTGATGGAGTGATGGGAATGTATAGAAAGATGGTTGAGAGAGAAGGTTAAGTGGAGTGTATTATGGAGAAATAATTTCACAAAATGTGAAATGGTTATTATGGGGATCTTGAATGGAATCAAGAATAAGTAAAAGTCTAGCTAGGAGACCTAGATGCATCAGTTGTAGGAAGGAATATGTCTTTGCTATGTTGGAACTACTTGAGGAACTCCTTGTGATTGATTGGTTTTTTGTAGAGTTTGATTCTATGCTCGTTGACAAGTAGCTTCAACTGTATAGGATCAATGGTTGAAAGTTGAATTGTGCCATTATTAAATAATAAGATTATCTCATAGGGCTAGAGCCATCTAGTTTGAAATTTTCCTAGCGTGTTCTGGTATCGAGAATCATATAATAGTGCCCAATCTTCCATAGAAGATTTCTTTTCTTAGATGAATTTTTCATGCCATTTTTTCTTTGTTCTTGGATCAATTTAGTGTTGTGGAGTGTATATCTCCTGTATTCATCTAATCTATTCAATTGTAATAATCAATCTTCTTGTGCTCTAGTAAGATTAATGTATAGGTCTTGGGCTATTGTGAGCATGTTATATTGAAACTCAATAGACATGGATGTTGATTTTCCATTCACCATCTCAAAAGGGGTAAACCCAATTGTATTTTTTCACATTGTATAGTAAGCCCAAATGGCTTCAGGAAGATGGGTAGCCCAATCTTTTTTGTGAATAGCGACTATCTTGGTTAAAATGGATTCTATTTCTCAGTTAGTTATCTCAACCTAACCATTGACTTGAGGGTGATATGGTGAAGACTTACCATGATGCACCATGTATTTGTTCATTAACTCTGAGATAAGATTTGAGGTACACTATGCTCCTTCATCCATGACTATCTCCCATAGTACTCCAAATTTGGTGAATATACATTCGTAGAGAAATTTGGAAACTTTATGATCCCTAGCATGCCTCATTTCTTTAGATTCAACCCACTTTGTGGCATAGTCAATACATACTAAGATATATGACTTCCCATGAGAAGATGGTTTAATGGTTCCCACAAAGTCAATACCCCACTTGTCAAATGGTGTGACCACTATCTAAGGCTGCAAGGGTATTTCATCAGACTTTTTTGGGTGCTCCATACATTGGCATCTATCATAGTGTCTAGTATGTTTTTTTTTATCCTTATGTAAACTAGGCTAGTAGTATCTAGTTGTCATAATTTTATAGGTTGTACTCTTCACTTCAAAATGAACTCCACATGGCTCATCATGACATGCCCATAAAATATCATAAATCTCTTCCATTGAACACATCTTTAGGTAACCTGGTCTAGACCTATATAGAACATAAAGCCCAAGATCCATGAGAAGTTAAAACTCTTCTCAACTAAAAGTCAGTGTTGCTAAGGCAAGAAGTGAGGCGATGTTCTTCTTGTAGCAAGGTGATTGGCTATGTCTACATACCATGGATTGAAAGAATCAATAGAAAATAGGTGCTTATTAGGGAAGCTATCATCTCTTAAGAGATCTTCCCCAAGTTATCTTGTGCCTCCTCAAATGTGGCTCCAAGAGTAGTGAAGTTATCCATATATATTTCAACACAGTCAGCAATAATGTTAGGGAAAATATCAAGCACTACTCTCTAGAAAGTAGCAGGTGCATTGCACAACCCAAATGGTAAGACTGAGTAAGAAAATGTTCCCCATGGATAGGTGAACATTTTATTATCTTGATCTTCTGGTGATATTTGGATCTAGTTATATCCACTAAAGCCATCTAGAAATAAAAAATACTTCTTACTAGTAAGATTATCAAGCACTTGTTCAATGAAAGGTAGTGAAAAGTGATACTTTTTAGTGGCTTTATTAAGATCCCTATAGTCTACACAAACTCTCCATTTCCTCCTTTCTTTGGGACAATTACTAGAGGTGAAACCTATTGGCTATCAGAAATAGGGTAAATGAAACTTGTACTAAGGAGCTTCTGCAACTCTGGCTTCACTATATCTTTCAAAGCGAGATTAATTCTCCTTTGGGCTTGTCTTACTATTTTGCACTCAGGTCTTATATAAATTCTATGGGTGCAAAGTTTAGGGTCTAACCCCTTCATATCATTGTAATCCCATACAAAGGCTTGTTGACTTTCTTGCAAAAGTTTGAGAAGACTAGACATGTGAGATGTAGTGAGATGCTTATTAACATTCAACTCCCTTCCCAAGGAAATTTCAACCCTTTTGACTTTATCCAACATCAAAATTTCTGCAAGTGATGGTGAATTTGTTTCATGAGGCAAAAAGGTGTGGAGATAATCAAATGTTTTAGGAGACTAAGGTGAGGTTAGCTTGGGAAATATCATTTGGAGGGAACAATTAGGGACATCATGAGAAGATTCCTTAGAACTATATTGGTTGGTGAAGATAACTTCTAGTATATCATCTTCTTCTTGTGACACCAAAAATGAGTTTCTTTCAATGACCATTAGTTCTTGCATTGATTTTGCTTCAAGGGCAACATCATCTAAATCTAGAAACAACTTGGTCAAGTTCTATTTGGGGTTTTGCTAGAGAATACAAAGTTAGTTTCTTGGTATTTGTCCCATCTAATATGGTCATTTTTCCTAAGTGACATGCAATGCAAGCATCAATTGTGGCTAACGAAGGTCATCCTAGGATTAATGGATATCCTTCTAGAGTGGCTTTGGGTGATAATGTTAGAATGGGGTTTCCATTGCACCAAAAGACTGATTTGTCAATTCCCAATACAACCACTCAACTTATAGTACATAGGAGGTGCTTAAGCCCTTGTCACAATTCTTGAGGAGAGTGCTAAACAAATTTCTAACAATCTCCCCCTCTATGTTACCCAAGGGTCTGAGGATTCAAATGTATGACCAAGCTCTGATACCACCTATTAGAATGGGGTTTCCATTACACAAAAAGATTTATCTATCAATGCTCGATACAACACTCAACTTATAGTACATAGGAGGTAGTTAAACCCTTGTCACGAATCCTAACAAGAGCACTAAAGAAAGATAGGACTATGAAATCTAAAGGATAATCCAATGAATCCAATGTTACAACATCTTCAACCATTCCATTTGGCTTAACAATGGAATTATTAGCTAATTGTAGTAGTGTAGTTGTATCTTACAAACCAATAATGCTAAGCCTCAATTAAACTTCCATAGTAATGACATTGATTGATGCTGCTAGGTTAATCATGACATTTTTATTTGGATGCCATTAATATGAATAGTGAGTACTAGACTCCCTAGATTAGAGTATTTGACATTAAGACTTTTCTTAGCATGAGATCAAAAAGTTGTCCCAAAACACGAACAATATTAGGGTCCTTTTTCTTCCTTCTAGATTGCTTAATAGAGGCTTATTTTATAGCTTTGTTATAAATTGGGACTTCTTTAAGGGCATCTAACAAGGGAATTTACCTTTTCATTTTCTTGAATTGATCCATTAGATCCTCTACTATATGATTTTATTTGGGTGGAGCTGATTGAGCCAATCTTTGTAGATAAGGGGGATTTATGAATACTGGTGTAGATTGAGGAAGAGGTGGAACAACAATAGGTTGGTTCATAGGTATGTCCTTAGTATTAACAACTTCATTCATTATAGGATCTTTGGGTGTAGGCAACATAGTTCCTAATCTGAGATGGATATCATTTACTTGTAAGGAATAAGCTTGATACTTGTTATTAGGATTTGGAGTTGTTTGTGTAGGAAGTTGTGTTGGCTTTTGAGGGTTATTATGGTATTAGAAACCTATAGTAATGGACTTCCTATTTATGATTGGAAACCCTAATTGGTTTCAAAATAAATTATTCAATCTCATTTAATTATCGACTAGGGACGTAAACTTGGAATGGAATCCACAAAGTATATGCTTTAAACTCTCTTAATCTTAAGACTAACCTACTAAATTCAAATGCTTGAGGTTTAGGAAAACTAATCTAAAACTAGTAAATGAAATTACTCTAAAAAAGCATGTGATCATGGGTAGGAGTTACTCTAATCACCTATGTTGTAGGAACAATCCACCAATTCTATTATCAATAGCTATAGGAGCAACAGAGTTCTACCTTATTTTAAAATGAACAAGGAATTGAACTCTACTCTAATAGAATAATTCACTTACCAAGTGGGCCCCCTTAGATGAGTGAATATAAAATAAAATCAAGATAAAATATATAAACTTGAACTATGCATCCTATTCATTTGTGAAGAAAGATTACACTTTATTGAAAAATAGTATCACAATAGTTTTGTTATGAAAAATTAACTTATTCAGCTCCTTCAAATTTCTTTTAAAAAAGTTTCAACAGTCATTTATTTGAAGGAAAAATTACAACTACCTCCTAAATCTAAGATCACTCCATTAATGAGGATTAGTTATAGACTCATAAAGTTTTAGAACAGAAACAACATTAAACATGAATAAATCCTCTAGGAATATAGAGTGCTGAGGGAACTACATCTGTGCATTGCATGCAAAAGAAAGTAATAATTGATTATCCCCACTTGTAAAGGTCTTGCAATCTATGGTTGGATTTGACTATTTCAAGGCTACAATGTTGGTTCTTGAATGCCTGCAACAAACACCTACAAAATAATCAATGTACACACAACCTTCCATATACATATATATTCTCATCATTAATATTAGAAAAAAAAGGGCATAAAGTTCCAATTAACACTCTTGCGAATCCTATGGCTATAGGAAGAAAACTACCCAAAACATAGCATAGGTAAGGAAAAATTTATTAGCAAGTATAGCTACTACATTATACTATTCCTATTCATGAATTCAAGCAAATATCATGTCTTTAAACTATCCATATTTCTACTTCATGTCTTCACACACACACACACATGGATATATATTATATTATATATATATAATATAATATAAACATAAAAACCATAAGTTCATATGCTTGACAACCATTAATTCATGTTTTCTTGCAAAAATACCTATTTGAAAAGAGATAAAAAAAGAACTAAGAAAGATGGCCTTTTGGCAGCTCATTAGGAGGCAACCTACTATAGAGAAATTAAACAACTTGATTAATATATTGGGAGAAAAATTTGAAGCCACAATGGATAACTATTGTGAGGAGTTAAAAAATAAAATAAGAAATAGAATGAGGATACCTAAGTCGGTCATTGATAAGTATTATGATGAGGTATGTTTTGTAGTGGACATAGATTTTTTACATGCTTAGGCAATAATACCAAGAATTGCATGGTTAAGGTCATTGCCTTATGAATTTAATGTTGATGAGGTTACAATAGCAGTGATTGCATTTTTTATTAAGGATATTGATTAATGCTAAGAAATTTGACACATATGAAACAATAATGATAGAATTGAATGCAGAATCCAGCATGCCAAAGAATGAGAAGAAAATAAAGAGAAATATTCTTGAGGACAAGAAGACTGAAGAAGGAGAAGGATTAGAACAACTTGCTAAGGCCAAAGAAGGAAAAGGTAAAGAATTGGTTTTTGTTGAGCCCCAAGAAATAAAGCAGATGAAGGTAATAATTATTGATCCTAAGGTTAAAGCTGATCTTAGTAGAGATTTGAAGAAGGTTGTCACACCCAAGAAGCCAAAATTGAAAATCATAACAAGATCAAGGATAGCTCAACCCCTAGCGGTGAAAGCCAAAGGAAGACCATAAAAGAAGAGACTGACCAACTCACCATAGAAGAATATACAAGAGAGACCAAGGAGAAAAATGATCATTTCATAGGAGGAGGAAGATGATGAAGAGGTTGTGTGTGATGAACCAAGAAAATTGTAAATTGTAAAGAGACTCCCTCTAATGGTTTTAGATTAGGTATGTAAAAAGGTTAGAGAATCAGGAAATTTTGCAAGGTTCAAAGATATTAATTATGATTCCTTGAATAATGATGATAAAGTTAAAATAAAGAAGCTATGATAGATATGATGATTAAATTTAGATGTACACTCTTGGAATTTGGAGATGGGTTCCCTATGGGCTTGTATAAATGGATACATGCCAAATGAAAGTGGGCACTATCCACTGAAAAAAAAGAGAGAGAGAGACTACATTGGCACAAGCTATGCTAAATTTGGGGAGGACATGTATGTCTATAGCCCTTAATGATTCTATAAGAAATTTATGCCAAGATATAGAGAATACTAAATTTTAAAGATTAAAGCTCAAGAAATTGAATAGGATTGTATTTAGATATGGAAAGAGGTATTTGGAATGATTACATCATTAGTAGAGATCATATAAGGAAGATATGCAATTTAATTTGAGGAAGCATACAAGGAAGAAGTTGCTAAATTAACTAAAGAAATAAAGCAAGTAGTGCATCAATGTAAACAACAAGAGGTTGTTACTATTAGAGACATATCTAACACACCTCCATAAAACCAAAATGTGCTAACTGAAGAAGAAATGCAAAATCTCATGTTAGACACAACTCTACCTTGTACAAATCTAGTTTTTTTACAGGTTGTAGATTATCCAAAGATTGAGATTGCAAAAACTGATAATGTAGAGGCTACATCACTAGCAAAGGATACAAGTGTTGAGAAATAGAAGAAGGCTATAATTGTGTTTTCACAATTACCTTGTATGCATATTTCTCAGATGCAAGAGGAGACAAAAGAGGTCAAAGGCACAGAGATGGCAGAAGAATAGAAGACACCCAAGGAGCAAGAGGCTTCACTAGCTCTTGTAAAACTATCGAGTGCAAAGCCTTCAAAATCAATGATTGATACACCTGAATAATAGGTGATACCTACTCAAGGGAGGAAATAGTAGGAAATGAGATCAAGTGAGAAGGGGAAACAATTGGATATATCACTACCTAGTGATACAAACCCTAGATCTTAGGTTTTGTCTCAATCGGATGAATTGGATGATGAGTCAGTTAGTCTAGATGAGGTAATCACTTTATCCATGTATGAATTGACAAAATTGATACTTGAAAAGATGCAAGAACTAAAAGCCTTGTTGAGTCATAAGGAAAAGCAAGAATAGCTAAGAAGAGAGCATAAGAAGAAATAGGTACTACATAGTGTTAGAGATATTTTGTGGATGCATTTGGCATAACTAAATTAGATGGCCAACATCTAGTTTTGGATCAACTAGAGTATAGAGTTGATAAAGTTAAAGTAGAGGATATAGAGATCAATGATAAACTAATGTGGTGGTCTAAAAGAAGATTTGAGCACAAAGTTTTGGCAAAAGTATCTTATGAACTTGTAAATAGACAAACAAAGCTTTCCAAATTAGTCACACAATTAGAAACAATTTTAAAGACCATTCATTCATTTTACATGAAGTTGAGTGATGTTGAGATTTGTACGAATCAACATTCCATTAATTTATTAAATTCAGATATGAGGGAAAGTGTTATTTCATTGGGGAAGAACGCAAGTTCAAGCTTACTTTCATATAATAAGTTGACAACTAGTCAACAAAGGTTAGTTGAGCTCACGACTAGGGACAATGAGATCAAACATAAGTTGATCTTAATTCAATTCCAATTATTATCCCATTTGGAAATCATTTAGAAAGAAGTTTCTATTGCACAAAATATTTTGAAGAAGGACATACATTTTGCACACATTGAAGGATTAATTGATCTAGCTACCAAGTTAAAAATCCAGTTTCAAATTTTGGAGAAGATAAAAGACCAATGGAATAAAGGTTATAAAAAAATTTTGGCAAGCCATAAATGTTTTTTTGATAAGAACCACCTAACCTTAGAAGCCCCAAGCCATCAGTGACAAAAACAAGGGGGAAATGAGAAGAATAAGGGGGAAATGAGAAGAACAATGGGGGAATATATAAATATATTGGAGAGATGAAAACACGGAGGAAATAAAAGTAGAAGTCAAAGACATAAAATGTTAAAGCATCCAAATTTTATAGATTCAGATTATAATCTCAAAGAGAGTATTTTTTAATACAATGACTATGCATGACAAAAACAATTTGCCACTAATGTCAAAGGTGGAGATTGTTGATCTCTAAGCCTATATTTTATATTAGTGTTCACGCACTTAGTTGTTTTCTAGGAAAGGATGAAAGGTCATCACTATGACCAAGTCATCTAGTAAAGCCCAAGCATAAAAAAGGGCTTGTTCATTTTGCATAGCATGTCAAACAACTTAGTGATTGTTGAGTTCTCTAGTTGAGACCGAGCACATATATAAGCCAAGATAATTTAGTAGGGACCAAGTAAAGTGAAAAGATAACTTTTATGAGAAAAAAAAGAAGTATATGTATATTGAAGCTGAGTGCTAGTATGAATGTTAACAATGACCAAATTTTGGCATATTCAAATGTTGAACAATTCATTTTTGTCATATGAGTTTGTAATTGCGCAAACAACTATGTAAAATGTTTTGGTCGACTTCCATATGATAATTAATGTTTTTAGAGATAGTTAAGATGGATATTATGCATCATTATAGAAGGTAATGATCCCAAGTAATAAAGATCAACCAATCTAAAAATCAGAAATAAATGACAAAAGATGATGAATTGTAAACCACTGATTGAGATCTACAACTTTCATAGAACATATATTTAAAGAGGATTCTAACCCTAGAATTTTTGTCATCAAGAAAGAAAGTGAGTGTGATGAGAACAAGAAATAAAGGATAGAATAGAGAAAGAAAGGGTAAGTCATGAATCTATTCAAACAAGGGAAATTGAAGAAGTGAAGGATTGAAAGGAGATATCAGATTGAGAGACCAGACACTAGTAAATTTGGACCTATTTTTCAATGTGGTGTTGGTCAAACTTGTGAAAGTTAAATGTTGAAATTCAATGTCACTAGAATTTTGTCAAAATTTTGATGCACTCCATGGTCATTGATGTATCGATGAGAAGATCCATCAAAAATCATGCCCATCTATGTCACATGCTAGCGTCAGAAAACTAATTTAAAATGTCAAACTATCGATGCCAGCCAAAGATGATTTGACAAGTATGTTATACCATTAATGGAAAGCTTGTCAAACTATCGACTCTAGCTAGAGATGATTTGATGATTTTTCCATACCATTGATGGGAAACCACATCAAAATTTTGATGACAACTACAATTTTCAAAAAAAAAATGAAATATTTGGTTTTAATCAACACACTGAAATAACCTAGATTTTTACATGCAGCGACTGAGAGAAGCTAATCTAAAAATTTTATGGATTCTTCTTACAAGATTGTAATAACTATCAATTATAATGAAGATGAAGTCCCACCATTAGATCTTGAACTATATTTGTCTGCATAAAAATATCTTGGTTAGAAGAGTAGAGAACATTGTGCCTTCACAAATAACCTCTTAAAGAGTAGAGTACACAAGTTTTTGATATCCTCAAAAAATTCCATGAGAATAAAGAAGTTTCTATAGCCAAGAAAAATGTGAAAGAGATTCATTATATGTCATTGAAATTTAATGAACACTATTTGATTTATTTTTTACTCATTGAAAAAATTGATCAGAGAATATTATGGTTTTTATTCATTTGTATTTTGCATTTTTTGATGGTAGACTACTATTTAGAAGACCCTTAATGGAAAATTTTCATTATATGACACTTGTGAGGATTGTCATTTTTCAATCAAAATCTTCAAAAATCCCATTGATGTACAATTGTGTTATAAATTTAGGTCATTGGGGCTATATTTTTTAGACTTATGGTGCATCTGAATCTAGTATGTTAAAATTTGGCTATAAAGATGGGAGATATGGGAGACTCTTTAGAAGATTCCCTCATTTGTGATGAACAGAGTGGGGATGTAGAAGTTTCTTTTAATTTGCAAGGGGCGATGAAATTTTATGTAATTTGTAGGGGAGCAATGAAAGTGGATCATTTACATGTTCAAGTGAGTTAGGAAAGAGGATTGTAGATAAATCAATGAAAATATGGGCTATTGCATGGCCTTCCATATTTAGTCACCTAGTTGTGATTGGAACAAGTGTTGTGACTTAGGCTTTTGTAGGATACCTAGGCAAATTAGAATTGGCTACCATTGCCATACTCACTACTGTCATTTTGGGATTGAATTTAGGACTCTTTTTAATTATATGAATCTGAATGTAAAATTTTATCCTATTCCATTTTACTTTATTCATGGCACACCATGTCTATTGGTCATTCTATGAATCAACAGTTGTAATCATATAATTCTTGACATAACAATTTTGACTAAATTATTCATTACTTATTCCTTTCTTTTATATGTTTATATAGTCCAATAAGTAGTTCATGTAAGTTAATTGATGTCTTATTTCCTAAAAATAAATGAACATGGTGATTATTTGGATCTCTGCACCCCACAATTGGTCTTATGCGTTTTGACTAGTGACATTGACATGGACTGGGTTATCTGAAACTTATATGTATTTTTCATAAAATCCCATATCCCCAGTCTAACACACAATCTTTCATTGTGTTAAGTAACAACTTTGAACTAAGAATAGTTGTTGTTGTTGCAAGTTTCAGTATAGATTTTGAGGAAGCCCTAGCTACAACTATTGGACCTTTAATTGAGGTTCCAGTTTTACTTTTATTAGTACATGTAATACTTGCTTTTAGAAGATGGTGGTTTGGAGAAGTTGCTACCAAGTCTGAAAATATTTGACATTGGTTGTGATTGCAAAAGATGCTTCTGGGATTGGCATGTATACACCACTATTGGTTTTTTTTGTTAAGCTTATTTCATACCTGTTACTTAAATAATGCATTTTGAGCCACGAGGCTAAAAATTGATGTCTTTAATAATTTAAATTTATTATTTTGACATCATTGTTGGTTTTGATTTCAAATCATGATTTATCTATTTTGGGCTTAAGAATTGGTACAACAGCCTAGAACATTCATCTTTTAACCTTCATTAACAATAGCACATAAACACATAACATTCTATAACATAATAAATAAGGTACTTAAACAAGCATCAACCAAATATGATTTAATTTTGGATCACCTACCTGATACATACATGGTTAAGTGCTACCTAACTATGTCCAAGGTGTTTGCACACTGGAGGCATACTCCACCTACTAGGTTGCCTACATACCCATATACACAGGATCAAGACCCTTGAACTACTCACTATAAAAAAATGTAGTTCTGGTTTCTAATTATTTTGATGTAGTTTTATTCCTATAATCACTAGTGAGATTTACTCACCTAATACAACTCTTCACCATCATACACCCACTTGAGCTAATCTAGTAGTTTTCTATAATTAGAATCATGCAATACCCTAGTGCAACCTTTATGTTGTAGTTTATAATTAATGTAAGGCTAACCTATATACATCCTAACTACACCAATTGAACTAGGTTATGGCTTGTCAGTTAGAATGGGTTGAGTGATTTTTGTTTTTTTATTATTTGGATTCTAGAATATGTATGCAAGTGGAAAATTTTTTCTATTGTGCTAATATGTAGTAAGAAACTTAAAAAATCTCTCTATATATTTAAAGACTACAAGTTATGAAATTTTTCATGTATAGTATCTGCATTTTCTTTTCCATTTCTTAAGTTATAAGAGTGTTTCAAGGTTGGGAACCACTTCAACATCCTTTGCATGGTTTAGAGGTAGTGTCATTGTGGCAATGAGAATAACTCTAGTGAAGAGTTGAGTGTAAGGAGTTACTACTCTAAGCATTCAAGAAACATTCAATAACATGTAAAATAAGGTATTTAAACATGCCTCAACCAATTATGATTTTATTTTGGATCACCTACTTGATTAGTTTGGAATTTTGTTCTCACCAAAAATCATAAAATGTAAGAACAACTATGCCAAAAAGAACATAAAAAGATGATTATTGTAAAAAGATGATTATTGTGCATAATTAGTTTTTAAATCCCTTTTGGCACAATCATTCTTACAATTTTTCGGTCAATCTCCAATTGGTCAGTATGTGTTTTAAAAAACTATTCTCAGATCATTGAGTGAGTTTTATTATTTTATTATTTGGAACCACTTCAACATCCTTTGCATGGTTTAGATGTAATTTCATTGCTTTATTATTTGGAAACATTTCAAACATGACAACACAATGTGAAGTTTATTTTAGATATAAATAAATAAATAAGAAAAAACGACGTAAATCATTTCCAATTTTATGTTCACAACTCAAATGCTCTCCCATGGCCTGATCTCTCTATTGTGTCAAGATATCTTTGTTTACATACATACATACATACATACATACATACATACATACATACATACATACATATATATATATATATATATATATATATATATATATATGTATGTATATATATATATATATATATATATATATATATATATATGTATATATATATATATATATATGTATATATATATATATATATATATATATATATATATATATATATATATATATATATATATATATATATATATACATTGATCATAAGGGCATGACAATGAAATCCTAGATCTCCGTTGATCTCCACAATCCACAAGATCTCTCTTTATATATACATACATACATATGAATACATACATATATATACACATACATATACATATGCAATTTTATCACCTTGGAAGGGATTGGAAGGCATTTGATTATATGGAAAAGTTGTAAAAATTGACAAAAAGTTGTCATGCAACAAATATTGTTGTTGAGCAACTTTTTTTGCAAATTTAGATGGTCAATAGTTAGAGTTTTGTTTTGATCAAAAAAGTAGGAAAAAATATTTAAGGTCAAGAGATATAGCCTATAAATGAATTTTCTTCAACCTAGGAAAGGGTTGGAGTTGATATGTATGGATTTGAATCATTAAGAAAGCAATTTTGATGAGAAAATATGTGCAGACAATAAGTACAATTTTAAGATCTCTTTGCAGTTTTATAGTAGGTACATGCTTATATTATGAAAAGTTATTTTTTTTCTTCCTAGAAAAGGTGCTAATTAGTTTGAGTCATGTAGGTTAATCTTGAAGTAATTTTGATTTATTTTGTGTCTGATGGTTACCCTAATCTATTCTTAGGGTTTTGACTTATTTTATGTCTACTAGTTATTTTATGTCTATTGGTTACCATAATTTTTGTTGTGTAGAAGGGTTATAGGATGTAGATGAATTTTTTACTTTTTATTTTTAGAACACCCACATTCTTGGAGTACCTAATTTGAGGGAAAATAAGTAGAGATAGTGCAAGAGATTAAGCCACTAAAGATGTTAAATTCACCCAATAGGATGGCTCTGAAATGATATACCTATTTGTTTAGATGAATGATTTGTTCATTTTTTCTCATAATAAATGATTTTTATCCAAATTCATCTTTTAATGACTAGATGTAGTCTTCTTGTTGAAGAAAAAATATTCTTCAAATGACACCTTCTTAGTACTACAATTTAATATCAAATATCCTAAACTAAGGAAGAGCTCCCTAAGTGATTGAGACTAGAAATTTTTCTTTCACCTTCTTTCTAAGTGTGACAAAATCTAATTGAAGCTTTGATATATTATGCAAAAATTACTCATGTTTCTCACCAACTTTCATATTAAGTGTATGAGGCTTGGACTAAAGAAGGAGGATCTTGATTTGTAATGCAGAGCATCATGGGTCAACTAGAATTTACTAGGAAAGTTTTCATTTTCTACTTTTTTTTGGAACAACCCTACCTTCTCAAGGCTTCGTGCTTGATCATCTCAAACTTCATCAACTATTTGGACCAATCTCCAAGATCCCCAAGATTCCTATATTAACTCTAATCACATGTTAAAGCCTCTCAAATCCTAATGTCATAATCATAGGATCAACCTATATATCTAGAAATCTTACCGCAATCACAAATCTTGTTTCTCCCAAATGACCCTCAATGGTCAAGACTCAAGCATTAGGCCTATTCTAAAATCCTCTTACTAATGCTTTATGCATCCACTCAAAAAAAAATCACTCATAGACTCAATAATTCCACTGATCACAAAAACTTTGATCTAATCACATTCCCAAATTTGACTATGATGCCACCACTCTCCATGATAGAAACCAAACCTTATCCTTCACAAATCTCAACTAGGATCTGTCACTTAATATGATTTTACCAATGAAATTCTCAATCTATAATTCATACTGTAACTACCATCTCTGTCACCATAGTGCAACTCAATGTGACTATCCCCAAACACTAATACCCCTTGACCATATACTACCCTACCCATACCTTAATTCTATCCAACAATTAGACAACTAGTCATATCTGCAACTCCTTTGTAGAGACAACCACCAACCTAAACTTAAATTAAGTGCTAAGAGTTAAGACATTCTCATTACTCAACCCTATACATTCCTAATCCATTAATTCTTGTACAAATTCCTTTTATTGTTCAAACTCCCAGACTAGACCAATCTTTAATAGTGCAACCAGTCTGACACAAAGATTCAGACATTTTTATTATTGGACCCACATTCCATTTGATGCATGATTCACTAAATGAACCATATATAATAATAAAATACATGGTTAGCCTCTATTACACCCTTTATGGGGCTTTGGTACATGTAAAATAGTATTGATTTACATTTATTTTTCTCACTCAATACTCAAGACGAGGGTTTTGACAATCTATAGACAAATTATTATATATTTTCTAATACTAAATGAAATTGGGTGTCACAAAGCCCAAAATAAAGAATATTCAATAAACTACCATCTACAACAAGTGGATAATCAAATGGAAATCATTTTCACCATGAAAAACACAAAATTTAGATAGTTAAAATCTGAACAGAACAATGATATTAGTGGTTATTATAGTCAACTTTGTGTACCTACATATTCTAAATGGTGCATTAGATTTTGATTATTTTATGATTCTTTTCATATGCAATTTAACTACTTATAGCTATTGTTCTCGTCTAAAATATATTTCTTATTTTCATATTAATCATTTGCTTTGTCAACTAAAAATTTTGCACTGTAAATTCAATATTTTTACACAAATTCTCCATCAATCATCCATGATTGGTACTTTAAATTGGTAGTTTGATCTAATTAGTCATTTTTATGCTTAAAAATATAACTATGATATGATTATGGCTTCTTCTTTTTTATTGATCTCAAAACCCTAATCAATCACTATAGGGATTTTAATTTATTTTAATAATATTTATATGCCAAAGAGATTTGATCTCATTCAAGGGTATTAGTCTTCATTATTCAAATTACCACCTTTTAAATCATCAAAATAATACTTCTTCAAAAAAATTCTCACCCAGGTATAGGATTCAACCTCAATTCCTAAGCACAAGCATGTACCTCAACATATATTTGAGATTTTTTATTTTTCATTTGAAATTGAATCCTATCAAGTGCATTCCTAAGTGGGAATTCCAGTTTAATATTTTTACTTGCTTCACCTCATTCCTATGAACACATATGCTAATAAAAACTACTTGCAAAATTTTCTTAGATTTGAATTCCTTACTGCACACTTTCTCAAATGACAAAATATTAAAACAATCATAAAATGTATGCTTCAATGTGCAGCCCAAGACAACTAGCGTTTAATTTTACCCCTTAATCTTCATTAGCAAACACACAACTCTCAATGTTCTCTTGTACGTTCAACATGCATACCTATCAATAAGATTTCACTTTTGAAATTGAGTTTCTCTTTAGCAACGTACACCTCCACAAGAATTCATTAGAAAACTAAAAGCATTGTCTTATTGTATTTAATCACTTGTAGTCATTAATAGCTGCATAGCTCTTGATAAGAATTTTATTTTCATAAATCGAGATCAATCTTTCTCTATTGAGGTTGTACTTCAACAAGAATCTTTCCATTTTTCCTCAAAAGAATCTTGAGATGGTAGACATTTTCTTTGCAAGAAAAGTTTCTTGGGATGATGGTGATCTAACATTGAGTTCATTGTTCTAACATAGTGAGGCAATTAAAGTGGAAGAGGGATGAATCTCTATCAAGGGTAACATAAATAAGAAGTTTTAATCCCTCTTTTGATATGTCTATTCATTCCCAAAAGGGTAGGGTTAAACGTTAATCTTGATGGTTTAAGGTTGATTTCAAGGTGTTTGATGGTGATTTTGAAGTAGATGAAGAGGATGGAGATGGTGTGCTCAAATGCCAGTGAATTTAAGATCTTTTTTTTTTCATGCTATAGCATAATAATAATAAAATTAATACTTACTATCCCTTACACCCAACTCAACACTAAAAACCTTACCTTGAACAATGCTAAAAAACTCCTTGCCATGCTATTGGAAGCCTCTTGCCTACACTTTGTCGCGTGAATGAATGAAGATTCACTTTTCTTTCTTTTTTGTTTATATCCCTGAAAACATCAAAATTTTGATGCTAAATTTAAATATCAACAAAATTTCAACGTTATTGGGAGCATATTTTTTTTAATTGACAAGCCAAATTGGCTTACCATCAAAAATTTGGGTCAAAAATGACCACCAAATGTACTAGTGAGATCAAACATTGTACATAGGAGATCAAAAATAATATTGTAGAGAAAAATGAGGGTCAAGTACTTAATCAATTTTGAATAAGTGAAAATCTCTTAATCTCTTAATCCTCACAGGTCTATGTAAACCTCCTAATAGAGTCCATAATTGTAAGTGTGAAATTCTTTAATAGGGAAAGACTTAAAAATATTGAATCATTTAAAAGGGAAGAATCCTCACAAGGTAAATCATATATTATGATAAAAAAATTTAACCCTAACAAATTAACTTTATTGTTACAATAGTGAAGATTTGTGGGTTTCATATGTTAGAAATCAATGATATTGAGAGGCGGGGTTGAATCAATATTCTACAAACTTTTGACCACAATTGGATATTGTTAATTACTTTATAACTTGCATAAGAAAGTAAACCAATAACTCTCAATAATAAATATAACTGTACATAGAGAGAAATCATAATATCATTATTTGTTAACTAGGAAAACCGTAGCCAAGGGAAAATCCCATTGGGGATGATACCCACAAGGTGATTGACTAAACAAAAAAATTATGTTAAGGATATTGACCCCTTTAGTAGTCTATCAAATAAATATAGTGTCTCGAGTCCTTGTTAGAGGATTAGGCCTTTTTAAAAGCCTCAACCCTGTTAGGATTTACTTCAACCTTATTAGGAGTTGGTGGAACAAATACAATGTATGCAAGAAGAGCCCACTTCCCTAACATGCAATATACAAATAAGTTTCTTCATAAGAATGGATATACATACAATACTTGGCTCACTATTGTATCTTGTACTTTCTCTAATCATTCATCATATTTTACATCACATAAGTCTCGCATATCACTTAAGATTTCTTTGCAATAGTTTGCATCACTTATTTTTTTCACTCTTTAGCTATGGAAGATATGATATTTACTTATACCTTGCAATCTAACAAAATTATTGATTAGTCAGCTTTACATATTTCACACATTTGGCTAATTATAAAATGACTTTGGGTTTAACATCTAGGATTTTGACACATCACAGTTAAGTAATTATTTTGTTACTAAAATAATTCCTTAAACTGTACAATTCAATTTACTGAGATGCTATGTTCTTCTTTGTTAATTACCTATACTAGTAATTTATCTATAACTAATGTTTTACTATCTCAATTATTCCTCAATTGCACAAGAGCTTACTTGAACTCTTCCATCCGTACATACAAAAAGTATCTTTGTGCTACTGTAAACTGTCCAATACTTAGATAATTTTCTAACATTGACTACCTAATGAAATAAAAAAATATGTATGTTTCCATAAATGACAATACTACCACATCTACCTAGCCATTTTTCCAACAATCTCTCCCTTTGGCATTGATGGAAACATTTGGGAAAATTGGTTATGTCCCAAAATGATGTCATACAAAGCAAGAATACAAAAAAATAACTACTCAAAATTTGGCCTTCAAAACTTGAAAATTTTATTCATGTTTTGATGGATCATTACATTCCTTATCAATCCTTTACAATGATTTCTTATAACATAGCTAAGCTCCCCATTACATGTACATATACATACTTCTCCCTTACACACACACACACACACACACACAATGTTATTTACATACTTCTCCCCCTTTGACATCAATGACAAAGGTGTCAAAGATTTGTACATAGACAATTGTGTTGCTTTCCTTTGTTCATCTTGACATTTTGGACATACAATCTACAAAACCAAGTTTTAGTCTTTCAAGATCTTTCTTCCATCTTCCTTTAACTATATCAGATATACTAACGAGTGTGCAAAGAGGATGCCACTTCAATTGTGCTCAAGTAATTATAGGAAAAATTTTCATAGGATGCCTTAGCTACAAGACACTCCTCCAAGTGCCTCCACAAAATGTGAACTTTTGGTGACAAATATTCTCAAAATTGAGAATCTCTTTATTACCTTCTCCTTATCAAACTCAATGCCTCTGATAGCATTGTGAATTATCTCCATCTCTACTCCAATATCTTTAATTCTTGCCTCTAGTTTATATAGTCTAATAGTGAGTGTTCAAAGCTCAATCATCTAGCCTTTGATCTGTACATCAAATAATGTCAAGAAATTGTATGATAATGTGCATTGTCCATACAATTTATTTCTTTCATCTATGCTCTTCCTTAGTTATTTAATGCACACATTCAATGTTTTCAAGTCATTTCTAACATTTTTTCATATTGCATCAAACAATGATGCATCTTTCTTGGTTTGTGCCTATATTGAAGCAATCTCACACAAAGTGGTGCACTCTGCATCAAATGATCTTATTATTTATGTTTCCTTCTATAAATCAGGTTCTATAATAGTGGTTTGCATTATCTTCTAAATCCCTTCCAAAACATCTGCTAGTGTTCTCTCCAAAGTCTTCACTGACTTATTTTTCTCTAGTAATTTTCTCAAAGAACTCATTAGACCTTTCTAATCATAGTCCTCATTAGATATTGTAGGCAATACAATAATTTCGGCTACTATTGGTGTTGTTGCTGAAATGAGTGAGACTGATTTAAGGTTAGTACCTTTCTTTTCTTCCTCTTGTATCTTCTTGTCCTTCTCTTCTCTCATTCTTTCTTCTTCATTTTTCTTTCATTCTTCTTCTATTCTTTTCTCTTCTTTCTCTTTCCTTCTTTGATCCCCCTTTTTCTTTTCTTCTTATTTCCTTTCCCTTTCTTCTTCTCATCTTCAATCCTTATTGTTTCTTTTTCTTTTTCTACTCTTATCTTCTCTTCCTTTTCTAATTTCCCTTTGATTTCTTCCTCATTCTCTTCTTCATCAAAGCTAGAACATGTAGTAATATTGCCAATAATGTGTGTTCGATAATCTATAAAAGGTTTCTCTTTGGCATTGACAGTTATATGAGTACTATCCACTTGATTGGATTTAGTACCAATAAATATGTGAGGACATGATTTTTCTTGTTGAGTTTCCTCAACCTCTTCTTCGTCATCAGTAGGTGTACTAGCCTCAACATACACTGGACTCATTCTCTTTGATTGCATGCTTTCCTTAGTGGCCTTAGGCATGGAATTCATATACTTCACTATGGCTTATTTTGTTTCCTTCTTTATGTCTTCATAGTTACCTCTCATAAGAACAATTGCTCTTCTTTTATTCCTCAAGAAAGGCTCAATACCTTTCAAAATATTTTCTACATCCTCATCTATGCTGATTCACACAATTTCCTAATCGTACTTTCTCTAAGTTTTGTATCTTCCTCTACTACTCTTCTTTTTCTTCTTATGAGTCTATTATACAAATCTTCGAGTATCTTATTCTAAATACTATCAAACCTCTTATTTCTTAAAATTGCATTCCTCACTATAGAATTTTCTAATTATTTTTTATCCATATTACTATAAAAAAATATAATATTTATTTAACTGAACAAAATTTTCATCATTTATAATTTGCACATTTAAATTTTCAACTTTGAGCTTTTAGCCTTTCTTACCAGTTGGTGTCCTTCCTTCTCCAACAACCTGTTCTACTACTTTTATGTAGTCTCTTCATCAAACTCCTTAGACTCATTGATTTTTAGTGTCTTCCTTCTTTTTTTGATTCCATTGGTGGTTTTCTTAACCACTTTCTTAGGGGATGGAGTTGGTTCTTGCTTAAACTTCACCAATCTCTCAGATTTCCTTTATGTAGATGATACTATTACAACATCATCATCAATTTTCCTCTTCTACTGACCAAGTTGTACCATGACTAATTGAACTTGTGCAACTACTACATAAGGTGTAGTATTTATATGTGTATTAGATCCTTCTACTATTACTTTCATAGATGGTGTTGCTATGGCAATAGGAGAAGTTGCCAATACCTCTATTTTCCCACTAGCCTTCATTTCCAAGGCTATACCTTTGATCTCATCAAAATATTGTCTTGTCACACTTGAATCCTTTAAAATAGATTCTATCCTTTCTCCACATTTTTAATGATTTATTTTCTATGAAGTTCATTGTGAATTTCCTTCATCTTTTCATCATATGTTCCTCATCTAGGACATTCTAAATCTTTCACTAATTGTAGTATAATATTTTCATATCCTTCTATGAGTTCTTTACTCATTTCTTAGCCCATTGGTTTAATAAACATTACTCTGGGTTCATCTATCTCAATACAAGTTGTGTTAGTTTTGACCATAAAACATATTTCATCTTTGTATTTCTGTACCATAAAAGAAGGGATATTGTATCTTTTCTTAATTTCCACTTGAAAAATCTTCATCATCCTGTCAATATCTCTACCTTTGACATCTTCAAGTTTGGCCCTATAGCACTGGGTAACCATCTTCATAGTACATTCATTACTATCATAGTTTTCATTTTGAAAAATTGCTTGGTTTTATAGAAAAATAGATGTGTCAACAAAGACTCAAATCTAAAGACTACATTCTTAGATTTCTTCAACTTAGCAATGTTATCCAACAACTATACTCTAAAAATCTTGCACATATTTACCTTCAACTTTTCAACTGCCATCACTTATGCTACATGTAGAAATCCTATTGGCACAAAATTTATCCTTGAATTGTGATTTATCTTATATCCTAAAATCTTTCTTAGCACTTTGTCTCCAATGTCCTTTGCTAGATCAATTCACGTTCCTTCTATCAAAATTTGTTTTTAAGTTTGTTTGAACAATCTTTCTGATAGTCTTATAGTTCATAGGATTACAACCTTCATTTATTAAACCTTTGACCTTACTAATTAGGTCATTATCAATTATAATAGGTACATCACCTACTCAAAACATTTCTTCATGAACTCTTCTTAGGATAATGCTACTCCACTCATGATTATCAAATTTTGTGTAAAACATATATCTAATTAGGTTCAATTCATTCAAGTATGTGTATCAGGTTTTAGGGTTAGGTTACCATTGTTTTGCACGATGCTTAATGACAAGAATCCTTTTAAACTCCTCTCTTGAAAATTTTATCTTGGATCAACTCCAAGGTTTCAGGAGATCTTGTGACCTACTAGAATCTTCTTAGTTGAAGATAAATGTATTTGTTCACAAAGAGGCCTTTTCTAGTTCATACCAGTTTTAGATAAGATGATCAATATTCTTTTTGTTTCAAAATTAACCACATCAAGAGATATATTTTTGGTACTTTGTATCTTTAAATAAGTGCAATCTAGCAATGCAACTATATGAATTCCTAATTTAACCAATAGTTAGTAAAGAAGATAAAAAAGATCAACTAATGAGAGATAGAAGTAAATATCACAAAAGGGGAATTCCTAATAGACATAAACCATGGCAACAACACATCTGTGAGTTAAATCATTGAAAAGATTGGGTAGGAAACCATTGAAAGTAGGACCAAAGCTTCCTCAAATCTACTAATACAAACATCGATGGGAATTTAGTAAAACTAAAATATGTTTCACTTCTTATAAAATCACAAGGCCATAGAAAGTGCACTCGTGCAAGATAAGAAGCTATGTAGGAACAAAAGGGTGATGTCTTCTCCAACTTTATATGTTAGTAGAATTTGTCAACACGCAGTAAACACCAAAACTAAAATATCACACAATCAAATAAACATAAAAAACTATTGGATCCATTATTAACATGTTACATTCCTCAATTTATAAGAAATCATCTCCTCATTTTGTCTTGAGAGTGAGAGATCTCTTCATGCAAACATATGCTTAAAACTAATAAAACAAATCTAATAATGTACAAATGAACTCTCTAAATGGTGCTAAAATAGGACTCCACCCTTGTTTATATCAATTAATGGGTGCATGAGCTTTTACATGTCTTTAAAATAAATAAAGAAGTAGTAGATAAGAAGAAGGAAGTTGTAAGAGGATCTAGGAGTCACTAGAAGCTCTAAAAATGAAGCTTGGCCTTCTCTGAATGTTTCTATGAGTTAAACTATTGTTAGAATGTATTTTCAGTGCATGTAAAGCTCTAAATTTGGAACTAGTAGTTAACTGTTAGCATGCCTCTGACTTCTTCAAAATTTCTAGTGCACCTTTAGAGTAGCACATCTTGTGCAATAGCACACCTACATGAAATTTGTGTAAGGTGCTCAATTCACCAAAAAATCAAAGTTCTAAATTTTGAAAATTGTTTCTGGGTTTTTCTCAAATGAGATCTGGGAGTACTCTAGTGCACTTATTTTTCCCTTTTTTGATAATTTATACCCTCTTTATAGCCAAATTTTTTCACAATTTGAACTCCTTCTGCTTCTTCTATCTAAAATCCTAAGGCACTTGTGTTGAATCTTATCATTAATAGTTTGCATGAGATGAGGAACTTGTTCTAGTTCAATGACTCCAACCTCTATATCTTTGACCTTCAGTATAAATTCATGAACCAAAAATTACATGTGACTCCTTTGAAGGTGAAGGTTACCAGCTTAGGTGAGATCTCTATTGTTCTTAATAATGAAGATGCTATGATTATCTATGTACATGTGCATTATGCACCACACCAACGTCTTATGCACACTTTCACACCTTCATCTTATGCACATCTTCATGCACTATAAAGTCCATTCTTGGATTTATTTTCTTCTTGCTAACAACTCAATCCTTCCTAGTCAAAAACTAGGTGATCTAGATTATCTAGAATGATCAAATGTTTAAAATATTTTCCTTTTTTTTAACAAGATTTTCTAGGCATTTTCAACTGGCTTTTTCAAAGGTCTTCTGCTCAAAATTTCAAGTTAAAACTTTCATTGGTCTGTAAAACTAGATAGTTGAAGGCTTGCTATTTTAGGGACTAAAATTAGATATTTAGTTCTTCTTTCCAACAGTGTAATTAGGTATCTCATGTTGGAAGAACCAAAAGAGGACTCCACAAGACTCAGACTATCAAAAATTAGGTCAACACCAATCAAAATAGATAAGACAATGGATTTTTCCCCCCAAAAGCCAATTTTTCACATTAGCACACCTTGGAATGTGCACTAGGTGCACAAATTTTCCTTGGAGATTAAAAAGTGAGTAGTTGCACACTAGTGCACATGCACACCTTGACAAGGTGCATGTGCACAACTACACACTTGTGCATATGGCATTGTGCAAGTGTAGGGGGGTCAGAGTACCTACCTCCATAGGTGCAAACCTTGTGAAGGTGCACACCTCCAAGGCTGTGCATGTGCGCATGTGTGCATCATTAGAGTGGGGGTCAAGTGGGAATGTGCACACTTGGTGCACTTGTGCATGTGTGCACTTTAAGTACATGAAGTCTTAAACTTGACATTTTTTCTCTGTTTGATTGCCTAACCCTTCCCGATCAGAGGTCAAAATTTGATCTAGACCTAGGGGAGGGTTCAAAATGACCAAGGCATCAAACTAGATGCCTCATAGGGAATTTTTAAATTATGGGGTCTCCATTTTGTGTCTCAAAAATGGGGCATGCATTTTGAAACCACAACAATATTATCACCAATACTCTCAAATTTGTAGTGAATATAACTTCTAACATCTTCTACATGAAGTAAATTTGGTAGGATTTGAGAAAGCACTGCTAAAGGATCATCAATGATAGACATAAACAAGTGCTTCTTGAACTTATACCTAGGTCTTTCACTAACATCACATACTAATTGGCTTGACATAAAGCTAAATAATTACATTATAAATTTCAACTCAAGCTTTGAAAAATACCTTGAATAATGTGTATTATGGCTTCTATAACTTCACACTTCAAATGCTTCACTTCGCACATTAATTACTCCAAACTCTTTACATGATCAAATGGTACTCAATATCTTTCTTCTAATCCTTAAATAATTTAAAATTTAACTCTAAATTGAATGTGCATTTAATTTTCCTTCAAAAATTGGTCATTGATTACCAGTAAACTTGTTTTCTTCCTTACCACTCAGTGTGATCATACAAATACTTGTGCACTTGACTATAGCTTTTGTGCTCTATCTTCTACCTTTTGTTGACTATGCAACTTCTAATTTTCTCTCCAACATCAGTTATAATTAATTGACACTCTTTCTCTATTGGAAATTTAGAATTCAAATAGGATGAGTCACAGACAACTATTGATTTCAATCTTCCATTAGATTAATCAAAATATTGCACTTCTCAAACTACTTGAGAACTTTCTAAATTAGTAGCTTTCAAAAATGCTTCCTTAAATTCATCAACATGTTTAATTTCTTTTTTCTAACTATTATCACTACCACCATAATTTCTTCTATCATTTTTGTTATTGTTCCTTCTATATTTAGGATTCCTATTGAAGTTCCTTTTGTCCATTTTGTAAAATTTTGTTGTGTGTCCAAATTTATTGTATAACTAAAATATAGGTGCATTTCTTCTTTGATTGGTTCCCTTCTAACTATCAGGTGCTTTGCAATTCCTTGCAATATGTCTAGGATTGTTACATTTTTAACATACAACTTATTTCCTTTCACCATTAGATTTCTCTCCATCATTAGATATGCTTTGTGATCTTCCTTTCTCATTACTTATAGGGTTAGTATCCCTGAACATTCTACTATTTGTAGTACTATTGGTCTTAGAATAGTTTTGACATTTGAGTGTCAACACACTTAACCACTTATTATATTGAAGCCAAGTACACTATGTATGTCAAGCCATAGTATGTGTTGAGTCAGAATTCCTTCAGATGCCAAGCATTATATAGGTGCTGAGTCATAGTTGATGTCAAGCAAATAAAAATTCTTCATATGTTGAGTGAGCTAGAGTCATACATGTGTCAAGCAAGACAAAGTGTAATAGGTGACAAGAAAACTAAGAGAGTATATGTGTCGAGCACTAGTAGTCTAGTATGTGCAAAGTAACACAGAATTAGCATATGAGTTTGTGCCCTCAAAAACTCAAATGTAAACCATTTTTGGAGCCTACATAGAAGGATTTTGAAGGATAACAAGGATAAGAATGAATCTTTTTACATTTCCTATGCAATCAGTATGCAACCAATGAGAAAAATGCAAGGAATGAGCAGGAACTTAAGATTCAATAGTCTTCACAATCTTTAAAAGGAGGACAAAAATCTTATTATGTATAGTCAAAGAGAACAATGTATGGGGAAACTATAGAGAAATTTAGTGTGAAGTATGAAAGACTTAGAAGAATAGAGCAGCAATTACATATCCAGTTGATCTAAATAGGACAAGGGATAAGAAAAAAGATCAAATCAAGCAAGGTTCACATTAGAAAGAGTAGATCAAGTACCTAAATCCAGTAATTAAATATTGCATATTGTCAGGTTTAATGTTCTAATACTTTTCTTACCATTTTATTAGATGTTGGAAATCCTATATTCATAGGTTAGCTTAATAGCTAGGTGGGAGAACCTTTGGAGAAGGTGATTGAAAATCCTATTGAACTAGGTGGATTTAACAACCTATTATAAATCCTTTAATAGGGTGACACTTCATGTAAAGTGTTTTTAAATCCTCTAACTAGGTCACTATTGATACAGTGTAAAGCCTTTAATAGGTTAGGCCTTTCACAGGACATACCATCAAAAGTGGTCAAACAATTATTATTCTAGTGATTTTTGTGGATATCATTCCCAACCCAAGTTTACCTTCTTATTCCTAGAGGGTTCTTGGGTTACCAAATTTGGTGTTATGTGTGTTGATGCATGTGTTTACTTTATGTTTATTTGATATGCTTACATGCATGTAGTTTACTTTTGATTATTTTCTTTATTTGAAAAGGTTGAAAGTGTGGTACTTCTGATTCACCACCCTCCCCCCCCCCCCCCAAGAAGCACTCTTCCCATTTTGAACATTCCAACAATTGGTATCAGTGCACTAGTTCTCACAAGGAGAAGCCTAACAACTTAGAGAAATAGTCTAAAGATGGAAGTCTTCAAACTTGGGAAGATCATACAATCAAGTGATTAATGTGCATCTTGCTCTACATAAATAGGAGGAAACCAGAGAAGAATTGAGAAATTCCTCGAAAAGAATGAAGGATATAGCCATAGTTGAGAATGACATACACTACAAGGAGATTGATACCACACAAGTGTTTTCCAATGGAGATTCTAAAAAATTTTCTATAGCAATAGCTAAATTGATGGAGAAAAATAGAGCACAAGATGAAGAAATCAGAATACTCAAGCTTGAATAAGAGTCATGAGCCATAGTGCTTTGTGAACTAACTGAACAAGAGAAGAGAGCCATTGAAGACAAGGTCATGTTAGAATATGACAAGAGAAATCTTACCAATAGACTAGAGGAGAAGACAATTGAGTTTGAAAGAATCTCAAACATGCATCTAGACACCTTAAGTCAGATGATGAATTCTCATCATGAGCTAAACATGAAGGACATTGAGAATTATACCTTGAGAATGCAAAATGAGAAATTGTAGATGAATTGAAAAGAGAAAAGGAAATAGTAGAAAGCTTCAACAAACCCAATGAGGTTATCAAGTACTTTAAGAAACTATTGAAATCACCAAGGGCTAGTAATGATACTTCAGGACTTGGTTACACTAGCACTGAGTAAGGAGAATCATCCAAGACTACAGAAGAAAGGAGTAACAAAGGTAAGAACACTAAACCTACTTGTCATTTCTATGGTAAAAAGGGACATAACCCTAATGTATGCAGGAGCAAGAATGGTCATCAACATGATAAGCCTAAAAATACAAGCTTTTGTCACAAGTACAAAAAGCAAGGACATCAAGCTTATGAATGTAGAACCAAGATCATGAGGACACCAAGATTTAATGGTCATTGCTACAACTACAAAAAATATGGATATAGAGCATTTGAATGTAGATCAAAGCCTATGTGGACACCTAATTAGCCTGCAAAAGGAAAAAACCATGGTCATCACTACAACTAGGATTACAACACCAGGTATAGTTTTCATTCTTGTCAGGAGTATGGACAAATTCCTAAAATTTGTGTAAGGACACATTTTAGAGGGAATTACAGCAGGTGGTTAAGCCAAACCACATGTTTTAGTTGCTTGAAAATTAGTCATATTAGTAGGAATTGCACAACAAAGACAAAAGCACCCAAGATAGAAGTCAACAAAGGAAAAGAGAAGGTTGATGTTGAACAAATAAGAGGGCAAATGAACAAGACTTGGAAGAATAAAGATGAGTGCAGCACATCAAATGGAGAGCTCACTTCACCAAAGAGGTCAAGTGATCACATCTCATCCAACTAAGTAAGAATAGGTGTATGGGACTGATATACAAAGCTATATCATACATCAGTTCCAAGACAAAGAAGTAATGCAAGAAAGAAATTTGCATGAGCAAAAGATGCCAAGTCAAAATTTAAAGTTTTTGCAAATACTACCGAACTATCCTTAGATGTCAAGTAAAGCTCCAATGGATTTTGAGTTTCTAATAGTGACCAAGTTGATAGTTGAAGCTGAGTGAAGTTGAAATCTAGTGGAGGCTAAGTAAACAAAATGCAATGGGAGCCAAGTCATGTTGAAAACTTCAAGTGTTGAGTTTATAGTTGTATGCACGAAGCATTTAATGCTAGGTTTTGATAGGCATAAGGCCAAATTTTGATCATTTCCTTGTCATTCAAATGCAGAGAAAAGATGAGAAAAGAGCAGGAGTGATCATACAACAACTTTGAAGCCATTTTCATCGATCTCAGTAGTGATTTAGTATATATTTCAATGTTCTAAGGTATTTATCAAGTGCTAAGCTATGCAGAGTTAAAAATTTTAATACATTTAAACTCTAGTTCAGTATAATGGCTTCTAGTTCAAGAAACCCCAAAGGAAGGGAGGGTCATGAGGTCCAGTTAGTTAGCAATGAGGTCAAACAACCTAAGTTTAGGCCAATCCTAGAAGTCACCTATAGAAATGACCCAGTTAGTGCATTGTATATCATTCCACCTAAATTTGTTATGGTGCAAGATGTGAGAAAGTGTTATAACTATAAGATACATGTAGTAGGTGATGTAGAGATATTCCAAGCCTATGACAAACTATGTGAAAACAAGATTCTGAAGGACAAATTCTAGATTGTTGAGAAAAAGGGTTTGACCAATGTCCTAGTTTACTCTACTAGTCTCAAAACAGAATGGATATGGATTGTCTTGAGGAGTAGAATTCATAATGGATGTTTGTGGTTAGAAACAAGACCAACAAATATTACCAAAAGAATAGTTCATAGGGTTACTATTTTCCCAACCCTAGATTGGCCTAAGACCCTACATAGTAATTTCAAAGAAATCATTGAAAGGAATACTAGAGCCAAATGGAATAAGAGGGGAATGACTATAGATACTATAACTAATCCTCTTCTAGATTTTGTTGTGAGAGTAATATCCCACAAATTTTACCAATCTAGCAGATTGAATAGTGTGCCATGCATAGCTATTGATGTAGCCTATAAACAAGTAAAGAAAGATCACACATATGATTTGTCTAAACTTATGTTGCAGCAAATAAATGAAAACCTAGGAGCAATAAGGAGATCAAAAGGTGCTCAATGCAAATTTGGTTCAGTTCTTATGTCTATATTCTTTTATGTTATGGAAGAGTTTCCTTCTATTGGAAAGGTGAATTGGAACCCTAACAAAATTGCAATTACACAAATCAATGAGTTTATTGATCAGATGGGTGACAATTTTGAGGCCCAAATGACAACCTACTTTGAGGATTTTAAGAAATCCATGAAGCAAAGGGTGAGAATACCAATTTCTCTAGTTGAAAAACACATCAAAGACATATGCTTTTTGGTTGACATTGATTATACCTACATACAGGTAGCAATACTAAAAGTAAGATGGATAAGGCCATTGGGATATGAGCTTGATGTAGATGAAGCCTCAGCAACAATCACAACATTTCTTGTACAAGAAATAGAAAAGATAGCTCCTCACTTTGGCACATATGATGTTGTCAAATCAAAGGTTGAAACTAAATTGAAAACAACCTTTGTTATCAAGAGGAAGGATAAATTAGTGAAGAAGGTAAAGAAGAAATTTGGAGAAAATATTGAAGGAGAAGTAGGTGGTGAAGAAGAAGAAGTAGAAGAAGAAGAAGGTGAGAGTGAAGAAGAACAACAACAATAGCAAGGCTTAGTGTAACTAACACAAGGCTTAGGAGAAGACAAGTAGGAAGGTTTTGAGGAAGAAGAAGCTGAGGAAGCACCTACTCAAGCTGAGAAAAAGAAAAGAAAGGCTAAAACTCAGCTTGTAGCTTAGCCAACGCCAAAAAGGTAGCAAAGACCACTCAAGCCAAGCTAACTCCAACAACCAGGGCTACTACAAGGGAATCCAAACAAAAGGCCAAGGAACAATCAAAAGAGAAGAAGAAGGCTAGTGAATAGCCTACTGAAGAGCCAAAGAAAAGAAGAAAGTATGTGGCACATCCAAATACTAATGATGAAGTGAGAATAGAGTCAGACCATAGCCAATTTAGAGTGGTAAGTTATTCTCCTAAGTTTGTAATTGATAAACTTTGTGAAAAGATTAGGAATGCAGATTTAAATGATTTAAAGACTCTTGATTTTAATAAGCTTAGTAGAGAAGAGCAAAATAAAGTAGAGGAATCTGTGTATGCCATGATGGTAGAATTCAAAAACACACCTCTAGAACTTGACAATACCATGCCCAAGGAACTATATGAGATAGTTGAGAATAAATAACATTATTGTCTAAAAATGAAAAATGAGATCAAAGAATCTACCTTGGTTCAAGTAAAGTTTGACATGAAAAAAGGTCAAATAAAAAAGGCTAATAGGAAACATGGTGGCAAGTTTGCAACTAAGTATAAAGCCTTTAGCATCCTTCAAAACAAGATTGAGGATGTAGTGAATAAATCCACACAATTGTAAAAAATAATTTATAAAGTAAGTAATGATAAGGAAGAGGAAGAAAAGAAGGTTGAGGCTAGTACCAAGGAAAAGGAAACATAAGAAAAGAAAGGAGAAGAAGAGAAGCAAGAGGAAGAAAAGGATGCAATAGCAAGAGCTAAAGAAGAAAAGAAGAAAGGGGAGGAAGATAAGAAAGTTGAGGAGGATAAAGAAAAAGGTGAGGAGGAAGGAACACAAAAAGAAGATATGGAAATAGCTAAATAGTAGCAAGAAGAGGAATAGAGTGTGCAAGACACACAAATTCCACCTCCTAGCCCTCCTCATATAACCATCACACTTGAAAATACAATAACTATCAAGGAAGTTCCTAACAATTCAGCTCAGAACATCAATCCCCTAACTACAAAGGATCTCTCCAAGATCCTTCACCAATCCACTCTACATGAATAGTTATGCACAATCCCTATATTGGTGAGTATGGATGAATTACAGAAGGTAGTACCAAAACTAAAAAGAGAAAAGGTGAAACCAAAGGTACCACCTTTCACCTACCTGACTACTAGCACTAAAATTTTGATGCATCCACCACCTCTAGCAATAAGTGATACATTATAGAAGCCAAGTGTAGAGGAATGAAAATTTGATGAGAACAAGGATACATCAAAGGAAAAGGAGTAGGCTACCATACAAACATTGGTAGAACTACCAAAGACATGCACTCCTACAAAGACCCTTTAGAAATCGAGCACTGAAGTCACTCCTTTGCAAATCTCAACTCCAAGCTCAAGCACAACCAAAGTGGCCAAGGTACTTCATTATGGAGACCCTAAATGAGATGAGGACATAGTAATACTTGTCTATGACTCCAAAACCATAACATTGGCTCAGATTGTAGAAATGCAAAATGCTTTAGATAGAAGGAAGAGGTAGGAGATACTCAGAAAAGAGTATAAACACAAGAAATCATTGAATGACATTAAGGAAATATTTTTGGATGCATTCAACTTGCAGTCACCAAATGAATCAAAACCCATAATAAAGAAACTATCAGACATAGTTGACTAGGTGACCAATGAAGACTAGGATACAAATGCTAAACTCATGGAGTGGTTAGAAAGAAAATTTCAAGGAAAGGTAAATGAAAAGATATCAAGTGGTATAGCACTTGAATAGGTAGAGTTGGCCAAGAAAATTGACAAGGTCAAAGCTATACTTGAGAACATTTTCTCATTGTATAAGAAGTTGTGTGATTTTGCCAACTTCACACAAGAAACAAATCAAAGGATATTGAGCTTGGAAAGAAATTTGAATATTTCTAGCATGCAAATACCAAATGATCTAGCTCAAAGTGAGAAGCATTTTTCCCAATTGCTTCACACTCAAAGGGAGTTAGCTATACTCACAATAGAGGAAGCCAATATAAAGGCTAAATTAATGTAGATTCAATCCTCTATCACCACACGTTTAGAAATCTTTCACAAGGAATAAGTCTATGTAGAAACTATCTTAAAGAAAGATCCAAATCTTTCTACATTAGATGGACTTGTACATCTTGTTGTAGGGACTGCCATCTAGCACAAGTCATTAGATATTGCTTTGGAGAATTGGGATGCAGCTCTGAAAATAATAATGGAGGTAAATAGTAACTTTTTGGCTAAGTATGGTATTACTCCTTAGAACCCTTTAACATATGTGTCAAAAAGGGGGAGAAATAATAAGGAAGATAGGGGAGAGATAATAATAAGGAAGATATGACTAAGGGGGAGATAAGTCATAATGTGTAAACAATATGGGGAAGAAATAATGTTTTGAGGGAGATATGAATAAAATAACACACAAGTATAGATTATAGATATAGAGCAAAGGCAAAGGCAGAGAATATAAGGCACATTCAACACAGAATTTTGGTTGCAAAGAATGTCAAGGCACAATCCACTCAAAGGGAGTAATAAGGTATTTTGAACAATTTTTGAACAATTTTTTTGAAATTTTGTACATATGTAGAACAGATTGGATAGGGTACTCATAAGGATAGGTTAGCAATGATTGGTTAGATTTTTTGACACTCATGTCAAAGAGGGAGATTTTTGGTCTTAGAATAGTTTTGACATTTGAGTGTCAACACACTTAACTACTTTTTACATTGAAGCCAAGTACACTATGTATGCCAAGCCACAGTATGTGCCGAGTCAAAATTCCTTTAGGTGTCGAGTGATATATAGGTGTCAAGTCACGATTGATGCTAATCAAGTTAGAATTCTTCATATGTTGAGTGAGCCAGAGTGATACATGTGCTAAGCAAGACAAAATGTAATAGGTGTCAAGAAAACCAAGAGAGTATATGTGCCAAGTAACACAAAATCATCATATGAGTTTGTGCCCTCACAAACTTAAATGTAAACTATTTTTGGAGCCAACATAGAAGGATTTCAAAGGATAAAAAGGATAAGAATGAATCTTTTTACATTTCCTATGCAAACAGCATACAACCAATCAAAAAATGGAGAAGGCATGCAACCAATGACAAAAATGCAAGGAATGAGCAATAACTTAAGATTCAATATGGATTGTAGATCCATACCTAACCCTAAGTCTTCAAAATATTTAAAAGAGGGACAAAAACCTCATTATGTAGAGTCAAAGAGAAAAAAATATGGGGAAACTATAGAGAAATTCAATGTGAAGTATGAAAGACTTAGAGGAACAAAGAAACAATTACATATCTAGTTGATCAGAATAGGACAAGGGATAAGAATAGAGATCAGATCAAGTACCTAAATCTAGCAATTAAAGATTGCATACTATCAGGTTTATTACTCTAATACTTTCTTTCCATTGCATTAGATGTTGGAAATCCTATATTGATAGGTTAGCTTAACAGCTAGGTGGGAGAACCTTTGGAGAAGGTGATTGAAAATCCTATTAAACAAGGTGGGTTTAATAGCCTATCATAAATCCTTTAATAGGGTGACACTTCATGTAAAGTGTTTGTAAATCTTCTAACCAGGTCACTATTGATATAGTGTAAAGCCTTTAACAGGGCAAGTGTTTCATAGGGTAGACCATCAGAAGTGGTCAAACAATTATTTCTGCAATGATTTGTGTGGGTATCATCCCCACCCCAGTTTTACCTTCTTATTCTTGAAGGTTTTTTGGGTTACCAAATTTGGTGTTATGTGTGTTGATGCATGTGTTTACTTTATGTTTATTTGGTATTTTTACATGCATGCAATTTAATTTTAGTTATTTTCTTTAAAAGATTTGAAAAGGTTAAAAGTGTGATACTTCTGATTCACTCCCCCTCTCAGAAGTACTCTTCCCATTTTGAACATTCCAACAATTATTGCTATCAAACTTAGGTTTTGTACAATCTAATGCTTTATGTCCATAACTATGATAATCATTATTGGATACAATTGTTCAATTATGTGTTGTCTGTCATATTAGTTATTAGACAGAGTCTACCAAGCTTAGTTAATCAGCAAAGTGAATTACAAAGTCTACCAAGCATTTTTGGAAGTTACACTGTGGAGACAATTTCTACCGAGCTCACTTAGGTGTTGAAGGATTTTGTGGTAGAAGTTAGTTTCTACAAAGTTCAAAAGGTCAGCGAAGGAAATTTAGTGTCTACTGAGTTCACTCGGCCTCCAAAGAATTTTGTAGAGTTCTCAGTGTTTACCGAGCTTCAGTTGGTTAACACTGGAAATCATTTCTAGAGCAGTTTTTATTGAGCAGGGTTTTCCAATGAAGGATTTCATTATTTTGGAAAATAAAGTATAATCATTTCATGTAATGTTTATAGCTGATTGATGTAATGATTATTGGTAAATGTAACTTGTAAATGAGTCGACTTGATAATTTGTAAGGTATAAATAAAAGGTCAAGTTGTGAATTCAAAAGTATGGATAAATGATTGAGTGAGCATGCAAGTGAGTTAATTGTGTGAAGAAGAAAGTGTGAGAAAATTTTGAAGAAGGATCAGATATCCTTGAGGAGCTACAAAGGTGTATTCAATCAAAGAGGATCCAGTGAAGTAGAATAGAGATCTATAACAACAAAAATCAGTTACATCTCATTCAGGTCACTTCATTGTTACTTTTTCATCATTGTAATAGTGATTCCTAAATCTCTTAATAGATTTGGTTTAATAGCCATTTTTGTAAATCCTCTAACAAGGTGGACAGTTCTACTGAATTGTTCTAAATTCCTCTAGCAAGGCCACTCATAGCAGGGTGTTTAAATCCTCTAACAAGGTCACACCTAATAGTGTGTTTTGTAACCTTTAACAGGCTTGGCTCCTAACAGGGCTTGCTTTAGAAGAGTGAAAATTGGTAGCTAGGTACTTGGTGGTTTTCCCCATATTGGGTTTCCACATTAAATCTAGTGTCTCTTTTGTTGATGTTATTTCTTTTATGCATGCATGTTAAGTCATTGTGAATGCTTAATAAGTTAACATACATCTACCAAGTTATAACATGTTTTTGTGTGGCTATCGAGTGATAGTAGTAACTAAGTTTATAAGACATCTAAGGGATTTGTGGATTTATTTTTGTGGTAACTAATTCACCCCCCCTCTTAGTCACTCCATCTATATTTATAACAATTGGTGTTAGAGCTTTTGGTGCTTGTAGGAAGGATTTCAAAGATCTAAGCTAAAGATCAGGATGTCTTGCAAGGGGGAAATTCCAAGGCTTAATAGGGATAAATTTTTAACATGGCAAGGTCTCATGAGACTCCATCTAGCTTCCATTAGAGATACAAGTTTGAAATATCTTGATGAAGCATATGTAACTCCTTCTGGTACACTATCTATCAATGAAATTGCTAAGAAGAAGACTCATAACACCATGATGATAGACATTGCATCTTCCCTAAGCTATGAAGAATTTGATGATGTCAAGGACTGCAAAACTGCCTTTGAAATGTGGAACAAGCTAAAAGATATCTATGGAGGTGATGATAATATGAGAAGAACCAAAGCAAACAGTATAAGAGAAAAATTTGATCAGATGAGGATGAGAGAGGATGAAAACATTGCCAAATATGTTGAAAGAGTCAAAGTAGTCATTAGTGCAATCAAGGCTTCTAGAGGAGACATTAAGGAGGAAAAATTTGTAAGTAAAGTTCTAGAACATTACTTCCCATTTATTTAATTAGAGGTTTTGCAATTCAAGAAAGAAGATGTCAAGCAAATCATAAAATAAATTTAAAGGCCATAGTAGGAAGATTGACTACATTTGAGCTAGATAACTATGATAACTATGTTCCAGCTTCCAAGATCATTGAATTAGCATTTGAAGCCAAGCTTTCACTCAAAGAAAAAGGCAAGAAGATAAAGGATTCTTAGTTAGAAAGTGAAGAAGAATCAGACCAGAGTTCTGGCAGTGATCTTGAGGTGGTTGAAGCTCTATTAGCAAGGAAATATTCTAGAGGCAAAGAAAAATACAAAGGTAAGGTTCCTCTAATCTATTTTTAATGTGAGGAAATTGGACATATTGTTGCTAGGTGCCCAAACAAGTGAAACAAGGATGAGAAGAAAAGTCACAAGTGCAATGGCAAGGAAGACTTCAAATCATTCAACGAAAAAGGTAAGAAAACATATTTCATTGCTAAATATTCTAATGATTCTGATGATGAAGAAGATGAAATTGTTTACGTTGTTGTGAAAGTGTAATGAGCTGAGATTAATATGTTTTCCTTTATCAAACATGTAATATATTAGTTTAAATATTTATTTTTATCTTCAATATATTCCCATGATAGCATTATTGTTGAAATTTGTCGATCAAATAATGTACAAGTTATAATAAAAGATATTAATGTTAAATTTATAATCACCACACCTAATATAAATATTCATAATTATAAACATATTATTTAACTCAAAATTCATTAATATCAAATATTACACATTAAGTTTAATATACATCAACTTATCAATTCAATAAAATAAGTAAACCTAAACCTAATTATATTCTTTCAATTCAAAGAAATCCCTAATCCACTAACTACCAATGTTTCCCATTAATCTATTGGCACTTTATATATGTAATTACAAATATCTCTGCCATAAGTGTAAAAATTAATATAAATGTATATATTGTGTTAGTTAAACTATGATTAAATGGAAGGACATGACTTTACATCCATGTTCGATCTGCATGATATAAATGTTAGGGTTAGGGCAGATCGAGGAGGAAGAAAAAAAAGAAACATTAAAAAGAATAAGAGATATGAGTCAAGGGAGTGAATAAAAGGTTCATGGACAGTTGTGGACTGAGAAAGCATGTTGAATTTTGAGATTACAAAGACTAGTACACACAAGTACCTTTATCCTATTTAAAAACCATCGAATGTATGTAATTAATTTAAGGGAATAAGCACAGATCGATATGTTTATAAAATAGACATTAAATGTATAAACGAATACACCATTCGACATACTCATGTATGAATTATGAAATTATATTTCCTTCATCGTTCAGAATTGACTATTAAGCTTCAACCAAGTGATTTGCATGAATGTTAAGATGTACATTAAATTAAATAGAGAATATATATACATATATATACATATATATATGTATACATATATATGTATATATATATATACATATATATCTATATCTATATATGTATATATATATATATACATATATATGTATACATATATATACATATATAGATATACATATATGTATATATATATATATATATGTATATATATGTATACATATATATACATATATATATATGTATATGTATATATATATGTGTGTGTGTGTGTGTGTGTGTGTGTATGTATATATATATACAGATATATATATATATATATATACATATATATACATATACATATATATATGTATATGTATATATATGTATATATATATATATATATATGTATATATATATACATACACACACACACACACACACACACACACACACACACACACATATAAATGTGATGATATTGGATTCAATATAGATATAAATGTATGACATTTAAGAAATACTAATACATTATAACGAATATATATTTTCTTAAATATTTTAAGGACATCTGGATTGCATTTCAAATTATAGCACAGAAAGTCTTATCCTCACCTAAGTTATGAAATCCTGAGATAGGGAGTTGGTGGAGGGAGAGGCGGAGTAATTTTGAGCACTTGTCAGAATCGCTTGGAGCTTGTTTCATGCGCCCTCTACACTCTAAGTGTATCATCTTGAGATGATCATCACCTAATGAGAGAAGATGATCTGGCACTATAAGGAGAAATCTTCCAGTAAACCAATAAATTGATTTTTAATGCTCAACTCCTCCAATATTTTAATAACAATAAGGATCATAGGTTTGTTAATTTGAATGACTTCCTAATTTATGGCCTAAAATTTGAATATAAGGTCAAAGTATTAAAAATGGGTCATCACAATTGGTATCAGAGCCTGATCCTGCCATCTTGAAAATATAGTAAATGAAAAGAGGAGCAAAAATGAGTGAGAAATTATCTAATGAAATTAGGAATGTTATGGAGCAGACAAACCAAACCTTAGTAGAGAAAATAGAAAGATCAAATCAAGCACTTCTTCAAGCACTGCAAAACATGGGGAGTGCCATAAACAATCTTAAAAACAATAATTCTAGTGGAAGGGACATAAGTTCAAACCATTCAGAAAATAATGGAGCTTTTCCATCTCAAGTACCCAAACCTCCTTTCTTACCCAGGGAAGCCCCCTCAATGGAAGAAGAGGGATAGACAACCAATACTGCTATTGAGAATGCAAGAGTTTATACCAACCTTGAACCAGAAATTAGAGAGTTAATAACTTTTAGAGAATTTTGTGAAGCCAGCAAACATGAAACCCATAGGAGAGAAAGGAGCCATCAAAATCAAGACTTTAGAAGTAAAGTAAATAAAGTAACACTCCCAAATTTTGATGGATCAGAAAAGTCTACTGCACGCACCTGGTTACAAAAATTAAACACCTATCTTACCCTTAGTCCAATGACAGAAGAAGATGCACTTTAATTCACAATCCTTCACCTAGAAGGCACAACACATGATTGGTGGCATCATGGTCTTATTACTCAAGGGCACCAAAATATTACTTCTTATGAAGAATTTTCTCAAAAACTCATTAAGAGATTTGATAGAAGGCATCCTCAAGAAAACTTTAAGAAATTAACTCAAATAAGACAGCAAGGGATAGTAAAGAATTATATTAAAGAATTCCAAAAGATCTCGGTCCAAGTCACAGGAGTAGATGATGAACACTCTACGTATTTATTCATAGAAGGATTAAGAGATTCATTAAAGGGTCTAGTAAGTGCCCTAAAACCTTCATCTTTAGATGATGCTTTTGAAACATCATTAAGATTGGAAGTCTCAACCACAATCAACAAATCTTGGAATAAACCTAATACAAAAAATCACAAAAAAGATAAATCCTACAAAAATTTCATTCCTAAAAAGGATCAAGAAGAACTAAAGAAGAAAAAATTATGCTTTAAATGCTAAAATCCATGGGAACTAGGCCATAACTGCAGCCAAAAAAGAAACACTAGTCGCCATTGTGGAATAGACTGGGTACCCAGACATAGATGTGAAAAAAGAGGCCGTACCCAAAGAATGGAAGAAGACCTTGAAGAAGAAAAGGTAAAAAAAAATGCAAAATGTGACAAAGGAATTGAAGAAGAGATAGAGGGAGAAGAATATGGAGTGATAGACACTATGACTCAACCCTTCAAAAATCGAGTCTTAAGAATTAGATGCACTCTTAATGGACATAAAGTCATTGCATTGGTTGATAGTGGAGCATCCCATAACTACATTAAAAACTTGTTAACAGAATGAAATTAAAAACTGAGAAGTTCAAAGGTCTTACTATTGTTTAAGCCGCAGGATCATTAGTGCGATGTACAAAGGTGATTTCACAACAAGAGATTACTTTAGGAAGAAAGCACACCATCATAGAAGACCTACATGTGGTTCCACTAGATTCAAATATAATTTTGGGAGGTCCATGAATATTTTCTCTAGGATGTTTTAGGTTTGACCTTCCAAACTTGAAAATTCATTTTGAGCACAAGGGAGAAGAATAACATTGGAAGGAATACCTAATGATTCTGCAAAACTAGTTTCATGCAAAAGAATAGAAAGAATACTATGGCATGGTCGAGGAGAATGGGTTGCATAATTTTTAGTATTAAACAAATCCACACCACATGAATCAGCTATCCATATAGATATTGAACCTATCATTAAGAAACATCGGAGGGTGTTTGAAGAAATTCCACCAGGATTGCCACCCAAAAGAGGATTTGGACACATTATAGAATTGGAAAAGGATGCTAAACCAATGATCACCATCCCTTATCTACGTCCTCAAAAGTACAAATACAAAATTGAAAAGGCCATCCAAGAACTCCTAGCAATGGGGTATATTCAACCTAGTTCCAATCCTTTTGCATCTCCAGTAGTACTAGTGAAAAAGAAGGATGGGACAATGAGAATTTGTATAGATTATTGGGCACTAAATAACAAAACTATTAAAAATCGCTATCCCATTCCTAGGGTGGATGAACTTATAGATGAACTTCATGGAGTAGTATATTTTTCTAAAATTGATTTATGTTTGGGATACCATCAAATTAGAATGAGGAAGGAGGATGTTCCCAAGATAGTATTTAGATGTCATTATGGACATTTTGAGTTTCTAGTTCTACCTTTTGGCCTCACTAATGCCCCAACCACCTTCCAATCATGTATGAATCATATATTCCAAAAAAAACTCAAGAAATTCCTCCTTATTTTCTTTGATGACCTTCTCATCTTTAGCAAGTCATGGGTAGAACATCTCCAACATATTGAAGAAGTCTTGAGCATATTAGAATCTGAATCTTTATTTGCAAAGGCATCAAAATGTGAATTTGGATTAGAAGAAATTCTCTATCTCAGCCATAAAATTAGTGCCAAGGGTGTAAGTGTGGATGAAGAAATAGTTAAGGCAATAAGAGAGTGGTCAAAACCCAAAACCCTAACTCAACTTAGAGGATTCTTGGGATTATGCAGCTATTACAGGCGGTTTGTGAAGAATTTTTCCAAGTTAGCATCTCCTTTAATACTCTTGAAAAAAAAGGGGAATTTTGGATGGAATGAGGCATCACAAAAGGCTTTGGAAGAGTTAAAAGAAAAAATGAGTTCTTGCCCAGTCTTAGCTATTCCAAAATTTTCACAACCTTTTGAATTACAGTGTGATTCTTCTGGTGAAGGAATTGGGGCCGTACTTATGCAAAACAAACACCCTATTTCTTTCGAAAGCTAGAAACTATCAAAAATAGAATGACACTACTCAATTTATGATAAGGAAATGTTCGCTATCATGCATGCATTGGCAAAATTTAGACAATATCTAGTATGTGGAAGGTTCAACATTAAAACAAACCATAATAGCCTGAGGTTCTTCATGAATCAAAAATACCTTAATGATTGCTAGCAGAAATGGGTAAGTAAGATCCAAGCATATAATTTTGATATTGAATACATTAAAGGAACCCATAATGTAGTAGCAGATGCTTTATCTAGGCAGGGCCAATTGAATACCCTTACTAGTATCACAAGTGATTAGAAAAATGAAATTGTTGTGGAATATGCTAAAGATCCAAGGACTAATGAGATCATGGAGGGAAACATAACTAATGATGAAATCAAATTTTTTGAAGAACTCATACTATATAGGGGAAGAATACTACTTGAAGCAAATTCCAAAGTTAAAAGGAAGATTATGAAGGAATATCATGACAACCCTCTATTTGGACACACTGGATTCTACAAAACTTACAAGAAGATAAGGGAGAGATACTCTTGGAAAGGCCAAAAGAAAGATGTTATGAAATATGTCCAGGAATGTATAACATGCCAAAAAAATAAGTCTGAGCAGAATTACTTGGCTAGCTTATTACAACCATTACCCATCCCAAACCAAAAATGGGAAAGCATTACCATGGATTTCATTACAGGATTACCTAAGGTGCAAGAAAAAGATTCCATCCTGGTAGTGGTAGATAGGCTAACCAAATATGCACATTTCTTTCCCATATCCATACATTAAAAGGCACCACAGATAGCAGAGTTATTCTTTAAAGAGGTTTTTAGACTACATGGGTTACCAAAGAATATCATTAGTGACAAAGATAGAAAATTTCTTAGCTTATTTTGGAAGAAACTCTTTAGATTAGCAGGAACTAATTTAACTCCAGCACCAGTTATCATCCCCAAACGGATGGACAAACATAAATCATTAACAAATGGATTGAAGGCTATCTTAGAAACTATGTGATAGGGGAAAAAAATGCATGGGTCAAATGGTTATACTTGGGAGACTACTGTTATAATAACACTCATCACATGTCAATTGGAATGAGTCCATTTAAAGCATTATATGGATATGAGGCCACTACATTTGGAGATCTGATCAATCAAGAGAGCAGCGTACCTGGAGCCAAATATTTCACCCAACAAAGTATTGACATCATGAAAACTCTCAAAGATAATCTCGACCATGCTCAGAACCAATAGAAGATATATGTTGATCAGAAATGAATGGAAAGGTCATTCCAAATTGGAGATCTGGTATTTTAAAGATTACAACCTTACAAACAATCTTCACTCAAGGTCAGTGGAGCAAAAAAACTAAAACCACGTTTCTATGGACCATACTCGATCCTAAGAAGGATAGGAGAAGTAGCCTATGAGATAGAACTGCTTGGGAATAGTAAGGTTCATAATATTTTTCATGTATCCAGACTTAACAAAGTCCTCGGGAAACATATAAATCCTTGTAATGATCTACCACCATTAGACAGTGAAGGGAAGCTCATTTTGGAGCTTGAGATTATTCTTGAAAGGCGTGACCAAAAATTGAGGAATAGGACTATTCCAAAATACTTAGTAAAGTAGAAAAATCTTCCTAGGGAAGATGCATCATGGGTTGGAGAAGAAGTCATTTCCCATTCAACTTTGCTTGGGGACAACCAAATTCGAGAAGGGGGGACTGTAATGAGCCAAGATTAATATGTTTTCCTTTATCAAACATGTAATATATTAGTTTAAATATTTAAAATTGTTATCTTCAATATACTCCCATGATAGCATTACTGTTGAAATTTGTCAATCAAATAATGTACAAGTTATAATAAAAGATATTAATGTTAAATTTATAATCACCACACCCAATATAAACATTCATAATTATAAACATATTATTTAACTCAAAATTCATTAATATCAAATATTGCACATTAAGTTTAATATACATCAACTTATCAATTCAATAAAATAAGTAAACCTAAACCTAATTATATTCTTTCAATTCAAAGAAATCCCTAATCTGCTAACTACCAATGTTTCCCATTAATCTATTGGCACTTTATATATGTAATTACAAATATCTCTATCATAAGTGTAAAAATTAATATAAATGTATATATTGTGTTAATTAAACTATGATTAAATGGAAGGATGTGACTTTACAGCCATGTCCAATCTGCATGATATAAATTTTAGGGTTAGGGCGGATCGAGGAGGGAAAAAAAAAACATTAAAAAGAATAAGAGATACAAGTCAAGGGAGTGAATAAAATTAAAATGTAGATGAAGTAATTTTAAAAAAGATATCAAAGTAATCAAACACACGGATTGAAATCACATCAAAGATAGTCATACTATGCCAAGTACGATCCCATCCAATCAATTGTGTAAAGGTGCATGGACAGTCACGGACTGAGCAAACACATTGAATTCTGAGATTATGAAGACCAGTAGACATAGGTACCTTTATCCTATTTGAAAACCATCAAATGTATGTTATTAAATTAAGGGAATAAGCACAGATTGATATGTTTATAGTACAGACATTAAATGTATAAACAAATACATTCGGCATACTCATGTATGAATTATGCAATTATATTTCCTTCATCATACAGAATTGACTATTAAGCTTCAACCAAGTGATTCGCATGAATGTTAAGATGTACATTAAATTAAATAGAGAATGTTATATGTTATTAAGCATTCACTATATATATATATATATATATATATATATATATTGGATTCAATATAGATATATATGTATGACATTTAATAAATACTAATACATTATAACGAATATATGTTTTCTTAAATATTTTAAGGACATCTAGATTGCATTTCAAATTATAGTACAGAAAGTCTTATCCTCACCTAAGTTATGAAATCCTAAGATAGGGAGTAGTGTAAGGTTTGGTAATAATGAACCTTATTGCATAAAAGGAAGAGGAAGAATCTCACTAACCAAAGAACTTGTATGTGATAATGCCTATTGGGTTGAAGAATTAAAACACAATCTGTTGAGTGTGGCATAGCTAATCAATATTGGATTCAAAGTGGAATTCATGCATGGAAAAGCAAGACTACTGGATGACAAAGGAAAGCTGATTGGATCAAGCATACAAATAAAAAGTAACTTGTTCTATCTTGAACTTGGTGAATGTTCATGCTTTATTACTCAAGTTGAAGAAATTTGGATATGGAATAGAAGGTTATGTCATGTAAACTTTGATAACCTGGTGAAAATAAGAAAATTCAAGAAAGTAAGAGGCATTCCTAGTATAAAGAAACCTGATGTTGGTCTATGCAAGAATTGTCAGATTGATAAGATGGGAAAGACTAACTTTAAAAGTAAGAATTATTAGTTTGAAGAAGTTTTGGAAATTTTGCATACTGATTTATGTGGACCTATTGGAATTGAAAGCTATATTGGAGAAAAGTTCTTCATTCTTTTTGTTGATGATTACTCTAGAATGATGATTGTCATGTATCTTAGAAAGAAATCAGAAGCATTTGAGAAGTTCAAATGGTATTTTCCAGAGTTGAGAAAGAAATAGGGAAAAGACTAAAATGCTTGAGGTCAGATAGAGGTGGTGAGTTCATCTCCCATGAGTTCAATAACTTTTGCATTAAAAGGGGAATCAAAAGACAAGTATTAGCCTCTGGTACTCTTGAGCAAAATGGATAAGCTAAAAGAAGGAATAGATCTATCATGGACTATGCAAGAACTTTAATGATTGAAAAGAACATTGCTATCACATATTGAAAGGAATATATCAGCACTGCAATTCATACCTTGAATCGAGTACAGCTGAAGAAGGACTCATTCAAAACCCCCTATGAGTTATGGTATGGCTATATACCCAATGTAAGTTACCTAAAAGTATTTGGAAGTAAATGTTATATTCTGAAAAAATCTAGAAAAGGTAAATTTGATGTGAAGGGTAATGAAGGAATATTTTTGGGATATTCTTGCAAAAGAAAAGCATATAGATGTTTAAATTTGTCTACTCACAAAGTCATAGAAAGTGCACATGTGAAAGTTGATGAGTTTGTAAAAATTACTGAAGAAGAAAGAAAAAAGGAACCAGAAGACTACAAAAGATTTGTTTTCATTGAACCTGATACAGTGCCAGATACATTTGTCAATCAAGAATGTTCTACTCCTGAGTCTTCAATAATTGAGTTGCAAGAAGTTCAAACTAAGCTACAGGAACCCAAGTCACATTCAAATGCTATTGAGCCAATGTCTACTGAGTTTGAAGGACATAAAAAATAGCCAGAGTAGATAGAACTTGAAGTTAAAATGCAATAGGATGACAATGCAATTCATTCAAAAGGCAATGAACTTGTATTAGCCAAGTATGTCAGGAGTCATCATGCACCAAATCAGATCATTGGAGACAAATTTGAAAGCACTATGACAAGAAGTAAGCTAAAAGGTACTTATTTACTTGCTGATTTTGAAACTAGAAATATCAAAGATGCATTAGAAAATGAAAGTTGGATTGAGGCTATAAATGAAGAGATAGAGATTACAGAGAAGAACAAAACATGGACTCTTGTATCTAGGACTAAAGATAAAAATGTTATTGAAACTAAGTGGGTATTTAGAAATAAGTTGAATGAAGATGGTAAGGTATCAAGAAACAAAGTTAGATTGATATGTAAAGGCTACTCTTAAGAAGGAATAGACTATGGAGATACTTTTACTCTTGTTACAAGATTAGAAGGTGCCAGGACCTTACTTGCATATGTTACATACAAAGGATTTAAGGATTATCAGATGGATGTCAAATCTGCATTTCTCAATGGAATACTGGATTGAAGAAGTCTACATTGAACAACCTAAAAGTTTTGTTGATCTAGACAAGAAGGACATGGTTTGTAAATTACTAAAGCATTGTATGGTCTGAAACAAGCCCGTGGAGCATGGTATGAAAAATTGCATAACTATCTTATTCAGATTGGTTTTCAAAGAACTAATGATAACATTAGCTTGTATATCAAGGAAGGACCAAATAACAAGATTGTTTTGGCAGAAATATTTTTGGATGATACCTTGTTTATAGGAAATGATGATTTATTAAAAGAATTTTCAAAGAAAATGAACAAGGAATTTAAAATGTTAATGTTTTGTGAGATCAAATTCTTTGTTGGTCTTCAAATTTAGCAAAGTAAGAATGACATCTATATCACTCAGTCTAAATACATCAAGGAGATACTCAAAAATTTTGGTATGGAAGATTGTAAACTAGTTGGGACTCCTATGTGCACTGGACTAAAACTTACCAAGGATGATGAATCAAAAGAGGTAGATCAGACATTATATAGATCAATGATTGGAAAGTTGTAGTATGTATTTCATATAGGGCCAGATATTGCTCTTGCAGTTGTTATTGTAGCAATATTTTTAGCAAAACCAAGAGAGAACCACTTGATGGCAATCAAAACGATCATGAGATACTTGAAAGGTACTAAAGAGTATGGATTATGGTATAAATTTGGAGGTAATCTAGATTTGAAAGTGTTTACTAATGCAGATTGGGCAAGAAACATTGATGATAGAAAAAGCACAAGTGGAGGAGCTTTCTTTCTTAGAAAGAGAATGGTTTCTTGGATAAGCAAAAAGAAAAATTGTACATGTCAATCTACAACAGAAGCAGAGTATATTGCAACAGTAGTAAACTATTCTAACATTGTTTGGTTCAAACAACTATTGGAAGGCATGAAGGTGGAAATCAAAGAACCTATTGTTATGTTTTGTGACAATACAAGTGCAATCAATATATCCAAGAATCTAGTGATGCACTCAAAAACCAAGCACATTGCAATAAAGTATCACTTTGTCAGAGAATTGGTGTAGGATAAAGAAATTAGATTGGAATATATCCATACAAAAGAAAAAATTGTTGACATTATTCACCAAGCCATTACCTAAGGATGCATTCTTGTATGTAAGAGGTAAGTTAGGGATCATTCTGCTATAAGAGGCTCACTAAAATGAAGTTTTAGTGATGCATCAATAGGAATTGAGTTGAAATTTTTTAGTTGATGCAACATAACCAAGGGAACATTGCATATGAATCAGTACTCAAGGTACATTGTTACTCATTTGGTTTCTGTTGTCTTTGGCATGTGTTGTTAAAGAGGGAGAGCATACTATCATATCTTTCTGAAATTTGAATTGATTGTGGAGAATCTGCTATTTGAAAAGAAGCTATGTAATTCCTTCATAGAGGGAGATGACTATTTTTGAAAAGTTTGTGGAATATAAAATTTAAGAGGGAGAAATATTTTGCAAAAAAGACTTGTTCTCAAATTTCATTCTGCTATGACATGTTGTGGTGCCATCAATGCCAAATAGGAAGATTGTTGGATACAATTGTTCAATTGTGTGTTGTCTTTGATGTTACACAAATATCATATTAGTTATCAGACAGAGTCTACTGAGCTTAGTTGGTTAGCAAAGTGAATTATAGATTCTACTGAGCATTTTTGGAAATTACACTGTGAAGATAGTTTCTACTGAGCTCACTCAGGAATTGAAGGATTTTGTGGTAGAAGTTAGTTTCTACCTAGCTCGCAAGGTCAACAAAGGAAATTCAGTGTCTATCGAGTTCACTCAGTCTCCAAAGAATTTTGTAAAGTTCTCAGTGTTTATCGAGCTTTAGTTGGTTAACCTTGGAAATCATTTTTGGAGCAGTGTTAACCAAGTAGGGTCGGCCAATGAAGGATTTCATTGTTTTGGAAAATAAAGTTTAATTGTTTCATGTAATGTTTGTAGCTAACTAATGTAATGATTATTGGTAAATGCAACTTGTAAATGAGCCAACTTGATAATTTGTAAGGTATAAATAAAAGGTCAACTTGTGAATTCAAAAGTATGGATGAATGAATGAGTGAGCATGCAAGTGAGTTAATTGTGTGAAGAAGAAAGTGTGAGAAATTTTTGAAGAAGGATTAGATATCCTTGAGGATTTGCAAAGGTGTATTCGATCAAAGAGGATCTAGTGAAGTAGAATAGAGATCTGTAATAACAAAGATCAATTGCATCTCATTCAGGTCACTTCATTGTTACTTTTTCATTATTGTAGTAGTGATTCCTAAATCTCTTAATAGAGTTGGTTTAATATCCATTTTTGTAAATCCTTTAACAAGGTGGATAGTTCTACTAAATTGTTCTAAAGTCCTCTAGCAAGGCCAATCCTAGTAGGGTGTTTAAATCCTCTAACAAGGTCACACATAACAATATATTTTGTAATAGGGTTGGCTCCTAACAAGGCTCACTTTAGAAGAGTGAAAATTGGTAGCTAGTTACTTGGTGGTTTTTCTCATATTGAGTTTCCATGTTAAATTTGGTATCTCTTGTGTTGATTTTATTTCTTTATGTATGCATGTGAAATCTTTGTGAATGCTTTATAAGTTAACATACATCTACCAAATTACAACATACTTCTATGTGGCTACCGAGTGATAATAGTAACTAAGTTTATAAGACATCTAAGGGATCTATGGATTTGTTTTTGTGGTAACTAATTCACCCCCTGCTTAGTTAGTCCATCTATATTAACAACAAATTATAACAATATAAATTAGTAATGCATTTAAAATAATTACCTATACAATCTCTCTTAATATAACCAACTTCATTGCATATGAAATATCTACCTCTAAATTCATGTCTAGCTTCCTTAAATGATTCAACATGTTCTATTTTCTTTGGTTCATCATGTTTCATAGACAAATCAACTAATTCAACTTCTTTAGATACTTCAATAGGTGCACTTGACTCAATCTTACTCAAATTTGATACTTTAGGGGACTCAACAACTAGATCAAGTTCTTTCCTAACTTGAGTTTTCTTGGCTAACTTTTCTCCAATAAGATATCCAAGGCATGTCTTATCATAAGATCTTTAGTAAAATAATTGTTCATCAATTTTTTCACTACTGGAATAAAGCTTCTCCTTCACAATAACTATTGTTTAGCTTGTGTTAATTCTCCTTCACAATAGTGTTGTACTTTTCTAATTCTACTCATTCTATCTTAATAGAATCTAGTTTACATTTTACTTGACTTAATTAGAATCTTGAATCTGTATTTTTTAATTTCATGTCAGGTTCAGTTTTACTATAATATTTCTTGAGACTCAATTTCAGAAAATTTTAACTCATGTTACAAGATCTCATTTTCTTTCTTGAGGGTTCCTACTTCATCATTGTCACTAGTCTTCTCTTTTAATTCCTTTCTAGGTCTCAAATCATCAATCTTGTCTTTCAGTTTGCCAATGTAAACTTTTGCATCCTCATACCTATCTTTTAGGCTATCTGTTTCTTCAATAAAATGATAAATTTTCTCAAGAGATTCTTCAAGATTTCTCTTCACGTGTTCCATATCCATAGGGATCTTAGTCAATCTATTAAGCCTCTTCTAAGTAACTAAGCTCTGATACCAATTGTCAAAAATATATAATACTGAGAGGAGGGATGTGAATTGATATTCTACAAACTTTTTCCCAAAACTAGATATTGTTAATTACTTTATAACTTGCATAAGAAAGTAAACCAATAATGTTGAACTATAAATATAACCATACATAAAGAGAGCTCATAACATATAACACCATTATTTTTTAACTAGGGAAACCTTGGCCAAGGTAAAACCCCAGTTGGGATGATACCCACAAGATGATCCACTAAAAAAAAATCATGTTAAGGATATTGACCATATTAGGATTCTATCAAATACATATAGTGTCTTGAGTCCTTGTCAGGGGACTAGGCCTTGTTAAAAGCCTCAACCCTATTATGAGTTTCTTCAACCCTGTTAGGAGTTGGTGGAACAAATACAATGTATGCAAGAAGAGCCCACTTCCCTAACATGCAATATAAAAATAAGTTTCTTCACAAGAATGGATATACCTACAATAGTTGTCTCACCATTTTATATCACACTTTCTCTAATAATTTATTAGATTTTGCATCAAGGCTCACATATCACTCAAGGTTTTTTCACAATAGATTGCATCACATTTTCTTTTCACTCTTTAGCTACACAAGATATGATCCTTACTTATATCTTGCAATCTAACAAAATTCTTGACCAGTTAGCTTTACATCTTCCACACGTTTGGCTAATTATAAAATGACTTTGAGGTTAACATCTAGGATGTTGACCCATCATAATTAAGTAATTATTATGTTACCAATATACTGACATATTGACGTGCTCTATCCTTCTTTGTTAATTACCTACCTGTATTGGTAATTCCTTTGTAACTAATTTCATACTATTTGAATAGACTGCACATTGAAATACACCATCATGACATTATCATCAATCATTCCTCAACTATACAAGAGCTAACTCAAACTTTTTCATCCATACATACAAAAAGTATCTCTATGCTACTGCAAATTGTCCAATACTAAGACAATTTTATAACACTAATTACATAATAAAATACCAAAATATGTATGTTTCCATAAATGACAACACTACCACATCTACCTAGCCATATTATTAGCATCATCCCTACCCCAATTTTACCTTCACATTGTAAGTTTTTTTGGGTTACCAAATCATTTATTTTATGTTTTGAATCTTTCATGGATCTGATGTATTTCATGTACTATTCAACATTACAATTTTAATGTTAGATCTAAGATAATGAGATGAATTTGATGGGAATTCAATAAATATGGTTTTCTAAGTAAAGTTTTAGGATCTTGATTAATCTTGTCCCCTTACCCCCCCCCCCCCCCCCCCCCCCTCAATATCTTGTTTCTTAATAATCCTTCCAACACTAAATGGGTATTTTTTTAAAAAGATGAATAAACAAGGTGAAGTTGTAAGAAACAAAGCAAGATTGGTGTGCAAAGGATTATTCATAGCAAGGAGGAATTGGTTTTAAAGAGTCTTTTGCACATGTTCCTAGATTAGAGTTGGTAAGAATGTTTTTGGCATATGTAGCTAAAAAGAGCTTATAGATTATCAAATTGATATCAGTCATCTTTGTTGGAAACTACAATTAGAATAATTGTTATATTGTCATTAATGTCAAACCTTATTGGTAAGATAATTTTCTATCTAAGTAGAGTGTCATATCAAGTGTTAGAATGATTTAGAATAATTAAGAGGGGGGTGAATTAGTTATCCAAGGTCTAGATGTACCAATTTAACTTTTAATCCTTTCAAATACATCAAATCTAAACATTCAATAGCTTTGTCTCCATAGAAAACAATCAGTACATAAACTTGCAGTCCATTATCCTAATAGTAACAAACTTGCAGAATGTAAAACATCTCAAATTACATGCACAATAGTATGACATTAGGATTAATGTGGAAAAATAATTTGGGAAAACCTACCAATATTATGTTACCAATTTTTTATTCTTCTGAAGTGAGCTATGTTTAGATCCAATCCTATTAAAGGTTACACAACACATTGTTACATGTGACCTTGTTAAAGGATTTAATCGCCCTATTAAGAGTGGAGTTGTTAGAGGACTTAAGAATATTCCATTAGAATGTCATCTTTATTAAAGGATATGCATATGATTGCTAATTCAACCTTGATTAAATGACTTCAATATTGATATAATGGTTAGAATGTAACAATAGATTTGATCTAACAAATATAAGTCACTTTACAAATATAGATCATAGTTTGGTTTACATGCTTATCTACTGACTAGCCTCCATCATGATCTTTGTCTCTGGTCTTCTTGAAATCCCTTCAAGAAACCACTCTTCAACTCTTCACAACTCTTCTCAACCTCTTTTTCAAGTTTTTTAATCAATAGCATCAATAACTGCTTCAACCTTATTAGGTCTTCACTAGTTCTACCAACCTCTCTATGTTTATCCCTTCTACCTCCTTAAATAGCTAATTGTGATCTTTTTCTACTTAAAAATCATGGTAGATCTTATGGTTAGGTAAAATTCATCAAATCCTTCCATCATTTTGTTAGCTTAAAGAATAAATTTGACAACTGAGTGTCAATACACTTAACCATTTTTCCACTAAAACAAACAGTAGGTGCTGAGTGTCAACAAGTGCCGAGTGTCAACAAGTGCTAAGTGTTAACAAGTGTCGAGTGTTAACAAGTGCCAAGTGTTAACAAGTGCCTAGTAACAACAAATGCTAAGTAATAAAGTTTTGTTTAGGTGTCGAGCTATCCAGGAAACAACATGTGTCGAGCATCAGCAATGCTTCAGGAGCTGAGTAACTTAGAATATCAGCATAAGAGTGTGTAATTGCACAAACTATGATGCAAACAGTTTTTGCAGCCGACATAAGGAAAATCTCAAAGGATTTAATGATGAGATTGAATCTTTTATATTTCCTATGCAACCAATAAGAAAAATGATAAAGGCATGCAACCAATCAGTAAAAGACAAGTATTGAGCAGGAAATTGAGATTCAATGTGGATCGTAGATCCATATCTAACCCTAAGTCCTTGAAGTTTTTATAAGGAAGACAAAATTTCATTGTAAACATATATGAGTGGACACACAAGGTTGCACAAGGAAAACTATTTTTAGAAGCGAGGGTTATTAGATCACAAAAGGATCAAGATCAGAGAAAGCGAAAAAGGTGCCTGCATTCAACAATCAAGAATTGTAATCTATCAGGTTCATTATACCTAATACTTTCTAGCAATTGTATTAGAATGAAAATCCTATGGTAATAGGTTAGCTTAATAGCTATTTCATCAAATCCTTTAATTAGGTGATTAAAATCCTTTAACAGGGTGACACTTCATGTTAAGTGTTTGTAAAGCCTTTAACTAGGTCACTATTGATACAGTGTAAAGCCTTTAACAAGGCAGGCCTTTAATAGGGTAGACCATCAGAAGTGGTTGAACAATATTGCTGTAGTAATTTTTGTGGGTATCATCCCCACCCCAGTTTTACCTTCTTATTCCTGGAGGGTTTCTAAGTTACCAAATTCCAGTGTTATGTGTTGTTGATGCATGTGTTTGGTTTCATATTTGTTTGATATATTTACATGCATGCAATTTACTTGCAATTAAAAGTTTTATTGGATAAAGTGTGATACTTATGATTCACCCTCCCTCCCCCCCCCCCCCCCCCCCCTCTCATAAGTACTCTTGAATATTCCAACAATTGGTATCAGAGCTAATCCAGGTTCTCACAAAGAAAAGCCTAATAGCTTGGAGGAAAAGATCTAAAGATGGAAGCTTTCAAACTTGGAAAGATCATTGAAAATTAGGTGATAGATGTGCAACTTGCTCTACATAGCTTGGAAGAATTTAGAAACAAGTTGAGAAATTCATTAAAAAAAAGGAAGGATCTAGCCATAGCCAAAAATGAGATAAACTATAAAGAGATTGATACCACCAACATATTTTCCAATGGAGACACTAAAGAGTTTGATGCAGCAATAGCAGAACTGATGGAGAAAAACAAAGCTCAAACAAAGGAGATAAGATCTCTCAAGATGGAACATGAATCACAGGCCATAATGATATGTGAAATTACTGAACAAAAGAAAATAGCAGTTGATGATAAGGTTATGATGGAAAATGACAAAAGAAATCTTGCAAATAGACTTGAAGAAAAATGTACTGAATTAACAAGGATCTCAAACATGCAGATGGATACACTTGCCCAAATGATGAACCTTCATCATGAACTCAATGTGAAAGATATTGAGATCTCTACTTTGAAGATGCAAATTGAACAAATGCAAAATGAATTGAATAGAGAAAGAGAGGTGGTAGAGAATCTCAACAAATCAAGTGAAGCCATCAAATATTTTGAGCAATTACTGAAATTCCCAAGATCAACCCATGATACATTAGGACTTGGATACAACAACACTGAAGTTGGAGAATCATCAAAGAGTGCAGAACAAAGAAGTGATAAAGGTAAAGATGTTAAACCTACATGTCATTTCTATGGAAAGAAAGGACATACATCTAATGTATGTAGAAGCAAGAATTCCCATCAGCATGATAAACCTAAAAGTATAAACCATTTTCATAGATGCAAGAAGCAAGGTCATCAAGCATATGAATGCAAAACCAAAACTACTAAGACATCAAGATTTGATGGACATTGTTATAATTGCAAAAAGTATGGTCATAAAGCTTTTGAATGTAGATCAAAGCCTATGTGGACATTAAATCAACTAGCAAAAACATCAAACCATGAATTTTGGGATTACAACACTAGGTACAGCTATCACTATTGTCAAGAATATGGACATATACCACAGAACTGCATAAGAACACATTTTAGAGGGAACTACAAAAGATGGTTGAATCAAACTACATGTTTCAGTTGCTTAAAAATTGGTCATGTCAGCAGGAATTGCCCAACAAGGTCAAAGGCATCAAGTTTTGAGTTCAGCAATGGAAAGGCAAAGATAGATGTTGGACATATTAGAAGTGAAATGAATAAGACATGGAAGAAGAAATATGAGTATAACACATCAAGTGCAGAGATCACTTCACCTAATAGGTCAAGTGATCATACTTCATCAAATTAAGCAAGAATAAGTGTGTGGGATTGATAAACCAAGTTACATCATAAATCAATCCCAAGACATAGAAGAACTGCAAAGAAGAAATCAGCATATGCAAAGATGCTAAGTCAAAATTGAGAACTTTGCAAGATCTATCAAAGTTGTCTTCAGGTGCCGAGTTGCTAATAGTGATCGAGTTGATAGTTGATGCTGAGCTATGAAATATCAATAGGAGCTGAGGAAAGTGAAACACAATGGGACCCAAGTCATGTTGAAACCTTTCAGGTGCCGAGTAGACAGTTGGCAGCACACTAAGCATTAATTACTCTATTTTGAAGAGTACATAAATTCAATTTTTGATCATTCTCCCACCATTCAAATGAGAAGCAAAGTGGAGAAGAGTGGAGAAGATCAAGATCAGCTTCGAAAGCCATTTGTGAAGATTTCAACAGTGATCCAGGCCAAATTTTATCGATTTGAGGTATTTTACTTAAGTGCCGAGCTACGTAGAATTCATAAACTTGTTTAAATTGTAAACCCTAGTTTGGAAAACAATGGCATCTGGGTCAAGAACCACTAAGGGTAGAGAGATTCATGAGATACAGCTGGTCAGCAATGAAGTTAAACAACCTGAATTTAAGCCCATTCCAGAAGTAGCATACAAAAATGATCCCGTAGGTGCATTATCAGTTATTCTAGATAAATTTGTTATGGTCCAAGATGTTCATAGATGTTATAACTGCAAAATTGGAGCCATAGGAGATTTAGAAATCTATAATGCATATGACAAACTATGTGAGAACAAAAGACTGAAAGATGAGTTCTCAATAATAGAAAGAAAAGGATTAACCAAAACCCTAGAATTTTTTATTGTTTTCAAAACTGAATGGGTACAGATAGTTTTGAGCAGAATACACAATGGAGCTTTTTGGTTAGAGTCAGGGCTAGTAAAATTCACCAAGAAAATTGTTCATAGGGTTACTGGTATTCCAACCCTAGATCGGCCAAAGACCCTGCAAAGTGACAAAAGGGAAGTAATAGAGAAAAACACAGGTGCAAAATGGAACAATAGAGGAATGACTATCGAAATAGTCACAGATTCCCTTCTAGATTTTGCTGTGAGAATCATTTCACACAAATTCTATCAATCAAGCAGGTTAAACAGTGTACCTTGTATAGCAGTTGATGTTGCATACAAGATGATAAAAAAGGATCACACTTATGATCTAGCGGAGCTCATGTTTCAATAGATTAATGGAAATTTGGGAGCTATAAGAAGAGCAAGGGAGCTCAATGCAAATTTGGATCAGTTTTGATGTGCATGTTTTTCTATCTGATCAAAGAATTCCCTTCTATGGGTAAGGTAAGATGGAGTCCAGACAAAACAATTGTTGAGCAAATTAATGGATACATTGAACAGATGGGTGAAAATTTTGATGCCCAAATGACTAGTTACTTTGAGGACTTCAAAAAGTCCATGAAACAAAGAATGAGGATTCCAGTCTCATTGACTGAGAAATATGAAAAGGACATTTGTTTTCTTGTAGATATAGATTATACCTATATACAAGCAATTATACCTAGAGTAAGATGGCTTAGGCCACTAGGTTATGAACTTGATATTGATCAAGCTTTTGCAGCAATAACAACCCTACTTGTAGAAGAAGCTGATAAAAGTGCAAAAACTTTTGGAACCTATGATGTTGTTAAATCAAGGGTGATAACATATTTGAAGACTGCTTCTGCAGTAAAGAAGAAAGAAAAAATGGTGAGACAAATCAAGAGAAAATTTGGCGTTGAAGAAGAAGAAACAACAGAAGAGGAAGGAGAAGACATTGAAGAAGAGGGAGATAAACCTTAAGGTCTGACTCATGGGTTAGGAGAAGATAAAGAGGAAAGTGCTGAGGAAGAAGAAGTCGAGGAAGCACCAGTTAAAATAAAAGCCACAACTCCTCCTGCTCCTCAATCCAAGGGGAAGAAAGTAGCTGCTCCTGCACCAAAGAGACCTACCACAAGGGCTGCAGCACAAAAAGCCCAAGAGGAGGCAAAAGGAAAGAAGAAAGAATCAAAGAAGGCTGTTGCCGAGTCTAAGAAAAGAAAATTTATTCCCTAGCCTGAAACAGATGAGGAGAAGATAGAATCAGAGGATAACAGTCAATTTCAAGTGGTAAGACACAAACCTCAGACTGTTGTTGACATATTATGTTCAAAAATTAGGAATGATGATTTGAAAGTTTTAAAGAACCTGAATTTTTCTAAGCTCACCAAAGAAGAGCAAAATAAATTAGAGGAATCTGTGTATGCTATGATGGCTGAATATAAGCACACACCTCTAGAATTAGATGAATCTATGCCAAAAGAATTGTATAAAATTGTAGAGGATAAATGGCATTTTTGTTTACAAATGAAAAAAGAGATAAGGGAGTCAACATTAGCCATATTTTTGCCTGATTTGACTAAAGATCAAGTAACAAATGCAGTAAAAGGGCATAATAATAGATTCACTCCCAAGCATAGAGCATTCAGCATATTACAGAATAAAATTGAAGAGGTAGTTACTAAATCCACAAGATTGTGGAAAATAGTATACAAGAAAATAGAAGATGTGTATAATGAAGAATATAAGGCAGAGGCAAGTGCCAAGACAAGGGAAAAGAAGATGTCAGGAACCAAAGAAAAAGAGAAGGAACAAGTGGAGAAGAAGAGTAAAGAAGAAAAGGAAGAAAAGGCACATACAGAGGAGAAAGAGGAAGAGAAAGATACAACTGAGCCACAAGATCAAAGTATGCAAGACATGCAGGTATCTCCTCCTAGTCCTCCTCATGCCACCATGTTACACCGACAGATATTATAAAAATAAAATATGTTATAGACACTTCAAATCCAAACATCAATCCATTAACTACAAAGGATTTAGAAATCCTTGACCAATCATCACTAGTAGCTAAATTAAGTTCAAATCTTGTATTGGTCAGTGTTGATGAATTACTGAATCCAGAAGTTAAAATAGAGATAGTCAAGGTAAAAGCACAAGTGCCACCTTCAACCATACAAACTACTGGTATTCTATTTCTTCCACCACCACCTCCACCAAGTGTAGTCACTTATATACTTCAAATGCCAAGTACAACAGTAGGGGAAATAAAAGAAACATCTGAACAACCAACAAGTTCAACCCCACCTAGTGATCATAAAAGGGATACTCAAGCTAAAGAAAAAGATGAGACAAAGAAGAAGGAGGAGACTACAATACAATCACTAGTTGCATTACCAAAATTTGGTACTCCAACATAGACTCTTCAGCAGCTGAGCACAGATGGGTTACAACTACAAATTAGGACACCAAGCTCGAGCTCATTAAAGGCAGTTAGGAAACTTCACTATGGAGTTCATGAGCTTGATAAAGAAATAAAGATCCCATATTATGAATCTAGCACTATTACTGAAGAAAAGATCAATGAAATTCAGAGTGCATTGGACAGAAGAAGGAGACAAGCACTAAGAAAAGAACACAAGCATAAGCTTACCTTGAATGAAATCAAAGACATATTCACAAAAGCTTTTTGCTTATAATCTCCAGATGAGTCAAGACCAATTATAGAGAAACTATCTGATATAGTTGACTGGGTGACTAATGAAGATCAGGAAACAAATGCTAGATTGCTTGAATGGTCAGAAAGGAAGTTCCAAGGCAAGGTAAATAGTAAAATATCCGGTGATATAGCACTGTCACAAGAAGAACTGGCAAAGAAAATTAAAATAGTTAAACTATACCAGGAAACATCTTTTCCCTATACAACAAGTTGTGTGATTTTTCCACATTCACATAGGACACTAGCCAAAAAATACTGAGCTGGGAAAACAATCTGAAGATTTCTAGCATGCAACTCCCCACAAATCCAGCTCAGAGTGAGAAGCATTTTGCCTAATCGCTTCACACACAAAGAGAGTTAGCTATCTTAGCAGTAGAGGAGGAAACCACAAAAGCTAAATTGATGCAAATTCAATCATCAATAACTCCTCATTTGGAACTACTTCACAAGGAGTAGATAAATGCAGAGACAGTCCTCAAGAAAGACCCCAATCTTTCTTTATCTAATGGACTTGTACACCTAGCAGCAGAGATTTCCATCCAGCATAAGACATTGGATGTCGCATTAGCAAATTGGGATGTAGCTCTGAAGGTACTCCTTGAAGTAAATAGTACATTTTTTGTCAAGTATGGCATTTCCTTGTAAGACCCTTGACATAAGTGTCAAAAAGGGGGAGAATAAGTATGGGGGAGTGATAAGAAGAGATTAAATATGGGGGAGTTAAGTGCAGGAATGAAATGATAAGTATGATAAAAGGGGAGATAGCAAATTTTGGGAGCAAATTTTGAGATAGCAAATTTTGATGAGTCAGAATGTAGAAACAAGATAGAACTCAGTGAGTGTACATAGAGGATCAACTAATAAGGAGTCTTAAGGATCTTAGTTAAGTGTTTTTTCCACTCATGTCAAAGGGGGAGATTGTTAGCTTAAAGAATAAATTTGACAACCGAGTGTCAATACACTTAACCATTTTTCCACTAAAACAAACAGTAGGTGCCAAGTGTCAACAAGTATCGAGTGTTAATAATTGTTGAGTGTTAACAAGTGCCGAGTGTCAACAAGTGCCGAGTGTCAACAAGTGTTGAGTGTTAACAAGTGCCGAGTGTTAACAAGTGCCGAGTAACAGAAAGTGTCAAGTAATACAGTTTTGTTTAGGTGCCAAGCTATCCAGGAAACAACATGTGCTGAGCATCAGCAATGCTTCAGGAGCCGAGTAACTCAGAATATCAGCATAAGAGTTTGTAATTGCACAAACTATGATGCAAACAGTTTTTGCAGCCGACATAAAGAAAATCTTGAAGGATTTAATGATGAGATCAAATCTTTTATATTTCCTATGCAATCTACATGCAGCCAATAAGAAAAATGATAAAGGCATGCAACCAATCAATAAAAGACAAGTATTGAGCGGGAAATTGAGATTCAATGTGGATTGTAGATCCATATCTAACCCTAAGTCCTTGAATTCTTTATAAGGAAGAAAAAATTTCATTGTAAACATATATGAGTGGACACACAAGGGTGCACAAGGAAAACTATTTTCAGAAGCGAGGGTTATCAGATCACAAAAGGATCAAGATCAGAGAAAGCGGAAAAGGTGTCTGCATTCAGCAATCAAGGATTGTAATCTATTAGGTTCATTATACCTAATACTTTCTAGCAATTGTATAAGAATGAAAATCCTATGGTAATAGGTTAGCTTAACAACTATTTCATCAGATCCTTTAATTAGGTGATTAAAATCCTTTAACAGGGTGACACTTCATGTTAAGTGTTTGTAAAGCCTTTAACCAGGTCACTATTGATATAGTGTAAAGCCTTTAACAGGGCAGACCATCAAAAGTGGTTGAACAATATTGCTGCAGTAATTTTTGTGGGTATCATCCCCACCCCAGTTTTACCTTCTTATTCCTGGAGGGTTTCTGGGTTACCAAATTTCAGTGTTATGTGTTGTTGATGCATGTGTTTGGTTTCATATTTGTTTGATATATTTATATGCATGCAATTTACTTGTAGTTAAAAGTTTTATTGGATAAAGTGTGATACTTATGATTCAAACCCCCCCCCCCCCCCCCCCCTCATAAGTACTCTTTCCATATTTGAATATTCCAACACATTTCATCTCCTCTTTTCTCTTTTAGGAACTTATGCAAACTTCTCCTTGAATTATTGCATATAAATGCTCAAACATGGTTATCCTTGAATTAAATGATCCATATCATCCATCCTTATCTTCAACATGCTTTCCATATTATAGGAAATCATCTTTGTCAATTAGAAATCATGATTTTCTTATAATTTATCAAAATTTGTCCCTTAGCCAACATTGCGTTCTGACACTCGATCATCACTAGGTTACTCAGTTACTACTAACTTTTTAGCTCAATTCATTTATTGTCACTCAGTTGATATTAATTCTTAGACGACAATATATTTCAATCAGATTATATTGTCAATTGTTTTACTCTAGCATCACTTGGCACAAACTTCAAGTTCCTTAATCTTCTACTCTTTTTCTTAGTCAAGCCTATGCATTTGGTCAATCTTTGATCACTTCTTCTAGGCTTTAGTACAACTATCTTCTTCACTTGTAACATAATTAAATAATCATTTTATAATGAGGGCACAACCCAAGACAAAATGAACACAATAGGAAAAGGGGAATATTATTATCAAAAGTGATATGCTATTACATTCAGTACAATGAAAATAGACTCAATGATGTGCCCTAGGGGCTTACAATGTTGTTTGATTCTAGAGAAAAACACTCCTCACAGTACCTTCTCCCAAACTCCACCAAAAAGTTGCATTTACAATTCCAGAAATGACCTTAAGTAACCCAAATTAGGTTTAGGGTTAGGAATACATTTTATAATATGTCATTTTGCATCTACCACCAAAAAAAAAGGCTCTAGAAAACATGTCAAAAGTCAATGCAAAATTAGAAGAATCTAGAAATGGTAGTCCAACTTCTGAGAGGTATAACTTTTGATTTGGGACTTTAATTGATGAACCATTTACATTTTCAAAAAGTATTCAAGCACTCTATAGCCCTATGGAAAAAATTTCTTGTCCCTTATTTTTTGGGCCCATACAAGACTATTTAATGCCTCAAATTTGACATTGAAGCGCTCTTAGGGGGCCTCCAGGAAACTTAAAATTGCAATAACTTTCAAACTATAAAGCCTTTTGACCTAATTCTTTTTCTAGAGTGCTTTAAATGACAATTATAATCATCTCTCCAACTTACACCCTCTAACTCATCATAATTATGGTTCAATTATAAAATAACCTATTTTCTATATTGGCACATATCCCAATGTACTCAAAAAGACCAACCCATAAAACCAATAGTGGGACTATGAGAGTTGGAATCTCTATTTGACCCAAATGAGTATCCAAAAATAAAAACACATTAAATATAAACTAAAACTAAGAATATTTTTGGGTGATATAGGATTGTCCTTACACTATTGGATGCTCCTACATCAAACACCCATGGTAATTTGAAAAGTGACCCTGTCACTTTATAGATAGTAGAGGAAAATCTAAATTTGAAACCTCGATCGAGGATATCCAAGTTGAGTCTTCCACTAGTCATCCTTTCCATTTCACCAAGTATTCTTCATACTACATATTTTTGGTACTCTGACCAACATGACTATCTAGAATGCCTTCAATCTCTTCATTCTAAGAAGTAGGAAATAGGCATGGCTCCAGCATCAAATCCTCCTCTTCATCATCATCATGATATTTTGTTAAGTTTGAAATATTGAAAATAGGAGAAATTTGAATCCCATCTGGCAACTCCACCTCATATGTATTTCTTGAATCATGTTTCTTCAAAATTTTGCAAGGACCAAATTTCTTCATCTTTAGCTTATTGTAGGTACCCACTAGAAATTATTCCTTCCTCAAGTATACCATAACCAGATCCCCAACTTGAAACTTCTTATGTCTCCTTTTTTTATATACTCTAGCCTCATACTATAGGTTCATCCTGGCAATATGTGTATGTACCTCCTCATATAGGTTCTTGACATATACAACAAAGTCTTCTGCCTCAACACTTGTCCTTTCTCCTTGATCCATCTTCCTTAGCTCTAGTGCAATCCTTGGACTACTCCCATACACAATTTAGAATGGTGATCTACCAATACTCCTATTCACAGAATTATTGTAATCAAATTTTTCTTGTGGTAGAATCAAATCCCATCCCTTGGGCTTATCTCCTACTAAGCACCTCAAAAAATTGCCTAGACTTCTATTCACTACATCTATTTGTCCATTAGTTTGCGGATGATGATGTAGCCTCACCACCTCTCTGGAAAAAAAATCTGCAATATGCAGTACATCATGATTCTTGTGGCATGGAATGAAATGTGCTATCTTGGAGAACCTATCAGCCACCATAAATACTAAGTCATTACCCCTTTGTGTCCTTAGAAATCCAAGAACAAAATCCATACTTATGTCCTCCCAAGGCTTTGATGGAATAGGAAATGGCTAATAGAGTCCATTATTTTGACTAAATCCTTTGGTTGTTTGACATACTCAATAACTCTACACAAACTTATTCACATCCTATGACAATTAAGGCCAAAAATAATGTTCACTAATAATGGAAATGGTCTTATCTTGACCAAACAGTCCTACCATCCCTCCACTATGTTTCTCCTTGATCAAGTTCTATCTCATGGAGCTCTTTGGAATATAAAATTGACTATCCCAAAACAACATACCATCCTGAATCATGTAAGCTAGCTACCTGGTCTTGTCTAGAGTAACAGATTCTTTATAAACCTTCCAAGCATCTACAAAGTTAGCGTCCTTAGGGTATAGATTCTTGAGTTCATCAAACCCAACCACCTCAACCTAAATTTTTGTCAACAAAAATTGTCTCCTACTTAATGCATCTACAACCCTATTAGACCTTTTGCTTCTATGTTTCAATACAAATATATAGCTTTGCATGAACTCTACCCATTTCAAATGTCTCTGATTAAATTTATCTTGGCTATTTAGGTACTATAATGCTTGATGATTAGTATACAAGACAAATTATTTTGGCAACAAATAATGCCTCCATTTCTTTAAGGTCTAAACTATTGCATAGAACTCCTAATCATAAATAGAATACTTCTTCTTTGCATCATTAAATTTTTCAATAAATAGGCAATAGGTTTACCTTCTTGGCTCAACACATCCCCAATAGCATTGTCACTAGCATCACAATCCACCTGGAACATTTGTTGAAATCAAGAAGTACCAACACAGGTTGCTTTGTCACCTTCTTCTTTAGCAATTCAAAACTCCTTGCAACTCCTATGGTCCACTTGAACTCTTTTCTATCCCCCCTCATTATTTCAGTTAGGGTGCACATATACTACTAAAATTCCTAATGAACTTCCTGTAAAAACTAGCCAAACCATGGAATGACCTCACCTCAATGATAGACCTTGGAGTAGTCCATTCCAAGATGGCCTTCACCTTCTCTAGGTCCATTTTGAAACCTTCAACTAATACAACAAACCCCAAATAGACTAACTCCCTTTTTACAAAGTGACACTTCTTCATATTAATCAACAATTTCTCTTCCCTCAACCTTTCAAAGAGATTATGAATGTGCAATAAATTTTCATCCAAATACTTACTAAAAATCAAAATATCATCCAAATAGACACTAACAAATTTTCCCAAAAATTTCTTTAGTGACTCATTCATAAGCCACATGAAGGTGCTTGGCACATTGGTTAGTCCAAAGGGCATGACTAATCACTCATATAGACCATCCTTGGTCTTGAATGTATTCTTCCACTCATCTCCCTCTCATATCTAAATCTATTTGATGATTGATTTTCCTCATTGGTGGCAACCCTTCTGGAACATTATCAAAGATGACATCTCTGTACTCACTTAATAGACCTAAAACTTCAAGTGGAACTTCACTACTACCTTCCTTCTCCTTTCTAGGAATTAAAACATAACACATGCTAATGTTTCATGCCATCCAAAAATTTTCTTCCATCGACAAGACATACCCTAGCACTACTGCATACCTTTTCACCCTCCTTTATCAAGGGCTTAAATTAGTGAAGAACTCCATCCTTTGTTAGAGATTATTTATTTGCATGACCATCATGCATAGCATGCCTATAAAACTACCATGACCTTCCTAACAATAAATGGAAGACATCCATTGGGATGATGTCACGAGAGCCTTGTCATGATAATTCCCAATCTTGAACTTTACCAAACATTGCTCACTAACTAGGACCTTATGACCATCCTACACCCAAGTAATTTGATAGGGATGGGGATGTTTCTCCCTCTTGAGCTTTAGATTTGAGACCATTTCTTCTGGCACCAAGTTGTCAGTGCTTCAACCATCAACAATCACATCACAACATTTACCCTCACACTTGCACCTAGTATGAAACAAACTCCTCCTTTTTCTAGGTTTAGTCTCACCACTCAACAATACCCTTTCATTAACCAAAACCTTTCCTCTTTCTACATCCTCTGAATGCAATGATTGTGCATCATCATCCACATGAGCAACCCTTGCTTGACCATCAACTCTCTTATTTGTGCTTCCTTAGCATTGAGGGTATTTGTAGGCATGATGACCTTCTTCGTTGAAATGAAAATAGGTACAATGGAAGCCTCCTCTTCCTAAACCTAGTCCATGTCCTCTACCTCTTCCTTTATGATCTCCAAAGTTTTGATCATGGGAGCAATTGAAACCCTCATTCCTCTAGTTTTGGCTAGTACCCACATCTTCATTTTTATTTGGTTCTCATTTCAACCTCCAAGTAACCTACCACCACCTCTTCCTCCTTGATTGTGCCCTCTTTTCCTTCCATAAAACTTTTTGTTTAACTTCTCCTCAACTCGCAAGGCAAATTGGTATGCCTCTTCAATGCTAGTCATTCTAACTAGACTTAACTACTCTTGAATGCTAGTTCTTAACCCATTAAGGTAACAGGCAACCTTCTCCTTGTTTGTTTCAGTATGCCCCACCCTAATAAGGACTCGATAAAACTCCTCTATGTATTCCTAGATATATTTTACCACTTGCTTTAACCCATTCATTTTCTTGAAAAAATCAAGGTCATAATCAACAAGAATGAACTACTTCTTTAGTTTATCCACCATAAGATCCCATCTTGTGATTTTCTCCTTTCCTCTTCTATTTCTTTCCAACTAAACCTCTTGCCACCAAATTTTGGCATGGCCTTTCATTTTGGCCTTTGTAAACTTAACCCTATCAAGGTCCCTGATATTCTCATACTCAAAATAATCCTCTAGCTCATTGATCCAGTTGATCATCTCATCCATGTTTAGATTTCTTGAAAATATGCCAACACTTCCTAGCTTGCAAATGGCCCTAAAAAGCTTCTCCTCTACCCAATTTAGGACTTCTCCATTTCCTTCTTCTTCATTTTCCTCCTCACTTTTTTCACCTATAGCAATATTCATCCCTCTACGAATCTCCTCTTGCAATGCCTAAACTTGTCTCTAGAGGGCTCTAACCTTAGGAGGAACAACTTTGGCCCTTACACCATGCTCCCTTCATGGAGGAATATTCTCACTATATCAAAACCCACAACCACATCCTAGTGTAAACTTCCTCACAATCAACACTCTATCCACACACTCAGGAAAACCTACTCTGATACCACTTGATGAAGGCACAACCCAAGACAAAATGAACACAACAAGAAAAGGGTAATATTATTATTGAAAGTGATATGCTATTACATTTAGTACAATGAAAATAGACTCAATTACATGCCCTAGGGGCTTACAATGTTTTCCAATTCTAGAGAAAAACACTCCTCATAGTACCTTCTCCCAAGCTCCACCTAAAAACTGTGTTTACAATGCTAGAAATGACCTTAAGTAACCTAAATTAGGTTTAAGGTTAGGAATGAATTTTATAATATGTCATTCGACATCCATTGCCGAAATAGAAGGTTCTAGAAAAACATCAGAAGTCAATGCAAAATTAGAAGAATCCAAAAATGGTACTCCAACTTCCAAGAGGCATAACTTTTGATCCGAGACTCCAATTGACTAACCATTTAAATTTTTAGATATATCTCCAAACACTCTATAGCCCTATGGACATCTTTTCTTGTCCCCCATTTTTTGGGCTCATATGAGGCTATTTAGTTCCTCAAATCTAACTTTGAAGTGCTCTTAGGGGGTCTCCAGGCAACTTAAAACTACAATAACTTTCAAATGATAAAGCCTTTTGACCTAATTATATTTTTGGAGTGCTTTAAATTATAATTATAATCATCCCTCCAACTTAAACCATATAGCTCATCATAATTATGGTTCAATTACGAAATAACCTATTTTTTTGCATTGGCACATATCCCAAGGTACTAAAAAACCCTAACCTAGAAAACCAATAGTGGAACTATGAGAGTTGGAATCTCTATTTGACCCAAATGGGTATCTAGAAATAAAAACACATTAAAAATAAACTAATGCTAAGCATGTTTTTGGGTGATACAAGATTTCCCTTACACCACTGGATGCTCCTACATCACTTTATCTCTTCAAATCCCAACTAATTAAATTTTCATTGTAGTTTCTCATTTCTCAACCTTTTCTCTAGGCCTTTTTATTATGTGATTCTTCTCAAATTATCTTCATCAATATCTTGATATGACACTCTACTCAGATATAAAATGTGTTACCAATAAGTTTCAACATCAATGACAACATAACAATCATCTCAATTGTAGTCTCCAACAATTTCCCTCTTTTGTATTGATGGAAACACCTCAAGTTACTAAGCAATCCAAAATATGTAATTACCTTGAGCAACTCCCTTTGTATTTAGTATCAAATCTTTATTAATATCCTTAGTTTTATTTTGATTCTCATCTCTATGTCCAACAATATCTCTTTTTGAGTTTTATTCTAATTCTTATCCATGAAGCTCTGATATACAACACATAAAGTCATATCAGATCATGAAATCAATCAACTTCCTCTATATTACTAGCAACACCATATTCATAATCTTCCTTACATTATCTACCTCTTTCATTATAACTAGCATACTCTCTTTGTTATTATTGCATAGGTAATTGCTTCATAATCTCTCTCTTTAACAAAATTTCCAAAGACACTACAACTTTATCATACATCTTTATCATCTAGATATCTTTATGTCATTAGTTCTAAATCTTATTCACCATCTATGATCTTGGCTTATGACTGATATAAAAAAAAAAATCTTCTTCCTTCACTACTTTAGGCAATTCCTAAAGTATAACTTTTTGCATCAACTTGTAAGATATTCTAACAAACACATTTTATGTAGAGCTCCATCTCATCTTAAGGGGTCTTTTCTAAGGGAATCACCCCTAATTTCCCTCTTTGATAATCATGTACATCCTTAGGTAAAGCCTTAATGAAAATATCATCTATTTTCTCCTTAGTATTCACATATTCTAATCTCACTTCTTCATCTTGAACCAACTCTCTCATGTAATGATACTTGATAGAAATATGCTTGGACTTTGTTTGCATTATAGGTTTCTTTGATATATTTGTATAACTTTTGTTGTACTAATACATAACAATAGGATCAATGATCTCTTCCTTCATCCCTTTCAAAAATAAATTAATCCACATAGTATTTGAACAATTCACTACTACTACCACATATTTAGCTTTAGCTATTGATTGTTAAATGTAGTTCTACTTCTTTCTTGTCCATAGGACTAGCACTACCTAAAACTAAGGTGGGAGGCCCCTAGAGGTATATCTAGTTTTTTATAGAAGAAAAGATCATGAAAGATGGTTGAGAAACAACCCACATCCATGATTAGATGGGTTGTCTAAGGGAAACAAGGCAGCAACCCAAATTCAATGATGCATGGGCTATGGTTCCCGTACCCATCTTCTAGATACATCTTAATAATTGGTCAAACTCAATCAAATCCTTTTAAGCATGAACCATAGGAACTATAGATTCCCTCCCACCTCTACATGCATATGAACGCTATCCCCTACTATTATAAGGGTAATGGTTGGTGGTTGAGTGAGTGCTAGCCCCTACTATTCTATGGGCTCTTTTTCCTAGAAAGAAAGCTCCACCACTTATACTCTTTTTTCATCAACATTGCCTACATAATCAACATATGTATGCACTTTTAACTCAAATTTTTCATTCTTAGTGTAATATAGACCATACTCTTCTATTCATTCTGGATATCTCAATATCCTTTTCATTGTCATCATTTGATTCTCCTTAGGGTTTGCAAAAAAACTATAAACAATCCCAACTACTAGGACAATATCATGTCTATTGTGAATAACATATTATAGCTTTCCAATCATTAATCTATATAATGTCTAGTTCACATAAGTAGAATCATCATTCTTAGATAGCTTATTTCTTATAGCCACAGGTGTGCTGACTGGTCTTTAATCTTTCACTCCAAAAAAAAATTAGTATCTCCTTGATGTATTTTGATTAAGTAATGTAGATACCTTCATATGATATACTTGTAAGCCAACAAATAATTTGATCTCACCAAGCATAATTATTTCAAATTCCTTCAACATTGCATCTATGAATGATTTGCATAATGCATCATTTCCTCCAAATATGATCTAATCAACAAAAAATTTAGTTAACAATATCTCATTGTCACCTCCAGTCTTCAAGTATAGATTTTTGTTATCATTAGTTCTTGCAAATCTAATATTTACTAAATAATTGTGCAACCTTTCATATCATGCTCTAGGGTCTTGTTTCAATCAATGTAGATCTGTGTGTAGTTTATATACCATGTTCTTCTTGGTTGTATCAAAAAATCCTTCTAGTTTTTCAATGTAAACCTCTTCTTCCAGTATTCCTTTCATAAATAGAGATTTGACATAAATTTGGTATAGTTTAAATCATTTGTAAGTAGAATATGCAAGTATTGTTTATACTTCTTCCAATCTTGCAATTTGGGAAAATGTTTCCCCATAGTCAATTTCTTCTTCATTTGCATATCCTTTGCATACCATTCTAGCCTTGATCCTTGTGACTTCTCCTTTCTCATTCAAATTTTTCTTGAATACTCACTTTATTCTAATAACATTCTTGTTCTTAGATTTAGGTACTAATGTTCAAGTTTTGTTTTCTCTATCTATTCAATTTCACAAAGTAAACATGTATCACTTCTAAGTATTTTCCTAGTCATAACTCTAGATTCCTTGTTGCCAATCATTTTCTTAGGTGCATGGTTTCTCTTCTCACATACTTTTCTAATCTAGGTTCTTTTTTTCTTTCTTATTGCATGGGTTCAACTTGAAAATTAATTTCAAGTTTATTTTGTATCTTTGCTTCAGGTTATGGTTCTGGTTCTACTTGCTCAGTATTGTCTTCCTAATGTTTCACATCTACTTCATGTATCTCAACATCATTCTATTGATGCTTGGTACCTATAGTATATTGCTTAGAAGCATGTTCTTACAACTTGACATTCCTATTTCATTGTTGCTTCTTAGCTTTGTTCTCTAGTTCAGGTAAGGTATAGGGAACACCTTCATTTACATAAATGAATTTTTTGTAGTCTTTAGGTTCTATCTTGCATTCAACTTCATTCTTTTATGAATATTCATCAACATTCACATTTGAAATTTCCACAACTTCATTAGTGTTAGAGTTAAAACATTTATAAGATTTTCTCTTAGTGGAATTTATCCTAAGAATATGTCTTCATCACTTTTAGCATCAAGTTTTCCATTTCTATTATCCTTTAGTATATAGTATTTTCTTCTGAAAACTATAAAATACTTAACATTAGGATCATACCCATACCATAACTTAAAGGGTGTAACATATGTACCTTTCTTGACTTGTACTCAGTTAAAATTATAGAATGTTGTACTTATACCTTATCTTAAGTATTTATATGACACATTCTTCTCCATCGTCAATGTTCTTGTATAGTTCATGATTGATCTATTTATTTTTCATCTATTCCATTTTCAGGAAGGGCCCTAAATGCTAACATCTATATTTTTATTCCTCTATCATTGCAAAATACATTGAATTCATTAAAGCTAAACTCTCCTCCTCTATTAGATCTCAATCACTTTAGACTCTATCCTATTTCCTTTTCAAGTCTAGCCAAATACCACTTAAACAACTGCAAATCATCAAATTTTTCTTTAAGAAGCATTATAGTCATCATTCTAGCATATTCATCAATAAATAGAATGAAATACTTTTCTCCATAGTAGCTTTGCACACCAATAGGCCCATAAAGTTCAATATGAACCAATTACAAAAAAATCATTAGATGAGTATTTTTTCTCTTGAAACTAGACTTTGACATTTTTTCCAATTGACATTATTTACACATAGCATTACTAGGTTTCTAAATCTTGGTAATCCTCTTACTCTTTTTATCTTACTAATTCTTACCAAATTATCAAATTTCACATCCAATAACCTCCTATAACATAAGCTTATATCTTCGTTTTGTGCAAACAAACATGTCTCATCAAAAAAATATAGATATAACAAGTTACCTCTTATCTAATCACCACTTCCAATCAGTTCACTAGTATCATTAAATATCTTGGCCTTCTTGTGATGGAATTCAATTTTATACCCTAATTTTTTCAAGTTTGAAACACTTAACAATTTATAGTTAAGCCCTTCAACCCATTAAAATATTGTCACATTTGATCTTATTAGTCAATTATATTTATCCTTTACCTTTCACAAGATATGGTGCATCATTATCTAACTTAATACAAATACCTTTTTATGGTTCCATGGCTTCATACTTAATTTTATCACCAGTCATGTGATTTGAACAACCACTATTAATTATCCATCTATCACCTTTACTCACATAGGAAATTAATGTAGTTTTCTCATCTTCATTAGAATCTTCTTTCATAGAAACATAGACAACTTATTCATCATTACTATCAAACTCATTATTAATTTCTTCTTCAGCAATGTCATAACATTTCATATCTTTGTCTTTTTAGTCCTGGTTTCTTCTATTGTCTCTTTCATCTCTTCTCTCTTTGTACTTGCTTTCCCTTCTTTCATCATTTTCTTCTCCCTTAGGACATCTCGCAGCAATATGATCGACTTTGTTACATGAAAAAATTATAGGAAGTTTATCTTTGTATTTTCTTTTCTCTCTTTGAATTCTTCTTACCGTAAAATCTTCAAGCTCATCAAGGTCACCATTGGGAACATTGTTGTCACTATTCACACATTTCCCCTTTCCTTTCTTAGTGAGAACCAATTGAGATTTGAAAGCATATTTGTAATGTCCCCTTTTTGGAACTCTTATGAGAAATCCTGACCATGCATTTATATCTTTAGTTTTTAGAGAATACAATAGATTTAACTCTAAAATAATCTTATCAAAACTATTTACATTCAAAAGACATAGTTCTTTATAGCACTATAAATTTAGTTTATTATTTAAAATGTTGGAGGAGAAACCATAATAGGGTGACCTATTACCCAACTAGTGGGCCTCACCATTCTCCCTCATTATTGTTACCTTCCTCCAATCATCATTTCCAAGAAAGCGCCTTTGCATGATGTACCTTGAGATGTCCCATCACTGAGGCCTTACCCAATACCCGTAGGCTTTATTTGGTACCTTGCATGATGTCCCTCAGTCCATTCCACTGCAAGCCTTATCTCGACTTGGAGAATCATGATCTTATCAATTTAAGAATTATTCAATTGCCATTTTGATGGATTAATTAATTTATCCTAAAAGAAATTGATATTGATTCAACATTCTATTTAATGTATATTCTACAATGACAGATTGACATAAATTTAATTATCAACCCTAAGGCACATTCTTTTAATGGAGAGATCGAATATTAATTATCAACCTAAGTGCATATACTTTAATAGAAAAACCAATGTCATATCCAATTATTAACTTTTATATATATATTCTGTGTACAATGAATTAATAACAATTTAATTATTCATATTCTTTTATTAACTAATATATATATACTTTATAAAATGTATCAATTCAATTACTCATATTCTTGAATCGAAATGACTCTCAATTCAAACATTAATCCAATTACTAACTTTAAATCGCGTCTTCCATTGTTGGAAAGCCATTTAGAACATATGTACCTGACGTCCAGTATGTGTTTGCTGTTAGCTTTGCATAGGGACTGTACATATGATGTCCCTTATTCAACGTATGCTTGGCCGTGCAGACCTGTGTATTCTAACTTGTATTGTTCTTTGTTTTTTTATTCCAACTTTTCTTTCGCACTGGTCTTTTTATTCAAACTCATTTCTTCTTATTCGAAACTCTTTTTCCTTCGTTCTTTTCCTATTTTACCTAACCCTAATTAAATAGGGTTTCTCATATGGCAAAAATGACGTGACAATAGTTGTCTTCTTATTAATTGTCTTATTATAACAAGAGTTATATTATATTTATTTGTAATGTAATATAATATAACATTTCGATATTTATATTTATATTGGTAACAACATTTGCATTGTAACATTTGTAATATAATAATTTATTATATTCTTATTATGTTTATAATCTATTAAATTTACATTCTAATTATTAAATGTGAATGCTCAACATTTGTGAATAAAACATATATTAATATTAACCATTAAAATAATTTACAATTTGGTTAATTAAGGGGATATTATAGCCATCCCCTCTCATAAATTGCTTGTCCTCAAGCAATTCCTCTGAGGTTCGGGTGATCTAAAATTTTAGATCCTTCCCATGTTGTGTCTTCCATTTGTAATCCTTTCCATTTAATTAGGTATTCTTCAATGGTTCTATTTCTTAATTTTTTCTCTCGTACTATGAGAATCGTTTCTGGTTCTAAAATTAATCTTCCTTCATCATCTAGCAGTGGTAGTTCCAAGCATGGAGTGATATGTTACCCCAAAACTTTTTTCAATCTTGATACATGGAATATGTTATGAATCCGACTATCTGAAGGAAGCTCTAGTTCATAAGCCACTTCACCTATCTTTTTAATGATTTTATAGGGTCCATAGAACCGAGGTTTTAATTTCTCAACCCCACTGACTTTGATGGAACTTTGTTTATATGGTTGAAGTCTTAAGAAGACCATTTCTCCTCTTTCAAATATTCGCTTTGTTCTCTTTTTATCAACGTAAATCTTTTGTTGATTCTGTGCTTGATGTAGATTGTTCTTGAGTGAGTTCATGATGTCTATATTTTCTTGTATGAAGTCTTTGGCACCTTGTACTCGACTCTCCATTTGGATTAAATCCCCAAAAGATGTTGCTTCATATCTGTATAGTGCCTTAAAGTGGGTCATCCCTATTGACATATGATGGGTGGTATTATAACAATACTCACCTAAATGCAACCATTTGATCCATCCATTTTGCTGACCTATAGCATAGTTTCTTAAGTATCCTTCTATCCATTTGTTAACAATTTTTTTTTGACCATCAGTTTGTGGATGGTAATTGGTATTGGGTGTGAGTTCTGTTCTGACTAGTTTGAATATTTCTTTCCAAAATAAGCTAAGAAATTTAGGATCTCGATCACTGACAATGTTTTTAGGAAGTCCATGTAGTCTAAAAATTTCTTTGAAGAATACTTCTGCTAGTTGAGGAGCTTTGTAGTCTGTTGATATGGCCATGAAGTGTGCATACTTGGTTAAGCGATCGATCACTACATAAATGCTATATTTTCCTTGTATCTTTGATGGGGACACAAACCAAGAACAGAATGGAACCAACAGAAAGGGAAAATTATATTAACTGAGAAAATAAGCTAGTACAAATAGTGCAGAGAAAAATAAACTTCAAAACATGCCCTAAGGCTTACAATAGCATAAATCTGGAGAATATTTTTCCTTTTAGCACCCCCTCTCAAACTCCACTCCGAACTGCCTTTTACAATGCCAGAAATCTCCTTAAATAGACCCTGGAGGATTAAGGACTAGGAGTACATTCTAGAAAGTGCTAGAAGGCATCCACTGATGAAATAGAAGGTTCCAGAAGCTATGTTAGAAGTTGGTGCAAATCTAGAAGAATCCAGAAACGGTAACCGAACTTTCGAGAGGCATAACTTTTGAACCGTAGCTCCGATTGACGAACCATTTACATTTTCAGAAATCTCTCGAAGCGCTCTAAAGCCCAATGGACAGCTTCACTCATCCCCCATTTTTTGACCCTTTTTGAGGTCATTTAATGCCCCAAACCTGACTTTGAAGCATTCTTAGGAGGTCTCCAAAACTCAAAAAACTGCAATAACTTTCAAACCGTGGGGCCTATTGACCTGATTCTTTTTCTAGAATGCTCTAAATAATGATTACATTCATCTGACCAATTCACACCTTCTAGTTTACCGAAATGATGGCCCAAATACATGCTCCTATTTTTTTGGGATTTTCAAACGCACTGATAGTTGAACTATGAGAGTTGGAACCTTTATTTGAGCCAAATGGGTATCCAAAAATGTAAAGACATGAAACAGAAACTAAGTCTAAGTACATTTTTTTTTTTGGGTGACACAGGATTGCCCTTGTACCTCTGGATGCTCCTGCATCAGACACCCAGGGTAGATTGAAAAGTGACCCTGTCACTTTATGGATGGTAGAGGAAATCCCAAATGGGAAACCTCAGCTGCTAAAATCCAAGTTGAGTCCTCGATCGGCCGTCCTTTCCATTTGACCAAATACTCTTCATACTGCTTGTTTCTGGTACTCCTACCCACATGATGATCTAGAATGTCTTCTATCTCCTCCTTCTTAGAAGCAGAAATTGGACATGGCTCTAAAACCAGCTCCTCATCTACACCATCATCATGATACTCTGTTAAATCTGCAATGTTGAAAATGGGAGAAATGTGAATACCATCTGATAGCTCCACCTCATATGCATTTCCTGAGTTATGTTTCTTCAAAACTTTGCAGGGGCCAAATTTCTTCATTTTCAGCTTGTTGTAAGTACCAACTGGAAATCTTTCTTTTCGTAAGTGCACCATGACTAGATCCCCTACTTGGAATTCCTTATGTCTTCTCCTTTGATCAGCCCTAGCTTTATACTCTTGATTCATCTTGATAATGTGTGCTTGAACCTCCTCATGTAGACGCTTGATGTGTTCAGCAAATTCTTCAGCTTCAGCACTTGTCCTCTCCCCTTGTTCTATCTTCCTCAATTCTGGTGCAGTCCTTGGGCTATTCCCATATACAATTTGAAATGGTGATTTTCCAGTACTCCTATTTACAGAGTTATTATAAGCAAACTCTGCCTGTGGTAGAATCAAATCCCATCCCTTGGGCTTATCTCCAACTAAACATCTCAGCAAATTGCCCAGACTTCTATTTACCACTTTTGTTTGGCCATCAGTCTGTGGGTGATGCGTGGAACTGAATTTCAAGTCTGTTCTCAACTTCTTCCACAATGTCCTCCAGAAATACCCCACAAATTTAGTATCTCTGTCAAAAACTATACTCCTTGGAAGACCATGTAGTCTTACCACCTCTTTGAAAAACAAGTCTGCAATATGGACAACATCATGAGTTTTGTGGCATGGAATGAAATGTGCCATTTTGGAGAACCTATCAACCACCACGAATACTGAGTCATTACCCCTTTGTGTCCTTGGCAATCCAAGAACAAAATCCATACTTATGTCCTCCCATGGCCTTGATGGAACAGGCAATGGCTGATATAGGCCAGTATTTTGACTAAACCCCTTGGCAACTTAACAAACCTGGTAACTCTGTACAAAATTCTTCACATCCTGTGTAATTTGAGGCCAAAAATAATGTTCTCTAAGAATGGCAATGGTCTTATCCCGACCAAAATGTCCTACCATCCCTCCACTGTGTTTCTCCTTAATCAGATTTTCCCTCATGAACTCCTTGGAATGCACAACTGACTACCTTTGAACAACATGCCATCCTGAATCAAATAGTCTAACCACTTGGTTCTATCTACAGCAACAAGTTCTTTACAAGCTTTCCATGCTTCAGCAAAATTAGGATCCTCGGGGTACAAATTCTTGAGTTCATCAAACCCAACTACTTCAACCTGCATTGTTGTAAGCAACAACTGTCTCCTACTTAATGCATCTGCAACCCTATTAGATTTTCCACTTCTATGCTTCAACACAAATGTATAACTTTGCAAGAATTCTACCCACTTCATATGCCTTGGATTCAATTTACCTTGGCTATTTAGGTACTGTAATGCCTGATGATCAGTATACAAAACAAATTCCTTTGGCAAAAAATAATGCCTCCATTTCTTTAAGGCCTGAACTATTGCATAGAACTCTTGATTAGAAATAGAATACTTCTTCTTTGCATCATTCAATTTTTCACTAAAATATGCAATAGGCTTACCTTCTTGGCTTAATACAGCCCCAATAGCGCTACCACTAGCATCACAATCCACCTGGAATACTTTTCTAAAATCTGGAAGTGCCAACACAGGCTATTCAGTCACCTTCTTCTTCAGCAATTCAAAACTTCTCGCAGTTGCTGCAATCCATTTGAACTCTTTTCTATCCCCTCTTATTGTATCAGTTAGAGGTGCACATATGCCACTGAAATTCTTAATAAACTTCCTGTAAAAACTAACCAGACCATGAAATGATCTTACCTCAGTAGCAGACCTTGGAGTAGGCAATTCCAAGATGGCTTTTACCTTCTCTGGATCCATTTTGAGACCTTCAGGTGATATAACAAATCCCAAATAGACTAACTCTCTTTTTGCAAAGACACACTTCTTTAGATTAATTAATAGTTTCTCTTCCCTTAGCCTTTCAAGGACACTACGAATATGCAGTAAATGTTCTTCCAAAGTCTTGCTGAAAATTAAAATATCATCCAAATAGACAATAACAAATTTTCCCAAGAACTTCTTAAGTACCTCATTCATGAGCCGCATGAAGGTGCTTGGGGCGTTCGTCAATCCAAAGGGCATGACTAACCACTCATAAAGACCCTCCTTGGTCTTGAAGGCTATTTTCCACTCATCTCCTTCTCGAATCCGTATCTAATGATAGCCACTCTTCAGATCTATCTTTGTGAAGTATTGAGCTCCACTCAAGCAGTCCATAAGATCATCCATCCTTGGCAAAGGAAACCGGTACTTGATGGTTATCCTATTTATAGCTCGAGAATCTATACACATCCTCCACTCTCCATCTTTCTTTGGTGCAAGTACTGCAGGTACTGCACATGGACTCAGGCTCTCTCGAATCAAGCCCTTCCTCAACAACTCCTGAACCTATCTATTTAGCTCCTATGTTTCAGTAGGAGTCATCCTGTGAGCAGCCTTGTTAGGAAAACTAGCTCCTGGAATCAGATCTATCTGATGACTAATTTGCCTTACTGGTGGCAATCCATCTAGAACATTATCAGAGATAATATCTCCAAATTCCCCTAGTAAATCTGAAACTTCAAATGGTATTTCACTCCTACCTTCTTTATCTTTACTAGGAATCAAAGCATAGCACATATGCTGATGTTTCATGCCATCTAAAAACTTCCTTCCATCAACAAGACAAATCCTAGCACTACTACATACCTTTTCACCTTCCTTTTTCATGGGCTTCAATTTGTGGTGAACTCCATCCTTTGTCAGAGAGTATGTGTTTGCATGTCCATCATGGATTGCATGTCTATCAAACTACCATGGTCTACCCAACAATAGATGGCAAACATCCATCGAAATAACATCACAGAGAACTTCATCATGGTAACTCCCAATTTTGAATTTTACTAAACATTGTTCACTTACCAGGACCTTATGATCATCTTTTACCCAAGAAATTCGATAGGGCTAGGGATGTTTCTCCCTCTTGAGCTTCAACTTAGAGACCATCTCTTCTGATACCAAGTTATTAGTGCTACCACCATCAATGATCACATCACAACATTTATCCTCACACTTGCATCTGGTATAGAACAAACTCCTCCGCTATCCTGGTTCATTTTCACCGCTTAGTAGGACTCTTTCATTTACCAAGGTCTCTCCTCTTTTTGCATCCTCATCCACATGAGCAACCCTAGCTTGGCCCTCAACTTTCCTATCTGTCCTTCCTTGTTGTTGAGGGCATTTAAAGGCACGATGACCTTCTTCATTGTAATGGAAACAGGTACCACGGAAGCCTCCTCTTCCTTGTCCACATCCTCTACCTCTTCCTCTTTGATTTCCAAAGTCTTGATCATGGGAGCGGTTGAAACCCTCATTCCTCTGGTTTCTGCTAGTACCCACATCTTCATTTTTCTTTTGGGTTTCATTGCGGCCTCCAGATGATCTACCACTTCCCCTTCCTCCTTGACCATGCCCTCTTTGTCTTCCTTCAAACCTTTTATTCAGCTTCTCTTCAACTCGTAGGGCAAACTGGTATGCCTCTTCAACGCTGGTCATTCTTACCAGACTTAATTCCTCCTGGATGCTAGGTCGCAACCCACTGATATAACGAGCAACCTTCTCCTTATTTGATTCTGCATGCCCTGCTCTAATCAAGAGTCGGTAAAACTCCTCTGTATATTCTTGGACTGATCTTCCTGCTTGCTTTAACCCATGCATCTTCTTAAACAGATCAAGCTCGTAGTCCACAAGAATGAACTGCTTCTTCAATTTGTCCACCATGCGATCCCATCTTGTGATCTTCTCCTTTCCTCTTCTAATTCTTTCCAGTTGAACGTCTTGCCACTAGATTTTGGCATGGCCTTTTAGTTTGGCCTTTGAAAACTTAACCCTATTTGGGTCCCTTATATCCTCATACTCAAAGTATTCTTCCAGTTCATTGATCCAATCGATCAACTCATCTGGTTTCAAATTTCCTAAAAATATACCCACTTCAATTGTAGGTCTTTTCCCAAACTTAGTAATGGCCCTAAAAAGCCTTTCCTCTACAGGATTCAGAACTTCCCCGTCTTCTTCCTCTTCTGGTCCCATTACTTCCTCTTCATTGTCATCCTCACTGTTGTCAGCTGCGGCAACATTTGCTCCCCTAGGAAGCTCCTCTTGCAATGCTTGTACCTGCCTTTGGAGGGCTCTAACCTCCTCAGGATGAATAGATTTGGCCCTTCTGCCATGCTCTCTTCGTGGAGGCATCTTCTAACTCGATCCCACAACCACACAGTCCTAGTGCAAACTGCCTCACAGTCGATGCTCTGTCTACACACTCAGGAAAACCTGCTCTGATACCACTTGATGGGGACACAACCCAAGAACAGAATGGAACCAACAGAAATGGAAAATTATATTAACTGAGAAAATAAGCTAGTACAAACAGTGCAGAGAAAAATAAACTTCAAAACATGCCCTAAGGCTTACAATAGCATAAATCTGGAGAATATTTCTCCTTTTAGCACCCCCTCTCAAACTCCACTCTGAACTGCCTTTTACAATGCCAGAAATCTCCTTAAATAGACCCTGGAGGGTTAAGGACTAAGAGTACATTCTAGAAAGTGCTAGTAGGCATCCACCGACGAAATAGAAGGTTCTGAAAGCTGCGTTAGAAGTTGGTGCAAATCTAGAAGAATCCAGAAACAGTAACCGAACTTCCGAGAGGCATAACTTTTGAACCGTAGCTCCGATTGACGAATCGTTTACATTTTTGAAAAGCTCTCAAAGCGCTCTATAGCCCAATGGATAGCTTCGCTCATCCCCCATTTTTTGACTCTTTTTGAGGTCATTTAATTCCCCAAACCTGACTTTGAAGCATTCTTAGGAGGTCTCCAAAACCCGAAAAACTGCAATAACTTTCAAACCGTGGGGCCTATTGACCTGATTCTTTTTTTGGAATGCTCTAAATCATGATTACATTCATTTGGCCAATTCACACCTTCTAGTTTACCAAAATGATGGCCCAAATACATGCTCCTATTTTTTTGGGATTTTCAAACGCACTGATAGTTGAACTATGAGAGTTGGAACCTTTATTTGAGCCAAATGGGTATCCAAAAATGTAAAGACATGAAACAGAAACTAAGTCTAAGTACATTTTTTTTTTGGGTGACACAGGATTGCCCTTATACCTCTGGATGCTCCTGCATCAATCTTTGGTAGACCTATAATAAAATCCATAGAAATGCTTTCCCATTTCTAGTTAGGTATTAGTAGTGGTTGAAGAAGTCCTACTGGGTGTGTGTGCTCTTCCTTATTTTTTTTGACAGATAAGGCATTCATTTGTATATTTGAGAACTTCCCTTTTGAGACCTTTCCATGTGAATCTTTCTCTTATTTTCTTATATGTTTTGAAGTATCCTTGGTGTCCTGAAAGTGGATTATCATGGTAAGTCTTCAAAATTTCTTCTTTTAATCTAGACCTCGAAGGAACAAATATTCTATTTTTGTATAAGATGATATCATTTTGAATTTAATACCTCTCATCCTATTTTTCTCCTTCTAATATATGGCTATAAAATTGATCCTTTGCATTTCTGAGATCAACAATGTCTTCCACTTTGTAGTTATTGATGATATGGTACCTAAATGTAGTCATTTTGATAAGGCATCAGCTACAATATTATTTTTTCCTTTCATGTATTCGATGTCAAAATCATATGCTTGTAGTTTACTCACCCATTTCTATTGTCTATCATTTAGATCTTTTTGGCTCAAAAAGAATCTGATACTATTGTGATCTATCTTTACTATAAATTTTTCATAGATTAGATACTATTGAAAATTTTCAAGGGCATGCATGATGGCTAACATTTCCTTGTCATAAATTGAATATGTTCATTCTATATTTTTCAACTTCCTACTTTCAAATGCTATGGGATGTTTATGTTGTGTTAATACTGCTCCAATTCCCTCTCCTAAGGAATCATAGTATAGTTCAAATTGTGAAGAAAAATTAGGTATCGCAAGTACTGGGCAAGAGCTCATAACTTCCTTTAGATTTTCAAAGGTTCTCTATGCTTCTTCATTCCAAGAGAAGGCTCCCTTCTTGGTGATATTAGTAAGGGAAGTAGTCAGTCTGGAGAATCCTTTCACAAATCTTCTATAGTAGCTACATAATCCCAAAAATCCTCTTAGCTGTGTTAATGTTTTTGGTCTTGGCCAACTTTGGATTGCTTTAATTTTTTCTTCATCCACCCTAACTCCTTGAGCACTAATTTTGTGACCCAAATATAGGATTTCCTCCATTCCAAATTCACATTTTGAGAGTTTAGCATATAGTGAATTTCTCTCTAAGATGCTTAATACTTCATCAATGTGTTGAAAATGATCTTCCCATGTTTTACTATAAATCAGGATGTCATCAAAGAAGACTAATAAAAACTTCCTCAGCTATCTTCTGAAGGTATGGTTCATACAAGACTGGAAGGTAGCCGGAGCATTGGTTAGTCCAAAGGGTAGAACAAGGAACTCAAAGTGTCCATAATGGCATCTAAATGTTGTTTTTGGGACATCTTCCTCCCTTAGCCGGATCTGGTGATATCTTGACCTTAGATCAATTTTTGAGAAGTAGCAAGCTCCATGGAGTTCATCAATAAGCTCATCAATTCATGGAATTGGGTACCTATTTTTTATTATCTTTTTATTTAGAGCTCAATAGTCAATACACATTCTCATTATTCCATCTTTCTTTTTTGAAAGTACTACTAAAGAAGCAAATGGGCTGGAGCTTGGTTGAATATGGCCCATCTCTAGTAATTCCTTTATGGCTTTCTCAATCTCTTCCTTATACTTGTGTGGATGGCAATATGGGGTAGTAACAACGGGTTTTGTCCCTTCCTCTAACTCAATGGAATGTTCAAATCCTCTCTTGGGAGGAAGACCTGGGGAAATTTCACTAAATATCTTTTTGTGCCTCCTTAATATAGGTTGTATGTCTATATGAATTGATTTTTGTTTCAGGGTTGATTTATCTAGGATTAAGCATTGGGCAACCTATTTTTTTGTTGGTGTCTAATTGTTCTTTCCATCTTTTTTGCTAATATTACCCTAGGAGATCCGTCTGATATCCCATGCAAGGTGACCTTTTCCCCTTTATGAAGAAAGCATATCTCTAGTTTTGGGAGGTCAAAGATGAAGCACCCTAAGGAGTGTATCCATGGTCTCCCCAGGATGATGTCAGTATATTTCATATCTACCATATAGAACTTATCTTCCACTAGATGTTTTCCAAGGGTGATATTTAGTTAAGAAATTTTCTTCTTACTAGGAGTCACAAATCCATCAGCAAGTGTTAACTCAAATCCTTTGAATTCTTCTATCTCTAGGTTTAGTTTGGTAACTAAGCTTTGGTCAATGAAGTTATGGGAAGCTCCACTATCCACCAGTACAATTACCTTTTTTCCTTTTATTACTTCCTTGATTCTGAAGGGTTGATGTTTTGATTCCTTTGAGATATAGGCTAAAGTACCACTATCTTCCTTGTCTTCATCCAACTTTTTCTTTTTACTGGGGGTTTCCTCATTTTCTAATCCATAGGATATTTCTTCCATGAATTTGACTTGACCTTTTTTCTGACATCTATGCCCTAGCTCCCATGCTTCCTTATAGTCAAAACATAGTTTCTTTTTAATAAGATCCTTTTTATTACATCTGTGCTGGGGTGTCCAATGGTCCTTACATTTAAAGCACTTACTTCGGTCTTGATCTTTCCCTTCATTGCAAGTATGGCCATACTCCCATTTTTCCTTACAGTGGAAACATAAATTTTTTCACTTTAATTCTTTTTTTTCCCAATCAGAAATTAAGGTTCTTTCCTTCCCTCTTTTATCATCCCTAAAGGAACGCTTAGGGTTGTTGGCGGGGGGTTCAAATTTTAGAGCTTTTTGTATTGCTTCTTCCAAATTGGTTGGTTCATGAGCGCCTATTGCACTTTTGATTGGTTCTTTTAATCCATCAATGAATAAATAGGTGAGTCTTTTTTGTGATAATTCTGGTACCATAGCTTATAGTTTTTCAAATTCTCTAGAAAATTTTGATACTGATCCCTCTTGTTTAATTTGAGTCAACCTTTTAAAGTACCATTTTGGATCTACCTGATCAAATCATTTTATGAGTTTTTGGGTAAACTCATCATAACTTTTAATTTATTTATGCCCTTGGTTATGAAGGCCATGTTGCCACCAATCGTGTGCTATTCCTCTTAAATGAAGGACAAAAAATTGGATAGCTCCCTTTTCTATCATAGGGTTTAAGGAGAGATAGGTATCTAATATTTGTACCCATGAGTATGTAGTGGTCCTTTCTGGTCTGTCAAACTTTGGAAGACTTACTTTATTTATTTCTTCTTTTAGATTTGTATCTTGATGTGGATGTCTTCTTTTCTTATTGATTGATTTCATTTGAGCATCACAATAATCTTTGAAAGGTATTTCCCTTCTAAGTTCAGGGTCAATTTTTGAATATTCATTTATAATATCATTTATATTGCTCATAGCATTTAATTCATCCACATCTTCTTGTTCCTCTCCTGGTAGGAAGGGGGTCTAGTGGGTCTGTGTTCTAATTCTAGAGTATGCAACTAAGTATTGTCATTTTCAGATTGATGGGAATTTTCATCTCTCCCATTCTTATTTATATTACGAAGGGTTTCTAAAAGGAGTTTTTTTGTTTCACTTTTCTCAGTTATAGCCTGGGCATTTCTTTCAGTTTGTTCTATGAGTGCTTGGGTAGTTTGGTTTGTCTATTCCATGAAGGCTCTTAATTCATTACTCATTTGATTGTTCATTTTGGTGGAATGTTTCCTTCCTTCTCTTTCTAATGCTCTTTGATCTCTTTGGTGTTTTTGCATTAACTAATTTCCACAGGCTGGTAGGAAAGATGCTTTGATATCACTTGTAATGTCCCCTTTTTGGAACTCTTATGAGAAATCCTAACCATGCATTTATATCTTTAGTTTTTAGAGAATACAACAGATTTAACTCTAAAATAATCTTATCAAAACTATTTACATTCAAAATACATAGTTCTTTATAGCACTATAAACTTAGTTTATTATTTAAAATGTTGGAGGAGAAACCATAATAGGGTGCCCTATTACCCAACCAGTGGGCCTCATTGTTCTCCCTCATTATCATTACCTTCCTCTGATCATCATTTCCAAGAAGGCACCTTTGTATGATGTACCCTAAGATGTCCCATCACCGAGGCCTTACCCGATACCTATAGGCTTTATTCGGTACCTCACATGATGTCCCCCAGTCCATCCCACAACAAGCCTTATCTTGACTTGGAGAATCATGATCTTATCAATTTAAGAATTATTCAATTGCCATTTTGATGGATTAATTAATTTATCCTAAAAGAAATTGATATTGACTCGACATTCTATTTAATGTATATTTTGTAATGACAGATTGACATAAATTTAATTATCAACCCTAAGGCACATTCTTTTAATGGAGAGATCGAATATTAATTATCAACCTAAGTGCATATACTTTAATAGAAAAACCAAAGTCATATCCAATTATTAACTTATATATATTTATATTCTTTATACAATGAATTAATAACAATTCAATTATTCATATTCTTTTATTAACTAATATACATATACTTTATACAATGGATCAATTCAATTACTCATATTCTTGAATCAAAATGACTCTCAATTCAAACATTAATCCAATTACTAACTTTAAATCGCGTCTTCCATTGTTGGAAAGCCATTTAGAACACACATACTTGACGTCCAATATGTGCTTGCTGTTAGCTTTGCGCAGGGACTATACATATGACGTCCCTTATTCAATGTATGCTTGGTCGTGCAGACCCGCATATTCTAACTTGTATTGTTCTTTATTTTTTTATTCCAACTTTTCTTTCGCACTGGTCTTTTTATTCAAACTCGTTTCTTCTTATTCAAAACTCTTTTTCCTTTGTACTTTTCCTATTTTACCTAACCCTAATTAAATAGGGTTTCTCATATGGCGAAAATGATGTGACAATAGTTGTCTTCTTATTAATTATCTTTTTATAACAAGAGTTATATTATATTTATTTGTAATGTAATATAATATAACATTTCGATATTTATATTTTTATTGGTAACAACATTTGCATTGTAACATTTGTAATATAATAATTTATTATATTCTTATTATGTTTATAATCTATTAAATCTACATTCTCATTATTAAATGTGAATGCTCAACATTTGTGAATAAAACATATATTAATATTAACCATTAAAATAATTTACAATTTGGTTAATTAAGGGGATGTTACAATATTCAATAGTACTAGAAGTGAAATTTTAAATATTTAACATTTCAAAAGTAGTAATCCTACCAATTACACCTTCCAAAGTTAGTTTAGCTCCTCTTAAAGAATTTATCACCTCTTTGAAGCTTTCACAATATTGAACACTAGTTTGACCTTCCATCATTCTAATTTCATCAAATTTATCTCTCAAGATTTTTAATTTTTCTCTCAAAGAATTTGTGTCTCCTCCATAGATAGTATATAGTGTATCCCACATTTCCTTGTCTTTTTATTCCTTTATGTCATGAAACTTGACATATCTTAGGGTTGATGCAATCTCAAACATAGTTTGATTGTGCTCTACCTTCTCTTTCATCTACTGAGCTATCAAAGGACTTGGTATCATCACGAATGCATGTTTTATATAGAGTATTGCACCATCTCCAATTATTGCTACATGTAACTTCACCAAAATCTATCATGTATGGAAATTCTCTTTCTTCAACCTTGGCACGTCAATTTTGTACATCTTGATCTTTAGTTTCAAGTACCTTTGAAAAATATCTCTACAAGCACCAATACTTTGATACCAATTGTTAGAGTGATTTAGAATAATTGAGAGGGGGGATTAAATTAGTTATACAAGGTCTAGATGTACCAATTGAACTTTTAATCACCAAATATACTTTAGATCAAAATATTCAATAGCTTAGTCTCTATAGAAAATGATCAGTAACATAAACTTGCAGTCTATTGTCCTAATAGTAACAAACTTATAGAATTTAAAACATTAACTATAAAACATCTCACATGACATCCACACAAGTATGACACTAGGATTTAACATAGAAATCCAATTTGAGAATAAAAACAAGCAACATGTCCCCAACTTTTCCCTCTTCTGAAGTGAGCTCTGTTACGAGCCAACATTATTAAAGGCTACAAAACACAATATTAAATGTGACCTTGTTAAAGGATTTAAATGTGACCTTTTCAGCCTTTATTAAATGATTTAAATAATAATACAATGGTTAGAAAGTAACAATAGGTTTGATTTGACAAATACAAATCACTTTGCAAATATAGATCACAGTTCGGTTCACATGTTGATCCACTAAGTGGCCTCCACTATCATCTTTATCTCTGATCTTATTAGCACCTTCAATAAATCACTCTTCATCTCCTAACAAGTCTTCTTAGCCTCATTATTTCTCTAATCAATGTCATCAACAACTAATCCAACCTTATTAGGTCTTCGCCAGTTCTGCTAACCTCTCTAAGTTTATCCATTATACCTCCTTAAAAAAGTAATTCTAATTTTTTTTTCTTAAAAATCATCATAGATCTTAAGGTTAGGATAGATTCATCAAATCATTCCATCATTTTGTCTCCTTTTTTCTCTTCTAGAAACTTCTCTAAATGTCTCCTTTAACTCTTGAATAGAAATGCTCAAACACAGTTTCTATTGAATTAAATTCTCTAGGTCATCCATCCTTATCTTCAACAAGCTTTCCATATTCCAAGAAGTCAACTATGTTAGCTAGAAATCATTCTCATAACATATCAAATGATGTCCCTTGTCCAACACTATATTTTGACACTCAATCATTACAGGATTACTCGGTCACTACTAACTTTTCTATTCAACACATATATTGTCACTTAGTAAACACTAATGCTTGGTCATCACTATATTTCAATTAGTTTATCCTTTCACTCAGTCAATTCTAGCATCACTACACATAAACTTCAAGTTTCTTAATCTTGTTCTCTTTTTATTGGTCATGCCTACACATTTGGTTAATCTCTGATCACTTCTTCTAGGCTTGAAAATAATTATCTTCTTCACATGTAGCATGATTAAAACAAATATTTTATCTTCTCAAAATCCAATCAATTAAAGTGCCCATTGTAGTTCCTCATAACTCAGCCTTTCCTCTAGGTCCTTTTGTTATGTCCTTCTCAAATCCTCTTCATCAATCATCTTGATATGGCACTCTACCTAGATAGCAACTATCTTACCAATAAGGTTTGACATCAATAAGAAAATATCAATTGTCTCAATGTTGAGAAGGAATTTTTTTATGAAATTAGCACTATGTTTTAGACTAAATTACAAAGAGAAGAATATAGATAAGAACTTAGATAAGAGCTTATAGTAGAAATCAGATTTGAATAAGTGATACCTTACAAAATGTGAAAAAGAACCAACTTGTTGAGTAGATCATTGTGAGTAAGGAAAAAGGAGTTATGACAAGAAACATGGTACATGAAGAAGTATGCTTAATTTCTCAAGTTGAACCAAAGAATGATGTTGATTAATCTTGTAAAGATGATTATTAGATAAAATTTATGAAAGATGAATTAGATGAGATTGAAAAGAACAGGACTTGGGAATTGATCCCTAGACCTAAAGTTAATAATATTATTGGAAATGAATAGGTATTTAATAACAAGATGAATAAACAATGTGAATTTCTAAGAAACAAAGAAATATTGGTATGCACAAGATATTCATAGCAAGGAAGAATTTATTTTGAAGAGACTTTTGCACCTATTGCTAGATTAGAGGCAACAATAATATTTTTGGCATATGTAGCTAACAAGAACTTATAGTTTATCAAGTGGATGTCAATTCAGATTTTTCAAAAACTAAAATTGCAGAAATAAAATATTTCTTGAGATTTCATATTGCACAAAGGAAAGATGGATTTTTTTTATCACAAATGAAGTATCAGATATTTTCTGAAAAGTTTTGGATTGGAAAGCTATAGAGCTATTGGAACACCTATGGTAACTTGATGCAATTTATCTAGCAAAGATTAATCATCTAGTTTTGAATCAAAGAAGGTGGATTGAATATTCTTGAGTCCTCCATTCCAAAAAATGTCAGCAACTCCTTGATATATGTTGATTGAGTAATCTAGATACCTTGCTTCATCTGATATACTTGTAGATCAGTAAAGAGTTTGATCTCACCAAACATGGACATTTTAAATTCTATTTGCATCTCATTTGTAAAAGATATCCATAATTCATATTCTCCTCCAAATATGATATCATCCTCAAATATTTTAGCCAAAAATATCCCTTTACCACCTCTAATCTTCCAATACATATTATTGTTATCATTAGTTCTAGAAAAACTACTTTTTACCAAATAATTTTCAACATTTCATACCATGCTCTAGGGGCTTGTTTCAATCCATATAGAGATTTCTACAATTTACATACTATGTTCTTCTTGTTGGGATCAACAAATCCTTCTGGCTATTCAATGTAACCCTCTTCTTCCAATATTCTACTCAAAAATGTAGATTTGACATCTATTTGGTACACTTTAAATCCTTTATAAGAATAATATGCAAATAATGGTCTATCTTCTACTAATCTTGCAAATGAGGTGAATGTTTCCCCATAATAAATACCTTATTCTTATGCATATCCTTTAAATACAAATATAGCTTTGTTTCTTATGACTTCTCCTTTTTCATTCAACTTTTTCCTAAATATCCACTTTGTTTCAATAGAATTCTTATATTTTGGTGTAGGTACCAACAAGTTTTGTTATTTTCTATCTATTCAATTTCTTCATTCATTTCTTTAATCTAATTTTAATTATCCAAAGCATCTTTTACTAATTTAGGCTCAAATTCACATAATAAAAATGTATCACTCCCTATTAGAATATATAGTCTACGGATATAACTCAGAGGAGGGGTGAATAAGTTATCCAATTACCATCACAAAAATTACCCTTAAAAAAACTTAACCATGTGATTAATCTAAATTGAAACAACAACAAGATACTCATATATAGTTAACACCAGATATGTTAACTAAGGAAACCCTTGATCAGAGGGAAAACCTCGGTGGGAATGGTACCCACAAGATGATGTACTAGTATAAATATTCCTTGTTAGAGGATAGACCCTGTTAGGAGTCTGTTACAACATTCAATACATATGAGTCCCTATTAGGAGATTCCAACACTGTTAGGAGTTGTGGAAGACAACTGGATCCACTGCCCAAATAGCTTCAAGGTTAAGATCAAAGAACCCATTGTCCAAATGATCTCTGTATTATTCCTTGAAGAATAATAGAACTAAAATTTACTTCCTTCCTCTATCTCTATCCTATCAACTGGACTTCTGCTCCTTTAGATCTTCTAACCAAATCTCATACTACATATCCAATGATGCCTTGAATTGCTTAGATGTACTCAACAAGCATTTTGTTCCTACTTATACTGCACACTAATACATCACATTCCACATGATCTTCTTAATCTAATTCTTCTCATAAACAAAGAAAAAAACTTTCCTTTATACCATATCTTGATAATAATTCCTTGAATCGGTCTTGAGGCTTTCCCAATTAATTAAAATAAGATAATTAATTAATTCATAATCACAACAACATTGTCTACTCACAGTCTATACAAAACTTTACACACATGAAACCATGTCTTGTGCACACACTAGCATCACCACACAATCATCTTCTATCACTTTTATCTATGCATCACCTTCATTACATCTCAAATGAAAGATAGCGATAGATCTTTAGAACTCTATTTTCCAATGCTTTGTTTCTACATTACTTTTAGTAAAACAAGTGTAACTTTCATACAACATTGAATCAAACCTAGTCCTTTTAACCATGTCATTAGAACAACCTCAAGAACATCTCCTCCACTACACATCATCTAAAACTTCCTTAGCTTCTATGCATCCTAAGATTACTAACTATTATTCTTCTAGTCTTAACAAAATTACTGTTATATTGACATCAATGAAAAATACAGTCATGAATGCAACATATCCATATTCTTCAATTCTTAGGATTCTCCTCCAATGTAGTATCATCAGAATTCATGCTAACAATCTCCCCCTTTGGCATTGATGACAACATAGATGAAAAACATCTAAGTTCCAAGAATACCAAACTATACTCTGTTGATGTCATTTTCTCAAATCCTCTTCATCAATCTGAAATCTTCTAGAACATTGTACTATTCTTCTTCTTCTTTTAGGATTGGTAGGAGTTGTCATAGTAAACAACTTACAATACTTTCTAGTTATATCTATGATTTGTGCACTTACACTTCCTTTTTTGCACTTACCTATTCTTCTATGCACTTACATGAATCTTTTTAAATCTCCCTATAGAGATAACTTTCCCCCATTTCCATCTTTACCAGTGGTTCTCTTCTCATTTTTTATATACATTCTCTCCCCCATTGACATCAATGTCAAAGGTGTCAATCACAATACCAATTGTTAATCATCTACTCAAACCATCAACTAGCTCAAGTGTCCAAAGACATTGTTCAATACCAAATACCCAGAGTCCTCTATGACTTAATATATTTTAGATACTCCCTCATATAGGAAGCATTAGTATTCAGTCCAATCTAACCATAGTGCTATATTTCCTTTTCAGCTATCTTCTCTCTCAAAAGATGATACTTTATGGATACATGATTTGTCTTAGAATGCAATACTAGATTCTTTGACATACTTACTATACTTTTTGTTATCACAATCAATGATAACAGGTTCTATAAACTCAATTCAAATATCTTTCAACATTTGTTTCATCCACATAACTTGATTATGGTTATTTGTTTCTACAACATACTCTACCTCAACTATACTTTGAGATATACAGTATTGTTTCTTGCTCAACCAAGAAACCAATCTTCCTCCAAGAAAGAATGCTCCACCACTGGTTCTCTTTCTATCATCTATACTCTTTGCCTAGTCTATGTCAATATATGTGAACAAGGTGAAATCACTTAATCTATCATACCAAATTCCATAATCAAATGTACCTTTCAAATATCTAAATATCCTCTTTACTACTACATAATGATACACTTTAGGATCACCTTGAAATCTTGATACAATCCCAACAACATTTATTATATCTATTCTAGTGTGAGTCAGATATTGTAATCCTCCAATCAATAGTTTGTACTTCTTCTGCTCAATTTTATGTGTCTCAACTTTACAAGATATCTTGTGACTAGTTATCATGGGTATACCAATAGATTTGAAACTTTCCAAACCAAATATTTTCAACAAATGTTTCAAATATTTAGTTTGTGAGATAAATATCCCATCTTTGTTTTATGCAATCTATAATCCTAGGAAAAACTTCATTTCTCCTATCATGCTCATTTCAAATTCATTTTTCGTGTCTTCAAAAACTTGTCAATTTCTTCAACATTTCCTCCCAATATTATGTCTTCCAAAAATATTACAATGATAAATAGACCATCATCTATTTTCCTCAAATAGAAACTTCCATCTATTGTATCTTTGATAAATCCAAGCTTTGATAAATACTTGTCCAACCTTGCATACTAGGTTCTAGGTGCTTGCTTTAGACCATGCAGTTCTTTCTTTAGTCTACATACAAAATATTTATCTTTTGTTAGAGGGAAGCCATCAGGTTGCTCAACGTAGACTTCTTCTTCAAGTTCTCCATTAAGAAAATTTGACTTGACATCCATTTGATAAAACTTGAAATTATTGCTTGCTACATAGGCCAAGAACATCCTCACTACTTCCATTCTTGCTATAGGTGCATAGGTTTCTTGATAATTTATGCCTTCTTGTTGTGATTATCCTTTGCAAACAAGTTTTTCCTTATTTCTCACAACTTCTTCTTGTTCATTCATCTTATTTCTAAATACCCATTTGGTTCCTATCACATTCTTATCTTTAGGTCTAGGAACTAACTCCCACATCTCATTCTTCACAATCTAGTCTAGTTCTTATTTTATAGCTTATATCCAGTGATCATCTTTACATGACTCATCTATGATCTTAGGTTCCACTTGAGAAATTAAACACAATTCCTCATTTACTTTGCTCCTTTTCATCACACCTTTATCCTTTCTTCCAATTATCTACTCTAAAGGGTGATCCTTTGTCATGTTTTTGCTAGAATTAGGAGTTGATATCTCAACTCTGATCTCTTCCCTAGGTTTAGATCTTTGTTCTTCTCTATGTTCAATAGATACATCATTTTGCAAACCATTTTTAATCTCAAAAAAACTTCAGCATTTTATCTAACAAATATAGAATTATCCTCTTCTTCATTAGAATTATAATCTACCATCTTCTCTTTAGCACCAAACCTTCCATCAGTTCTTACATTTTCACACTCAACTATTATCTTAGTTCTATAGTTGAAACATCTATGCGCTTTTCTTTTCAATGAGTAACTAAGAAGCATACCTTTATTGCTTCTAGGATCAAACTTACCAATACCATCATCTCTCTTTATGTAATACTTGCCTCCAAATATTTTGAAATACTTGACTAATGGTGAATGACCAAACCATAACTCATAGGGTGTCTTGCTCATACCTTTTCTAATCTGTACTATGTTTAGAGTGTTAACTTCTTCTCTCCAAAATGTCTTTGAGACATCATTCTCAAATAACATCACTCTTGCTACTTCAGCTATTGACTTGTTCCTTCTTTTAGAAATCCCATTCTATTCAGGTGTTCTAAGTGAAGATAATAGTCTTTTGATTCCATTCTCTTCACAGAACATGTTGAAGTCTCTAGAACTAAACTCTCCTCCTCTATCTAATCTTATACACTTAATATTAACACTAGATTTGTTTTCAACTCTATTCTTGAATATCTTAAATTTCTCAAAAGCTTAAAACTTCTCTTTAAGAAATGCTACCCACATCATTCTTTGTCAAATCATCAACAAAAATCATAAAGTACCTTTCACCACAGAATCCTCTAGTTCTTGTAGGATCACTCAAATCTATGTGAACAATTTCCAATTTCACTATAGTAGAGAACTTCTTGCTAGAAAAAGACACTTTCCTCTACTTAGCCAAAATAATTCCTTGCAAACAACATTGGTAGGCTTAACAATCTTAGGCAAATCTCTCACTGTAAATGTACTGCTAACTTTCAAAATATTATCAAAGTTTATATGACAAAACCTTCTATGTCATAACCAACTATTATCAACCTCTGCAACCAAATATATTATTTCAATAGGATTCAACTAAAAGACATTATCTCTAGATCTGGTTCCAATACCAATCATCTTACAATCTTTATCTTTGATAATCCAAGTCTTTTCTATGAATTGCAACATATATCCCTTGTCTACCAATTGTCCAACACTTACAAAATTATGTTTCAAACCATCAACAAAGTAAATATCATTAGTGTTAGTTTTACCATCAAGAGTAATAGATCTAATCCCTATAATATGACAGGCTACATTGTTACCAACTCTAACAATACCTCTGTCATGATTTTTGAACTTAAAAAATTTATTCATATCACCAGTCATGTGATGTGAACATCCACTATCAATTATCCAATCTGATTTCTTCTCAACTTAGGTAACTAGAGATCTCTCTTCTCTAATTTATCTATTAGGATTATCTTCCTTAATAGCCACAAATCCTAATCCATTATCACTTTCACTTTGATCTTTTACATCAGATTCTTCATCCTCATTAGCATATAAATAATTTCTATCTTTATCTCTTCTAGGCTTAACTTTTCCTCTAAACTTTTTCTCTCTTTTAGGACATTTAGATGCATAATGACCATATTCATCATAGGTCTAACATTTAAAAATTTTCTTACCATCTTTCTTTCTTCTTACCAATAGAGTTATTCCTTCTTCAATCTTCTTATCTTCTTCAGATTTGCTACTATTGGAAAAATCTCCTCTTGTGTTTGTACTTCTTGATAGATTAGGTTGAATGTTCATAACACTAAAAGTTGTCTCAACTCTAGCTAATTCTCTAGACTATCTCATTTCTATTTTTGTTCAAATTCTAATCTTCCAAGAAAAGTTTCCTTTGTGAAATCTTTGTTGCAAAGCATTATAAGCCAAATCATCTAATTTTTTTTCTTGAATGGTGGTGATAAAATTTTCAAGATCTTCCATATAACCTCATCATCTTGTTTAGTTCCACCAAGAGATCAAATACCTGTAACAATTTCTAATATTCTTCATACATAATTTCTCATGGATTCATCTTCCATCATCTTAGCATCTTGAAATATGAAAACCGAACTTTGTAATTTTATTCTTTTTGGATGTTTATCACCTTCAAAAGTAACTTGTAATGCTTTTCAAATTTCATGAGAAGTTTGGAATGTCTTTACCTGATTATATTCATTCTCTAGAAGAGCTAATAGTAGGGCTTCTCTAGCTCTCATGCTGCACATGAATAGATCTCTTTCTGCTTTACCGCATTCTTCAATCTTTCCTTCTTCAACAATTGTCTTCTCACTCTTTGTCAAGATATAATAATACATAATAGATGAATTTTCATCTTTTCCTTCAAACTATCATAGTTGGCTCCATCAAATCTTGGCCTATCTTTCTTGAACATATTCCCCATTGATCTCCCAAATTTATTAAGCCTTATCTTCAAGGACCTGATGCTTTGATACCAATTGTTAGAATATATAGTCCACTAATATAACCAAGATGAGGAGGGTGAATCATCTATTCAACTATCATCACAAATATTATCCTTAAAAAAAATTAACCATGTGATTAATATAAACTAAAACCACAACAAGATACTCATACATAATTAATAGTAGATATGTTAACTAGGGAAGCCCTTAATCAGAGAGAAAACCCAAGTGGGGATGGTAGACACAAGATGATATAAATATTCCTTGTTAGAGGATAAACCCTATTAGGAGTTTGCTATAATATTCAATATATATGAGTCCTTGTTAGGAGACTTTGAATCTCTGTTAGGAGATTCCAACCATGTTAGGAGTTGTGGAAGATAGTTGGACCCACTACCCAGACAACTTCAAGCTTAAGATCAATGAACCCATTGTCCAAATGATCTCTATATTATTCCTTGTAGAATAATAGAACTAAAATATACTTCCTTCCTCTACCTCTCTCCTGTCAACTAGAATTCTACTCCTTCATATCTTGTAACCAGATCTCATATCGTGCATCCATTGATCCCTTGGATCACTTACATGCATTCAACAAGAATTCAACTCCTTCTTGTGCTATGCACTAATACTTTGCATTCCACTTGATCCTCTTAATCCAAGTCTTCTCATAAAAAATAAAAAAAATCTTTCCTTTATACCATATAATAATTCCTTAAGTTGGCCTTGAGGCTTTATCAATTAACTAAAATAATATAATTAATTAATTCACAATTACAACACTATCGACTCACAACCTATATAAAACTTTACGTGTGTAACACCATGTCTAGTACACACACTAGTGTAAACACACAATTTTCTTCTATCACTGTTATCTGTGCATCACCTTCATTACATCTCAAATGAAAGATAGTGATAGATCATCAAAACTTTGTTTTTCAATGCTCTATTTTTGCACTGCTTTTTGTAAAACAATTATAACTTCCTTACAACATCAAATAAGACTTAGTCCTTTTAACCACATCATTAGGAAAACCTTAGGTACATGTCCTCCAGTGTACATCATCTGAAACTTCCTTAGCTTCTATGCATCTTAAGATCATTGATTATTATTCTTCTAGTCTTAACAGAATTACTATTATGATGACATCAATGATAAATATAGTCATGAATGCAACATATCAATACTCTTCAATGCCTATGATACTCCCCCAATGTAGTATCATCAACATTCATGCTAACACTCCCTAGTCATTTCATAGTCATAACTCCATATACTTTGTTTCCAATGATTTATTTAGGTGCATGTTGTCTTCTCGCATATTTTTCTATTATAGGCTCTTTTCTTTTTTCTTATTCTTCAAGTGATCTTGAAATTGTATTTCAAGTTAATTTTGTATCTCTACTTCTAGTTTTGGTTTAGGTTCTTCTTGCTCTATATTGTCTTCTTGATGTTTGAAATCTTCTTCATGTATCTCAACATCATTCTATTGACGCTCGACACTTGTAGGTTTTTTATCAACAACTTGTTGTTATGGCTCAAAATTTACATTTTGACATATTTTTTGTAACCTTATTCTCTAGTTCAAGTAAGGTGTAGGAAATACCTTCATTGACATATACAAGTGTGTTTTATTCTTCAGTGTGTGTCTTCTATTCAACTTTATTCTTTTTTGCATATTCATCAACTTTCACATTTGCACTTACGACAACTTTGTTAGTGTTAGAATTCAAACACTTATAGGCTTTTCTCTTAGTAGAATATCCTAGCAATATCCCTTCATCACTTTTAGCATTAATTTTTCCATTCCTATTTTTCTTTGGTATGTAACACTTTCTTGTAAAAACTTTAAAATACTTCACATTAGGTGCATATCCATACCATAACGCAAAGGGTGTAATGTTTGTACCTTTCTTGACTTATAATTAGCTCAAAGTATAGAATACTATACTTAAAACTTCTCTCAAGTATTTTTGTGACACATTCTTCTCTATCATCATTGTTCTAGCATAGTCCATGATTGGTATATTTCTCCTTTCAAGTATTCCATTTTGTGGAGGGGCTCTAGGTGCTGACATTTTCCTTTTGATTCCTATATCATTACAAAATATGTTGAATTTATTAGCAATAAATTCCCCTCCTCTGTTAGAACTCAAGAAATTCATACTTTTACCTATTTCCTTTTTAAATCTTACCAAATATCAATTAAATTGTTGAAAAGAATTAGATTTTACTTTGAGAAATATCACAATCAACATTCTAGAATAGTCATCAACAAATAGAAAGAAATATTTTTCTCCACAATACCTTTTCACTCCAATGGGTCTACAAAGGTTAGTATGAACCAATTCCAAAACATCATTAGATGAGTATGTCTTTCTCTTAAAACTAGATTTAGTCATTTTCCCCAATTACTAATTACATATAGCATTATCGAGTTTCTTCAGTCTTGGCAATCCTCTTACTCTTTTAATATTACTAATGCTTACCAAATTATCAAAGTTGACATGACATAACCATATATATCTTCATTTTGTGCAAACAAGCATGTCTCATCAGATAAATCTAGATAGAACAAGTTACCTCTTTCATGATCATCACTCCCAATTAGTTCACCAGTGATGTGAAGTATCTTGGCCTTCTTGTGATGAAATTAAACTTTGTTTCCTAATTTATTCAATTGTGAAACACTCAAAAAATTATATTTAAGTCCTTCAACCCAATAAACATTGTCACAATTGATCTTATCAATCAATTGTATTAATCATTTACCTTTCATAAGACATGGTGTGTAATTACCAAACTTTAAAAAACTACCTTTATATTGTTCTATGGTTTCAAATTTACTTTTATCACCAATCATGTGATGTGAGTAGTCATTATCAATTATCCATCTATCACCTTTACTAACATATTAAATTAATTTAGTTTTCCCATCTTCATCAGAATCTTCTTTCATAGCAACATAGACAACTTCTTCATCATTACAATCACACTCATTATCAGGTCTTCTTCAACAATATAACAAGATTTCTTACCTTTTTCTTTGTAGTCCTTATTTATTTTGTTATCTTTCTCGTCTCTTTTTCCTTTGTACTTACTTTCCCTTCTCTCATCCTTGTATTCTCTATTAGGACATCTTGCAGCAATATGACCAACTTTTTTACATGAATTTTTTTTTAATAAAAATGTTACCTTTTTATTTCCTCTACCTTTTGGAAGTATTATTTTCATAAATTCTTCAAGCTCATCAAGTTCATCATCAGAGATGTCATTATCACTATTCACACACTTTCCTTTTCCTTTCTTACTAAGAATCAATTGAGATTTGAAAGCAAATTCAATAATAGTAGGAGTAAACTATCAAAATTTAACTATTCAAAAGTAGTAAGCCTACCAACTACAACTTCGAAAGTTAGGTTATTATTAGGGATACATCTTAGTTGTTGTACTAAAGAAACCCGAATATCATATATATTATGTAAAGTTCTCAATACCTTGCTAATCATAGTCTCATCATAAATCTTTCCATTTGATCCTCATATGAAATTTACCACCTCTTCGATTCTCTATAATATTGTACAATATTTTCTCCTTCTACCATTGTCATTCCATCAAATTTACCTCTCAAGATTTTTTATTTTTCTTTCAAAAAATTTGTGTCTTCTCCATAGATGGTTTTCATTATATCCCACATTTTCTTAGTAGTAGTGCATTTTTTAATGTCATCAAACTCAACATAGCTTAAGGCTAATGTAATCTTCAACATTTCTTGATTGTTTTATTGATTATCTTTTAGTTGTTCCATTGGCAATGGTTTTGGTGCCTCCTCATATGCATTCTCCACATAGTGTATTTCACCTTCTCCAATTCATTCTAGATGTAGCTTTATCAAACTCTACCATGATGGAAAGTTTTCCTTGTTCAACCTTGGAACTCCCTTTTTGTACATGTTGATCTTTAGCTTCAAGTACCTTAAAACTTTTCTCTACAAGCACCAAGATCTTTGATACAAATTATTAGAATGCTTTAGAATAATTGAGGAGGTAGGGTGAATCAGTTATCCTTAGGTCCAAATGTATAACTTATAATTTTAATCACTTCAAATAATTTAGATCTAAATAAATAATAGTTTGGTCTCTATAGAAGATAATCAGTAACATACACTTGTAGTCCATTTTCCTAATAGTAACAAACTTACAGAATGTAAAAAATTTCAAATGGCATCCACACAAGTATGACACTGGGATTTAATGTGGAAACCTAGCTTATGAAAAACTGCCAGTAGCATGTCACCAACTTTTGTCTCTTCTAAAGTGAGCTTTGTTATGAACCAACCCTGTTAAAGGTTACAAAACCCATTGTTAAATGTGACCTTGTTAAAGGATTTAATCACTCTATTAAGAGTTGTCTTGTTAGAGGGATTAAGATTATTCCATTAGAATACCACCTTCATTAAAGGATTTATTTATAACTATTATATCAACCTTGATTAAAGGATTTTAAAGTTATTACAATGGTTAGAAAGTAACAGCAAGTTGATATGACAAATACAACTCACTTAAAAAATATAGATCAAACTTTGGTCCAAAAATTGACTCATTGACTTACCTCCATTAACATCTCTGTCATGAATTTTCTTGGAATCCCTTAAATCAACCACTCTTCACCTCAACACTTCACTATTCAACCTTTTTCTCAAGTTCTCCAATAAATAAACTAAAAAATCAAAAAACTTCTCCAACCTTGTTAAGGTCTTCACTAGCTCTACTAACCTCTATAAGTTTAGCCCTTGTACCTCCTTACATAGGTAATTATGATCTTTTTCCACTTAAACGTCACCATAGATCTTAGATTTTGGTCATATTCATCAAATTCTTCCATCATTTTGTCTCCTCTTTTCTCTTCTAGAAACTTCTCCAAACTTCTACTTGAATTCTCATAGAAATTCTCAAACATAGTTTCCCTTGAATTAAATTCTCTAGGTCATCCATCCTTATCTTCAACACACTTTACATATTCCAAAAAATCAATTGTTTCAGCTCGAGATCATGATTTCCTCATAATCTATCAAATATTACCCCTTGACCAACATTGTGCTTTAGCACTTGGTCATCACTAAATTACGTAGTCACTAGTAATTATTATTTTTGGAACATTTACTTATAATCAATCAATATTGATTCTTTATAGATACGATAGTTCACTCGGTTTGTATTTTGGCTCAGTTAACACTAGCATCACTCGGCATAAACTTCAAGTTCCTTAATCTTCTACTCTTTTTCTCAGTCAAGCCTATGAATTTGGTCATTCTTTGATCACTTATGCTAGGCTTTAGTAAAATTGTCTTCTTCACTTGTCTTATGATTAAAAAATCACATTATCTTGTCAAATTCAAACAAATCAAGTACCCATTGTAGTTTCCCATAACTCAAGCTTTTCTCTAGGTACTTTTGTTATTTCCTTCTTCTTGAATCCTCTTCATCAATTATCTTGATATGGCACTCTACTTAGATAGAAAAATATTTTACCAATAAGGTTTGACATCAATTACATTGACATAACAATTGTTCCAATTGTATATTCCAACAAATATGATTTGACATAAAAAAACATGTCGAGTGCAAGTAGAGGGACTGATGGCTTTCAAAATTTGAATTCTCGAATGGGCGAGACACCTCTAGACTATTGGGATTAGGCCCCTTGACTGGAACATGGGTGGCAAACTAGGGATGGTCAAGTAGTTCTTGACACTAGGGACCAATTAGAGATCATGGATGGGGACCCAGATGTCCCCCCTAAGGAAGTGGTCAAAATTCCTTAAGATCCCAAAGTAGATCAGCAAGGCTCCACAAAATGGTCCTCCCTTTTTGGGATCAAACCCTTAGGTAAGTCTTCTTTCCCACCTACGAAAACTCTTTTTTTTTCAGAGAAAGGCTCCTATGCCATTTCCATTCCCAATGAAATCATGGATCATAGCATTCAATCCATGGCTTCAACTCTAATAAAAAAGTTTCTAGGGCCTAGACCAAAAATAGATGATGGCAGATCTTTTATCAAGAAGAAATGGGCTCTCAAAGGCCAAGTTTTGGTCACATAAATGGAAAAGGGATTTATGTCTTTTGATTTTTCATGCTTGGAAGATCTTTCCAACATTCTATGTGAAGGACAGTGGGCTATTGGACATTCCACTTTGGTGCTTTAAAAGTGGTCTTCCAATCTGAACTTAAACAACTCCTTTTTTGTTCAAGCCCCTGTCTGGGTTAGATTACCCGAGCTACCTTTAGAATTTTGGAACAAGGATTGTTTTGTGGGGCTTATGAGTACCTTTGGTGAACTCCTCTCTATGGACCCTATCACTACCCCCAAGCATCGCCTCAACTTCACTTGCATCTGCATTGGCATTAGAGAAGGCATAGATATGCTTGAGACTATGGCCTTTCATTCCAAGCTCAATGTGCACATCCAAAAATTGATCTATGAAACTATTCCTTTTGCCTATTTTCTCTACTTGAAGGCTAGTCACAAGGCTCATCACTATCCTAGGGTAGAAAAGTAGAAGACCAAGGCTCCTGATACCTTAGAAAAAGCTAAGAAGATATTCTTCCCCTCTTTCCCTTCATCCAAAGGGAAGAAGAAACTAATTTGGAGGTGCAAACCAGCCAAGTCTCCATATTTGAGGGAGAGCAAGGTAGACAAGTAGAGTGCCCCTAGAAAAAATGAAACCAAGAAGGGAGATCCTTCTTTGGAGTTAGTGGCTATTGCTTCCCTAGTGGAATCCCTAGATGTAGAGGAAGTAGTTGTGCCAGAAGGGCCTGAGCAGATCGCCTCAAGGCAGGTTTCTCCCCCTAATATAGAGAGAGAAGCTCAAAGGAAGGAGTCCTCCCCTAGAGGCCTTCCCCTAGGCCCAAGGATTCCTTGCTTTTCCCTTTAGGCTTGATCCCTAGCTAGGGGAAGGCTCAATCTATTCCCATAGGTTTGGAGGCCAAACTCCTACAACTCATCAACAATTCCTCTCCTGACTAGGTCTTTCATTGGGAAGAATGGATTGACAGTTGCTCTCTTGAGAACCTAAACAACTGGTGTGTGATGAAAAAGAAAAAGAAGAGCCAACTTCAAGATCACCCCCCTTTTTCCCCAGTGACTACTCAAAGCAAGGTTAAGGTTGATGTTGGTTTTACTCCCAAGAAACTAGGTAGGAAGAAATCCAACCAACTCTTGCAAGAAGAAACCAAAAGGAACCTGGCAGATGGGAGCCAGAGAACCATCAAGAAATTCTCTGGAAGTAAGAAATGAAGGTCATTTCTTGGAATATAAGGGGCCTTAATGGGGCCCATAAACATGAATTAGTAAGAAATATGATCAGAGATCAAAGACCCAATTTTTTGTTGATCTAGGAGACCAAGATGAAAAGGGAATTGGTCAATAAGTTATCTTTCAATAAACTCATGAATAGTGTAGCCACTGATTCAGACGGAGCCTTTGGAGGGGTGTTGATTCTTTACAACAATAGGAAGTACTAGTTATCCACCATTTTCAATGCAAATAATGCTCTCTTCTGCAAAGTCTACCTTCACCATAGTGATGATTCTTGGTTCATCCTAAAACTGTATGCACCTAACTCTAAAAGGGAAAGGAAAGCCTTCTGGGATAGTTCCATTGTAGTCATCAACAACATCAACACCAGAAAAGGCATCATCATGGGGGATTTCAACTCCCCTCTCACTGATGATGAAAAATGTGGAGGGCTAGCCTTGGATCAGGAAAGTAAGCTTGACCTCGCCAACTTCATCCATAATCTTGCTTTTATGGATGTGGATCTCCTCGGGGGTAGTTTTACTTGGTCTAACAAAAGAGTTGGAGGGGAATCTATCCAATTTCATCTTGATAGAGCCCTCATCTCTCCCGGGTGGATTCAGACTCACTCCTACAGACTATCCTTCCTCCCTAGAGTTGGCTCAAATCACTCCCCTATTTCTCTTTCTGTTAGTCCCCTTGTTGTTAAAAGAACTTTTCCTTTTTTATTTGAGAAAATGTGGACAGCCCACCCAGCTTTGGAACCTAAGATTTATTCATGGTGGAACATTGAGATTGAAGGCACTACCATGTACAGGGTTTCCCAAAAATTGAAAAATGTTAAAAGAAATATTAAAATCTGGAATAAAATTGACTTCAACCATATTTTCTAGGATAAAGATGAGAAGACTGCTTAGCTGAAGAAATTTAGCATATCGATTACAATGATCAGAATAGGCTAGAAGAGAGGGCCATCCTCTCAGATCTCCATAACATCATTTCAAAGGAAGAACATTATTGGAAACAAAGATATAGATTTAATTGGTTAAAAGAAGGTGACTAGAACTCAAGGTTCTTTCATCTGACCACCCTAAAAGATTGGGCAAATAACAAGATCTCTTCCATTAAGAAAGTCCATGCTCATTTAACCAAGGATGATGAGATTTTAGATGAAGCTATTTAGTTCTTCTCCTCCCTCCTTTCCAAGGATCCTTCTCTCTCAAATCCTGACCAAGTTGACATTTTGTCTACTATTCCATCCTTGTTGCAAGCACACCACAATTTGATGTTGAAAGCTATCCCCTCCCTAGAGGAAATTTTCATGGCTCTCAATTCTCTCCTAGGAGACAAAGCCCTAGGCTTGGATGATTTCTTGACTTTCTTTTTCCAAGTCTTTTGGGAAGTGGTAAAAAAGGATGTTATTAAGGTAGTGCAAGAATTCTTTGGCACCAAAAATCTTCTGAAAGAACTAAATGCCACCTTCCTGATTCTCATCCCTAAGACTCCAAGAGCTTACTCAATGGATAAGTTTAGGCCCATAAGCCTTTACAACTCTTTGTACAAAGTCATTTCTAAGGTTCCTACCTCAAGACTCCTTAGCATCATCCCTTTGATTATTTCCCCTCAGCAGACTGGCTTTGTTCCTAGGAGACAGATTCTTGACTCCATTATCACAGTCCATGAGGTCATCCACTCTCTTGAGGCTGGTAAGAAGGAAGGTTACTTGCTCAAACTAGATATGTCTAAAGCCTATGATAGGGTAGACTGGAATTTCCTTCTGGTGGTTCTAAAAGCTTTTGGTTTTGATGCCCAAGTTGGCAAGCTCATCTCTCAACTTATTACTTCTCCTTCTTTATCTGTTTTGGTTAATGGTTCCCCTTCTCTTTTCTTCTTTTCTTCGAGAGGATAGAGATAGGGTGACCCCATTTCCCCTATTCTTTTGATAATTATGGTTACATGCTTGGGAAGACTCATCCAGAGGAAATTTTGGGACAAGAGTTTGCTTGGTTTAAAGCCCTCTTTGGGTCCCTCTACCTTCACTCACTAGAAATTTATGGATGATACCATTTTGGAGGGTGAAGCCACAGTTAGTTAGGAAAAAGTTTTCAAGGGCCTCCTGAACACCTACACTAGGGGCTCAGGCCAAGTGATCAATTAGGAAAAGAGCTTGGTCTTCTTCATCAAAATCCCCTTGGAGAGACAAAGGAAGATTGCATGCATCTTGGGAAGTAGTATGGGTCTCTTCCTGCCAACTATCTCAACCTGCCCTTGGGCACTAGACCCCTGTATTCTTTCTAGAACAACATCCTAGATAGAGTCAATAGGAAACTCATAGGTTGGAAAGGTACCACCCTAAGCTAGGCTGGCAAGTGCACTTTGGTTAAATCCATCTTTTAGAACCTCCCAACTTATGCCTTAAGCCTTTTTGGCATCGTAGTCAAGCATGCTGATAGGATGGAGAAGATTCAAAGGGACTTTCTCTGGTTAGGGTCTGATGACCATAAGAGATACCACCTCATTTCCTAGGATCTTGTTTGTCTCCCCAAATGCTATGGTGGTCTTGGCATCAAAAAAATTAGACATCTCAACAACGCTCTCCTAGCGAAGTAGATATGGCACATGTTTCAAATTTTAGGTGTCTGGAGGGATATCTTGACTAAGAAATACCTGAGAAGGTAGTCCCTTAACTCCTTGTTTGATGGGTCTAAGATTCCCCAAGGGTCCTACATTTGGAATGGGATTTTGAACGCAAAGCCACTGGCCAAATCTAAGGCTAGGTGGGAAGTTGGCAATGGGGACAATATCCTTTTTTGGTGTGTCAACTAGATATGTCAGGGACCTCTAATCAATCACCCTTGCTTTGGTAGATGGGCTGAACAAAGCATAAAAATATATGGTCTACATGTTAGAGATTATAGACTAGGAAATGATTAGCATGACCTATCCAAGCTATCCCTGGACCTAAACTCTTCAATGATTTATCTGAAAGCCACCTTCCTCAAAAGTAGTAGGGATACCCTCATTTGGGGGGATTCTTCAAGTGGGTAGTTCTTTATTGCCTCAAGATATTTCTCCATATGGGATGGAATGGAGAATCCAATTTGTGCTAAAGCCTAGATTTCTAGTCTCACTCCTAAAATCAACATTTTCTTTTGGCTTCTCTTGTAAGACAAAATCCTTACCCTAAACAATTTAGCCAAGAGAGGCCAAATTATCCCCAATAGATGCAGCCTCTACAAACATGATCTAGAAATGGTTAATCATTTGTTCATTCACTGCCCTTTCTCTTCCAAGGTGTGGAACCTCCTAACCAGGGACCTCAGTTTTAGTTGGTGCCCCCCAGTTAGTTTCTAAGACTTCTTTAGCCAATGGAGAAGCCACCACTCTAGCATGAATTCACATTTATTTAGCTTATAGATTCTCCCACACTTCTGCTAGGGAATCTAGAAAGAGTGCAAAATAGAATATTCAGAGAAAGAGAATCTCTGGAATTCATAATTGCTGAGAAAATTGAAGGTCTCACCTTGGAGAACTATGCTATAACCAAGGGTGGAAACATCAAGGAAGGAGGAAACTATAAAGATAGAAAGGAAGATAGGGACAAGAGGAGACAAGAAGCCAGATGGTCCTTTCCCCCTAAGGATTGGCACAAAGCCAACTTTGATGGGGTAGCAAAAGGGAATGCCAGTCCTACCAGAAGTAGAGGCATTATTAGAAATAGTTTAGGAAGAGGAATTGTTGCTACATCCTTCCCTCTTGCTCACTAGATTAACCAGTTTGCTGAAGCCAATGTGGCTAACCATATTGTTAAACTAGCTTTGGCTTCTAAAATTGAGCATCTCTGGCTTGAGGGTGATTCCTTAAACATCATCAACTATATCAAATGTCTCACAACACCATCCTAGACTATTGCCAACATCATTGAGGATATCAAATCCAACCTGGGAAAAATCAAAAAGACTTATGTCAGCCATATTTTTAGGGAGGCCAACCTAGTTGCTAACTAGTTTTCCAATGATGCAGTCACAAGAAAGTCGATGATGACGTGGAGGAACAGTGAAATTTTTTTGGTTCTGGTGACTAAATTACTCCAGGTGGATCAAATCTAGGGCACAAATATTATCCCTTTTTAATTATGATAGGATCTACCAAATTGCATGTCAGTAGAAGAGTAATAAGAAGTAATGAAAAGCCCTTTTCAAGATATAATTATGAGTACGGAAGGCATGCTTTAAAGGCAGGCATCCCAACCAATTCTATGCTCTATAATACTACTAGTGGTTTTGAGTTTGTTGAGCTAAAGACTACCATGGTGGGTGAAAGGATTAGAAGAGATCCTTCAGTGAAGTTAGAGAGTTGGAAGGAGAAGAAGAAGGTTTGGCATAAGCTCCAAAAAGGTGGAATAACCAGGTTCATGGAGAAGCTACATGGCTTCAATGCCAGAGTTATGAAGGTCATGGTGGATTCTTGGAGAAATGGGAGAGTCAAAATTGATGGTGTAACCCACCAAATCACTAAGGGCTTAATCACGAAGGTGACAAAAATCTTACTGGAAGGCATAAAATTTTACAGGTATAAAAAGATGTTGGCCAATGCTATAAATGATTTTGTCAAGAATGACAAGGATAGAGACAAGCTCATCAAGATCAACACCTACTATGATATTGAATCCATCAAGAAATTATGGAGGTATGTCCTTAGAATCCTAATTGAGTACATTACTCTTAATCCCAAGTTTGACAAGATAAGAACACACCATTTTGTTTTACTAAACCACTTTAGGCATGGTGTTAAAAAAAAATTCCCTTCTATCTTTACACTTCCATGTCTAAGGGTATTGAGGGTTTCAAGAAAAAATTATTACTAATCCTACCCACCATAAAGGCCTTCTTCTCCTAGTTTATGAGTTTTTGAAAACCCAAACTAGAGGAAAATCCCTTGGTGACTCGAGTACTGAATCAGAGGATACTACCAGTTTAGACTCGGAGGATATTCTAGTCATTAAAATAGAGGATGCCAAAGCCACCTCTATTGCTTGCAACCCCAGTATGCCTAGTAGAAAGAGTCCTAGGAGCTGGCCCCCCCTTCCCCCCAAGCCTAAGCCTCAGGAGGAGAAAATTGATAGTGGGGAAGAGGAGGAGATGAAAACTAATTTAGAGGAAGAGGGGAAGGAGATGGGGAAGGACAATCTGAGTGAGGAGGAGAAGGGAAGGGATAGCAACAAGGAGGAGGATACCCCTATTTCCCCTCTGTGTAACCCCAGGAAAAGAAAAGCCAACCAAGCCCTAATTGAGGAAGACGCTTAGATTCTTGAAACCCATTGCCTTGACTCACCCATATCCCCACTTGAGGAGATGAATGAAATTATGGTGGAAAGAAGTGGGTAGGTGGAAAGGAAGAATAGGAGGAGGGCTTGGAGAAATTTTAACATGGATGCAGCTAGGCTCAATATTGTCAGAGAACCAGTGAACATCCAAGTGTTGGAGGACCTTGAAGAAAGAACCCACTATGATGAGTTAATTGATCCTATTATATTGGTCATCTATGACAACATGTGAGAAAAATGCAAAGAATTGCTTGGTAGACAATTTTCATTCTATCAAATGGTTGTTTCAAGAAATTGAGGCCCTTAACGAAAAGAACAACTAAGACAATAGTCAAAATACCTGTAGGGTTCAAGAGACCATAGGAAAGAACACTACCTAGGTTGGTAACTAGAACATCCATGGTGGCCAAGACACCAGGGATGGATAAGAGGACAGACTCTCCTTGGTTGAATAGAAAGTCTAGAAGTTCGAATCCATCCACCAGGTGCTGACTAAACAAATTGTGGACACCCTGCACACTCTGAATGAGAATATTGTCAACTTGGGTGACTCTCTAATGAGAGCCAGCTTAGGTAGGGACACTACACAAAAGAATGGGAAGGATTTTAGGTAGGTGGAGTTTGCTCAGACTAAAGCTAGGGACCAAATGAATAAGACAGACCAGGTGGAGACCCAAAATAGGAACCAAGAAGGAGCAGATAGTCAGAAGGACAACAAAGCTATGAAAACTCTATAGGACCTAGAGATGGACAACCAATAGTCTACTTCACTTTTGGTTTTTTTCTTTGTTTTGTTTTCTAGCCTTTGCCTCCTAGCCTCGCGCCTTTTGTCAGTTTTTGGCTTTTAGCAGTAGTCTCATGTTAGCTGGACTTTTTATTTTCCTTTATGTTATGTCGTAAACTTTTGGGTTTCAGGATCCCTGTAAAACCTATTTTACTTAATCAAAAATAAATATGACTTGACATCAATTTGATAAAATATAAGTTCTTGTTAGCTACATATGCAAAAAATATTTTGGCTACCTCTAATCTAGCAACAAGTGCAAAAGTCTCTTCAAAATCAATTCTTCCTTGCTATGAATATCCTTTACATACCAATCTTTCTTTATTTCTTATAAATTTACCTTGTTTATTCAAGTTTTTATTAAATACCCATTCATTTCCACTAATATTGTTATCTTTAGGTCTAGGAATTAATTCCCAAGTCTTGTTCTTTTCAATCTTGGTCTAATTCATCTTTAAAATATTTTATCCAATAATCATATTTACAAGATTAATCAATATGGATCTTAGTATTTGACTCATACAATACTTGATATAGCTAATGCAGTTGGAATTGTGGAAATATTTTAGGAAAATCCTAAAGAGGCATATTATGCAATAGTTTAAAGAGTTTTTAGATATTTGAAAGAGACACTTGACTATGGTTTATAGTATGAAAAATCACATAATATCACATAATTTGCATATACTAATGTTGATTGGGATAGAGGTATAGATGACACAAAGAGAACTAGTGGTGGAGAATTCTTCTCAGGAGGAAGAATAGTTTCTTGGCTAAGCAAGAAAAATGATTGAATTTCATTAAGTATAACAAACAAAGGGTATGTAGCAGCAACAACAAAATGTAATCATTTTTTTTGAATGAAGTAGATGTTGAAAGACATTGGGATAGAGTTCACTAATCATATTATCATACATTATGATAATAAAAGTACTATAAGTATGTCAAAGTGTCTAATATTACCTTCAAATACAAAGCATATATCTATTAAGTTACACATTTGAGAGAGAAAGTTGGGGAAAAAGAGATCATATTGGAAGAAGCAGATGGCTAATATATTCACAAAACCTTTGACTGTGTACACATTTGAATATTTGAGAGGTATTCTTGGGATTATGCCTCAACCTACTTTAGAGTAGTTGATGTAGAGATTGCATAAGCCCAAATGGTAGAAGAGCCCTATTTCTTTACTTGGACTCAATGCTTGATGCTTCTCCTATGGGGGAGTTGTTTGAAACTAAATTCCACTAAGATAACTAAGGGGAGGGGGGTGAATCATTTATCCAACTATTAAAACATTTTTCAACTTTATTAGTCCTTAACCATGTGAGCAATATAATCAAAAACCATAAGAAGATACTTATACACAATAATACCTTATATGTTGACTAGGGAAACCTTTGATTAGAAGGAAAACCCAAGTGGGGATGGTAGCTACAAAATGATGTACTAATATAAAAGTTCCTTGTAAGAGGATGGGCTCTGTTAGGAGCCAATGAAATACATTGAGTACATATTAGTTCCTATTAGGAGACTTTGAATCCATGTTAGGAGATTCCAAACTTGTTGGGAGTTGTAGAAGGTTGAGGGCCCATTATCCAAATAGCTTCAGGGGAAAGACCACCAAACTTATTGTCTAGCTAGTCTATGTATTATTCCTTGCAAAATAATAGAAATAAAATAATCTTAGATCCTTGTCTATCCTTTTGACCAAACCAAACTTCTTCTGATCTTAGTATTAGATCACCAACTTCATATCCAATAATCCCTTGGACCGATTACTCACATTTACCAAATAATTTTCATATCACACACTTGAATGCATGCATATCAAAAAGGAAAATAACCTTCATTTATACCATTTCCTCATAATAATTCCCTAAGTCTTCCTTGAGGCTTTCCCAATTAATTATAATAGGACCTCATTAAGATATTATAAAACATTTCATCTTTTGCAATTGCATGTCACTATTAGCTCATAGTCTTTACAAATTCTCACACATATGACCTATGATCTTGTGCACTCTTTTATGTCATCATTGGGTTTTCATCTATCACTTTACAACTTTTCACATCAAGATTCTATCCATGTTTAGAGATATAATCCAAACATCAAAAATTATTTCTTAGGTGTTTTGTTAGTATAATGTCCTCTATAAATAAAGAATATATCCTTCACATATTTGACTCTCTATACATGTTATTTTTCACTTCATCAAGACACAATGTATAATACATCCTCAACTATGCTTGATCTGATCATCAATACAAAGTTTGTATGACCTCATTCTCTATCTACTACTCTACTAGTCTTTACAAAAATAATGCTATATTGACATCAATGACAAACATAGTCATGAATACAACATGTTTATCATAAATAATATCTCTAATTCTTAGGATACTCTCCCATAGGAATGCCATCCCCATTCATGCTAACAATATCCCCCTTTAGCATTAATGGCAGCATAGATGAAAAATATCTGAGTTCAAAGAATACCAAGTTAAACTCTATTGTTGTTGTTGTTTTCTTCTTTGAAAATCCTCTTCATCAATCAAATCTAAAACTCATTGGCACACTTCTTTCTTTATGCTTTCTCACTCTTAGGATTGACATTGGTTGTTCACATTCTAACTCTCAGGAATACTTTTCATTCTTTCATGGATGGTCATCATTTTTTACACTTCTCCCTTGTTCAATGTTTTCTACCCATTGACATCAATAAATATATGAACAATTTTCCCCCATACATCTCCCACATATGACCAAAAGATTATATCATGTACTCTCTTTCCCCATTGTTCTAGAAGATTTTTTTTATGAATACTTCTCCCTCATTAACATCAATGACAAAGGCTTCATTATGTCAATCATCTACTCAAATTATTCAATCAACTCAAGTGTCCAAAGACACTATCAATATCGACTATCAAGAGTCATTGATGACTCTGATCATCATAGATACTGCCTCATATAAGAAGTATCAATGTTTAGTCTAGACAAACAAAGGTGCTTTGTAAGACTAGACTAATGCATTCTTGAATCATCTACTCAAAATTAGGTAGGGGAATTATTGGTATCCCTAACTATTGTTTTCGATTAGTGTCAAACACTAAATCATATACAAGGTAGAGTTATTTGGTCATCACTGTGACCAAACTACTCTATAAAGAATTGTAAATATATATATATATATATGTATATATATACATATATATATACATATATATACATGTATATATATACATATATATGTATACATGTATATATATATATGTATGTATATATATATATATACGTATGTATATATATACATATATGTATGTATATATATACATATATATATATGTATATATACATACATATATATATACATGTATACATATATATGTATATCTATACATGTATATATATGTATATATATATGTATGTATATACATGTATATATACATATATATACATGTATATATATACATATATATACATATATATACATGTATATATATACATATATATATACATATATCTATATATATACATACATATATATATATATACATATATACATATATCTATATATATACATACATATATATATATATACATATATATATATATATATACATATATATATATATATATATACATATATATATATATATATATATATATACATATATATATATATATATATATATATATATATATATATATATATATATATATATATATATATATATATATATATATGTTGATCTCTATAAGAGTTGAGAAAGTCTTTGGTCACCAAGTATTTTTAGTATAAGATGAATATAGTGATTATCAAGTAGTTAGAGCATATTGATGTCGAGTTACATAGAAGGTGTCAAGTATAGTAGAGACCAAAGGACATCTAGAAGAATAGTGAAAGTCGAGTATCAGAAATAGTTTGTATCAAGCGATGCAAAATTGGCATTCAAGTTAGGAATGATACAAAATTTGAGGTAAACTATTTTAGGATGACACAAACATGACATTTAATATTTATAAAGGTTGTTATAGGGGCTATTATGTATTTTATGATGTGGATCACAGATCCCTATGAGCAAAAAAAACTAATCAGAGGAAAAGGGGAAGAGTCTAGAAAAATATTTAGAAATATTTAAATAGACATATTTAAAACTCTATTTTTCATATATGATCATTAAGAGACATAAGGTCAATGAGAAAATTATTTTGTGTGATCACATAGCATATCAAGTGTGAAAGTGCAAACATTGCAGAGAAGAAAAAAGATTTAAGTTGTGAAGAATAGAGGGAGTGACCTTATGAAAAAGTGAAGGATAGTAAAGATATATCATATCATAGATCAGATATGATTGAAGAGAGGATATCCAAAACCATGTTTTTAGATCAAATCGAGGATCAAGTATTGAATCCATTTTAACAGACTAAGTTAGGGATAATCTCTTAACATGGTGTTTTTAACAAACCTTTGTAAATCTCTTAACTAAGTCCTTACTTCATTGTAAGTGTAAAATCCTCTCACAAGGTAAGACCTAATAGTCTTAATAGCCTTTAACAAGGTAGACCCCTCAAAGGGTAGATAATAAAAAATGATCAAAATTGTAACCCTATCAAGTTAACTTTGTTATTGCAGTAGTGAAATTTGTGGGTGTCATCCCCACCCCATCTTTTACCTTCACCTTGGAGGGTTGTTGGGTAACCAAATTTTGTGTTATGTGCTTCATTTCATGCATGTTCTTGATAGATTAGATCTATATGTTACAAAATTTGATTTTCAAAGTTATGTTATGCATGTATTAGATATGAGATGGAAAATGTGATGAATGCACTAAAGTTGTGTTAAAAGATAAAAAAATTATATATCTTGATTCACCCCTCTCCCTAGTATCTTAATTTTCCAATTAATACTTACAACAATTGGTATTAGAGCAAGGTCCTCTTAAAAAGTTATAATAGCTTGGAAGTTCAAATCTTAGAGATGGAGGCTTATAAATTGGAAAACATTATTGACAATCAAGTGATTGACATCCATCTTATATTGTAGCAACTTGAAGTAGCTAGACAAGAACTAAGGAAATACCTTAAAAGGAGAAAAGAGATGATCATTTAGCTAAATGAGTTGAATTATGAAGAAGTTGATACTCAAGGACTATTTGACACTAGAAACTCAAGTGAGAGTGATGCAGTCATTATAGATCTACTAAAGAAGAAAAATATCCTAAATGAAGAAGTTATAGGACTAAAAAGAGAACATGAGATCCATTCAATAAGGCTATCTAAAGTGACTAAACAAAAGAAGAAAGTTGAAGAAGAGAAGGTTGTTGCTAAGGAAGAAAAAGGGAAAATGATAATTAGACTTGAAGAAAGTTCATCTAATATGTAAAATATTACAAACACTCAACTAGACATAATGAATCAGTTGGTGCTCACAAATTAGGACTTAAACATGAAGGAAATGGAACTAGAAAATTTGAGATCATAAACTGACTTACTGAGGAATGAATTGAAGGCTAAGAAAGAACTTGTTGAAAATTTGAACAAGCCCAATAAATAAATGGAATGCTTTAAAGAACTAATGAGATCACCTAAGTCATCTAGTAGCACTTCTATATTAGGACATACAAAGAAACATTCATCTACCAAACAAGAAGAATCATCCAAGAATGAAGAAATGAGAAATGCAAAGTCAAAAGGAAAATCTACATGCTCTTATTGTGGAAAACTTGGTCACACTACAAGCATACATAGAACAAAAAATGTTATGCAAAACCTTAAACCTAAGTTTATTGGTTATTGTTTTTACTACAAGAAGCAAGGACATCAAATATATGAATGTAGATCAATAATGAACAACATACCTACTAGACCTAGATTTGAAGGTTATTGCTACAATTTTCAAAGGTATGGACATAGAACATATGAATTTAGATCACAAACAAGGCCCTATTAGACTAATAAAAGTATGAATGATGCACCCAAGAATACATGTTCCAAATGTCACAAGTTTGGACATTTAAGAAAAAATTGTAGGACCCAAGTACTAGCATCAAATCATGATTGCATCAAGGGACAAGGAAAAATGGACATTGATCAAACATGGAAGGAGATGAACCAAACTTGGAAGAAAAAGGTAGAAGATGGAAATAGTGAAATAAATGGACTTGAGATCACCCAATCCAATGGAGGAGGTGATTATATCATCTCAAAATGATGAGGAAATATTTGTAACAAACTATATAATTAATGATATATCTTACACTAGTTCCTAACATAAAAATATACTAAAGTTCATATTTTCATAAGGAAAGATGCAATAGAACAGATCCATGAAAAGTATAGGTATAGAAGAAGCTTTATGTAATAGGTGTTGAACATTATTTAAATTGTCTATATTGATCAAACATTACAATATGAACTGAGTACTTCAGATGTCAAACTGGTGTATAGGCTAAGTTAGATAGAATAGACAAAGTTGTATAGTGAAGGCCTAGTTCAAAGGAACAATATCAACTTAGACAACTAGATTCCACCTACCAGTGAATACAACATTTATGGAGACCCTAATTCAAGAAAAATGGAATATATGTTGGAAATTTGAATACATTTTTTGCACCTTGCATACATATTTTGAGAACATAGAGAAATTTGTAAAAGAGATTTTAAGGAAATTTAGAGAAATTTAGGAGCATAAGTTCGATCAAGTGAAGATTTGAGTTGTCCTAAGTTATCCAGAGAAAATAAGTTTCAAACACTAACAAATAAAAATTCAAGCTTCATCATCCATGGGAAAAAGCCAAGGAGTAGAGGTAAGTAACATTCAATTGGTCAAGACTGACACTTGTCCTCCACTTAAATTTCATGATATTCCACCTAAATTCATTATGACTCATGATGTATAGAGTTTCTACATGTGAAAAATTGGAGAGGTTGGTGATTATGAGATTCATGGAGCATATGATAAATTGTGACAAAGGTATTTTGAAGGATGAATTTAAACTTGTTGAGAGGAAAGGGTTAACTTTTACCATAGATTTTACAAGGAACTCTAAGATTGAATGGATCAAGGTTGCATTGATCAAGATCCATGATATGAAGTTATGGCTAGAAAATGGACCCATTGAGATAACAAAGAAGGTGATTCACAAGGTTAAAGATATCCCACTTTAGATGAGAAAAAGACCATGCAATGTCTGAGCCAAGAGAAAATTAAGGCAAACATTAAGCTTGGGTGAAATGGACGAGGGATGTCCATCTCAACCATCATAGATCAATTGACTAAATTCACAATGAAAGTAATTTCTCACAAATTCTATCAATCAAGCAGATTGAATAGTGTGTCATGTATGAAAGTTGACTAGGCATGGAAATTTGTTATGAAAGATCATGAATATGATTTTTTTCGAGTTGTAGAAATTACAATTGGTAGAAACCTAATATCCATCAAAAAGGAAAAGAATTCTATGTGTAAGTTTGGATCACTTATTATGTGAATTTTCTTTTATGTTCAAAATTATTTTCCCAATATTGGAAATATTAGTTGGGAGCAAGGCAAGCCTATAACAAGACAAATTAGTGAATATATCACTTAGGGGAAAATTTTGAGAATGTTATGGACATCTATTTTGAAGAGTTCAAAAAAATAATGAGAAAGAGGATGAGGATACCAAAAGAGTTAGTAATGAAATACTACCATTATGTATTCTTTATAGTGGATATAGATAACACATTTCTATAGGCAATAATGTCTCGAAAAGCATGGCTGAAAGCAAGTGACTATGAAATTGATAGTGACATTGTGAGTGCAAATATTGTTGCACTACTTAAAGAGAAAAAATATATAGAAGTAGAAGCTTTTGGAAAATATGAAGAAGCTAAGGCAAGAATTATTGTTGATATAAAAATAGCTTCTAAGGAGAAGAAAAGAAATAAAATGATTAAAGACTTAGAGGAGAAACTAGGCACACAAGGCAAAGAATAAGAACCTTTGCGGCTCACACAAGGTCTTGGATAAGATGTAGATAAAGAAAGTGGCGATGAGGAAGAGGAAGAAGGAGAAGGAGATCAGGGTAAAGACCTAGTTGTGGTTACTCCTCCTATAAAGAAGGTTAAAACTACAAAGCCTAAAGAAAAGGAAGGTGCAAAGAACTTAGTAATAACACCCCTCTCTCCTCCACCACTGACTAAACCAAGGACTAGGGTAGAAACAATGAGTATTGATCCATCTACAAAGAAAGGAGTGGTAAAGACTACTAAGTGAGTGGCTTAAGTATAGAGAAGAAAAAAACACAAGCCCTTGTGAGCTAGTCAAAATGAAGAAGATTGGTTAAGAAGAAATAAAGTGAAGAGGAAGACACAAAGAGAATAATATCAGATGAACCCAGACATTACCAAGTAATTATAGTTTCTAAAATTATAAAGACTATTAATGAGGCGTGTGTCAACCTTTGAAGCTCTATGGGCCTATAAAGTTTTAGATTTGTAAAGTATGATACATTGAATAATGAGGAAAAATCAAAAGTAGAATAAGTCATGGTAGATATGATGGCTAATAATAAATTAGTTGCTACTAAATTGGAGAAAAGGGTTCCAATTGATTTGTACAATAGACTAGATGAAAGATAGCAACATGCATCTACAATAGAGAAAGATATAAGAGAATGAACATTAGCCAAGATTATGCCTGTTTGCCAAAAGAACATAAGGAAATTCTTTTGAAGAAGTAAAGGAATTGATTTGTTCCTAAATTTATAATTTTCATGATTCTTCATAATATAATTGAAGTTGTAGTTCAGAAAAGTGAGTTACTATGGAAAAGTATTTTTGGTCTCATCACTAAAGAAGTGACACATGAGAAAGAAGTTAAGATAGTGACCATCCAAGATAATTGTAATGATTAAGTGAGTTTAGGTGTGTTGATTTTGCAAGGCATCATTTCACCTATTCATGTTTCCACACCTAACACTCCATTTGTTGAGCAAACAAAACCCTTAGATGAAGAAAAAGAGAAAAAAAAAGGCAGAGGAATCAATAAAGACACAAGTTTAGACATTTCTACCAAAGGTCAAGAATGAAAAAATGTGTTAGGACCTCAAATTGAGGAAAATAAGAAGGAAAATAGAGTAGTACCAAGTGCTACTATTTTTTTTCTCAAGCATTGATATCCAAGCAAGACCAAATTGTGACACCCATCACCAACTCCTCAAGAAGTGTCAAACAACAACACTTCTTCAACAAGAAAAGGAAAAGAAATAAAGGATAGCTCTCCAAATATTAAAGTTAGTCTAGATGAAATAATTAAGATGCCAAAATGGGATATGGAAAATATCACTCTTAAACAAACAATTATTATGCAAGCAATTTTGGCAAAGAAGAATAAACAAGAAGAGATGAGAAGGGAGCTACAATAGAAGCAAGTGTTGCATGAAACAAATGAGATATTTATTGATGCATTCAATGTATATAATATTGATGGAAAAGCCCCAATTATTTCCCAACTATTACATATTTTTGAATAAATAAATGTTGGAGACATTTAAGCTAGTGAAAATTTGATGGCATATTCAAACAAGGAATTTGAGAATAAGATTGTAGAGAAAATCTCAACAACCATTGCTAAGAAAAAGGTTGAATTGCAGGCACATGTGCAAAGCACTAAGGATCTTGTACAAAAGGTACAACATTTCATGTGATGTGCCAAGATTCATAAGTGATCTTCATACAAACATCTAGTAGATTCAAGATGAAATACAAAAAACAAGTAGATCTATTTCATAGTAGGTTTAGTCTAGCTCAAGACATTATCATTAGTTATTATTTTTTCAAGGTAAACTAGTCGAGCTATAGATAGTTGGTAATATAATGTGGGCCAAATTTATCTCTATCCAATCCATGTTGATACCTCATCTAGAGGTTACACAACATAAACTAAAATATAAAGATCTAATTTAGGCAGATCATAATCTTTCAATTGTTGACAATTTAATTGATTTGGTAGCTAGATTGAAGTTGTAGAATGACATTTTGGAATCAAATAGAACCACTTGAGATCATGCACTTATCATTATTAATTAGGTTCACAGACCATTCATTGAAAAATATGGTTTGATTCCACCCACCCAACCCCAGCACTAGCAATAAGTGACAGAAAATGTAATGATGATTACATATTGAATGTGATAATGTTGAGATTAGGAGCACAAAAGAGTCAGAATCAGATTCACAGTTAAGAAAATAGACATGGTATGACACTAAAATAATCAAACTATTTAGAGTCATGTATTATATATATTTTATATTGTATTCATTGATTGGTCAGTTGGCAAATTTTTTCAAGTTCTATAAGAATTGATTCATAGGCTTAGGGGGAGTACTCTTATCCTTTATAGTAATGATGTAATCATGAAAATGTTTTTTTTCCACTAATGTCAAAGGGGGAGATTTTTGGTATCCCTAACTATTATTTTCTATTAATGTCAACCACTTAGTCATATACAAGGCAAAGTTAGTCGGTCATCACTATGACTGAACTCCTCTATATAGGTTGAGCCATATAAAGATTTCTAAATAAACATGTATATGTTAAGCTCTATAGGATCCAAGAAAGTCTTTAGTCATAGATTATTTTTAGTGTAAATTAAGTATAGTAATCACCATGCAGTCAGAGCATATTGATGTCAGGTTACACAAAAGGTGATGAGTATGGTAGAAACTGAGGGACAATAGAAACAATAGTGAATGTCGAGTATCAGAAATTGTTTGCGCTAAGCAATACAGAATTGACATTCAAGTTAGGAATGATTCAAACTTGAACTATTCCAGGATGACATAGAATCCACATTTAATATTTTTAGAGGTTGTTATAAAGGCTATTACATATTTTATGATGTGGATCATAGATCCCTATGAGCGATGAACAATAAATTAGAGGACAAGGGGAAGAGTCTAGAAAACTTTTTAGAAATATTTAAATATAAAGATCTTAAACCCTATTTTTATATATGATCATCTAGAGACATAAGGTGAATAAGAAAGTTATTTCATGTGATCACATAGGAAACCAAGTGTGAAATTATGAACATTGTAGAGAAGGAAAATGAGTTAGGTTGTGAAGATTAGATGGAGCAACCTTATTAAGCAATGAAGGAAAATAAAGATATAATAGATTAGGGATTAGAAAATATATTGAAGGGAGGAGATCTTGATCTAGAAGTATATTGGTTTTTCTTGGTGGCTAATTTAGTTTTCATGGGAGGAGACATGGTATTTGCTTTGGAGGGTGCTTAGAATAATACTTGGTTGAAGAATAGGTACTTGATAGAGGTTACTCAATCATCTCTTGGTAGTTCTTGGTTGAAAACTTGATGGATGGATGGGCTTCGCAATCTTGGAGGTTCTCAATTGTCAAAGGAACATAGCATGGCTTTAGGGAACTTGATCATCAAAGGAGCTCAAGGATGCTTGTAGGAACTTGACACACACTAGGAGCTCAGTGAAACTTGGCTATAGTGTTTCTTGAGTTGCTTGGTTAGTAAAGGGACTTAGTCAAAGAAGGAGGAACTTTGCATACACTAGGGAGCTCAGCTAGTTCAATTTCTATGTTGACTAAGTGGCTCGGTCAATGAAGGGCTCAGTTATGCTTGGAAAATTTGGTGATGCTCAAAGGTTTTTTTTGACACTCAATTTTTGTTTTTCATGATATTTCTATGGGCCAACATTTTGGCATTTAATTTTTGTATAGGTATTTAATTTGTGTCATAGCCAACTTGTGGCTTGCGTCAACATTTAATGTAAGGCTTTATTTTATTTGTAAGGGGCTAGGCTAACTTGTGGCTTAGTAGGGAATAAGTAGGGGGCCTTGTGGAGTCTTTAGGAATTCATTCATGGGATTGGATCATAGGCATTCATTAAGAGGAGTTATTTAGATTCATTCGAAGGGAGTCGACCCTAATTTAAGCATGATATAGCTAAAAAATTAAGTTTTCCTAAGTGTGTGGACAGAGCACCGGATGTGAAGTAGTTTATACTTGGATCTTGGATACACTTTGAGAAGGGCTAGTAGCTGAGGCTTGGGAAACAAGGAAATTTCTTAGTGGGTGTACAAGTACTAGTTGAGATCTGATGTAGGAGCATCCTAGGCTTCCCTGAAATCCTACACTTTTTATCATTCTATTAGTTGCTACCAAGTTCTTAAGTTGATGCCAAGCCTTTGGTTGTCGAGTGACTTCTTTGAATACCAAGTCAATTCATTTGGTTGTCAAGACCTATTGGTTTCTAAGTGACTTCTTTGGATGTCAAGTCATTTCTTTGGATGTCAAGTTCCTAGTTGTTTCCAAGTGATTCCTTTGCATTTTGATCTCGTATGGATGTCAAGTGCTAGTTTTGGAAAAGCCTTCATTTTCTAAGTAATCTGTGTCTAGTTCTAGTTTGGGCTAAAATTGCTTGTATTTAATTTATGAATAGGTAGTTAATAACTATTGAAGGCTGACTTATGGTTTTTCAATGTTCTAGAATCTTTTGTAAGTCATTTTGGAGGGTATTTAAGGAGGTCTAGGATTGAGTTTTAGATAGATTAGTAAGAACCTAGAAGAGTATGAAGAGAATGTGAAGTAGGATCATCAACAATTGTAATTGAACCTTTTCATGGTCATAACCTAGAAGGCCTTACAATTAGGCATGTACATTGTTCACATGTTGAATCAATAAAATATCTTGTTCTCTCTGCTTGGTGTAATATTGGTGTTGTATTTTCTATTGTGTTGACTCTTGCAAGTTGATCTACATAACTAGGTGTGCCCTAGGCTTTGATTATTTTTGCACTCCCTATGTCAGTTGGTATTAGATCTTGAGGTTCATCCTTGTGGTAATTGGATCAAGTAGAACCCTAATTCAAATTTGGTTGTAGGATTGCAGACCTATGGATTTGACCTACAACTTGCGGAGGGTTATTATCTTGTAGGAACCTAATTTGTAAAGATGGTTTGAGGTAGAGGAAATGTTGATAATGCAATATTAGATGCATTGAGACAAATTGTAGCCAGATTAGATGTTGTGGAGACAACCTAGAGAAGAGGAGCACATCTTGATGATGTAAGTGATGATAAAGTAGTAGCACCAAACCCTAATCCAAAATCTAGAGAAGACTAAGATGAAGCAAGGTTGTTGAGAGTATTTTTTAGGACAAATTCAAAGCCCACTATAGAAGTTGTTCCTTATGATGGGAAATTGGATACCAATGCTATGTTGGATTGGATTTATGAAATGGAGTTCTTTGAGTAAGAAAACACTCCTAATAAGAGGAAAGGATAAGATCAGCACTTTGGTGAAGATGGTGAACAAGATAAAGAACAAATTCCTTCCTACTAATTACCAAGTTAGCTTGTTGAGAAAGATGAAAAATTTGAGAGAAAGAGACATGAGTGTGAAGATGTATACCGAGGAATTCTATAAGTTGGAAATCAGGTCTAGACATGTGGATGATGATGTTGAGAAAATTACAAGGTACATAAATGGATTCAGATCTCAAATTCAAGATGAAATAAGTTTTATGAAATTGGAAAGTGTGGAAGAAGCCTATCAATATGCCTTGAAATTTGAGGAGATCTTAACAAAGAAGCATGAACAAAGACAAAGAGGTAGAGGTGGTAGATTCCAGAGAGGAAGAGGTAGACCTTATGCTGAAGGTGGCAGATTTGACAATTTATGCAAGATAAAGAAAAATCTAAGTGGACGAATGATGAAAAAAATAAGGTTGAGTGGAAAGGTGGTAATTCTTACCGAGGAGGTACTTCTTCTTACCAAGGAAGAGGTAATTCTTATTCTAGAGGTGGTTTTCATGGTAATTGTTTCAGATGTGGTAAAGAAGGGCATAGATCTTTTGAGCGTAGATCTTCTAAAAGTGGGCAAGGTAACAAAAATGATGTGATTCAAGGAGATGATGGGGGTTCACCAAGTGGACTTGAAGCTAGTGAAAATTTGATGGTGAGAAGAGCCTTATGTAATAAGGGAAGTGATGAGTAACCTATTTTAAGGAGAACTCTTTTCAAAGCAAAAAGAAATATGGCTGGAAAATGCTGCAAAGTGATCATTGATAGTGGAAGTTCTAAAAATTTGGCATCAAAAGATCTAGTTACAAAGTTGCAATTGTAGAGGCTAAAGCATCCTAAACCCTATCATGTTTCATGGATCAAAGATGAGCATAAGATATTGGTAAATGAGAAATGCCTTGTGAAGTTCAAAATTGGACATTATTTTGATGAAGTTTTGAGTGATATTATGCCTATGGATTGTTTTCATATTTTTTTGGGTAGACCTTGGCAATATGATAGATATGTTATACATGATGGAAGATTGAATCAATATACTCTTTGGGTGAATGGAAAGAAGCAAATATTGCTACCTTTAATTGAAGGTCCAAATGAGGTTAATTGTGCTACTATAAAAATTTGCATGGTTAATGGAAAGCAATTTGAAAAAGAAGTAAAGAAAAACCAAATTTTTTTTGCTATAATTCCTAGAGGACCAAGTGTTGCTGGTAATGACCAAGTGACTGATGATAGTATTGACCGAGTACCAAGAGAAATTATGGAATTGTTGAATGAATATAAAGACATTGTTATAGAGGATATAACTGATGGTTTACCTCCAATAAGAAGCATAAGTCATGGTATGGATATAATTCTTGGAGATAGTTTTTCAAACAAAGCACCATATAAATTGACACGAACAGAGAATGAAGAACTTAATAGACAAGTGCATGAATTTTTGGAGAAAGGATTGATAAGAGAAAGTTTGAATCTATGTGTTGTACCTATTGTATCAGCACCTAAGACGAATGGAGAATGGAGAATGTGTACTGATTCTAGAGCTATTAACAAGATCAAAGTGAAATATAGGTTTCCTATGTTGAGGATGGATGACATAATAGATTATTTGAGTAGAGAAAAGAATTTTAACAAGATTTATTTGAAGAGTGGCTATCATCAAATCAAAATCAAAGAAGGTGATGAATGGAACACTACTTTCAAGACAAAAGATGGTTTGTATGAATGGTTGGTTATGCCTTTTGGTTTAAATAATGCACATAGTACTTTAATGAGGTTGATGAATGAAGTTCTGAAAAGATTCTTGGGTAAGTTTGTAATTGTTTATTTGGATGATATTCAAATATTTAGTAAGACTAAGGAAGAACATCTTGAGCATATTAGAGAAGTATTGTAGAGGTTGAAGGAGGAAAAGCTGTTGATTAATCTGAAAAAGTGTTCTTTTATGCAAGAGGATATTGTGTATTTGGGATTCATGATTTTAGTTGATTGATTGAAGATGGATATTGAGAAGGTTAAAGCAATTTTGGAGTGGCCTACACCTAAGAATATGGGTGAGGTAAGATCATTTCATGGTTTGGCTAGTTTTTATAGAAAGTTCATAAGAAATTTTAGTTTTGTTTGTGATCTTATGACTAAGACAATGAGTGGAGATAAAAAGGAATTCAAGTGGACACATGGAGCTGATAAGAGTTTTGAGACTTTGAAACAAAAGATTTTTGAATTACCTATATTAGCTTTACCTAATTTCAATAAGGTATTTCAAGTTGAATGTGATGCAAGTGGTAATGCAATAGGAATTGTATTAAGTCAAGAAGGTAAACTTGTTGCTTTCTTTAGTGAAAAGTTGAATGATGCTAAAAGGAAGTATTCTATGTATGATCAAGAGTTTTATGCTATTGTTAAAGAGTTGAAGAAGAGACATTATTTGATTCCTAAGGAGTTTGTGTTGTATACTGATCATAAAGCTTTACAATACTTGGGAAGTCAACATAAATTGAATCAGAGACATATGAAGTGGGTTGAGTATTTGCAGAGTTTTACATTTGTTATTAAGCATAAGAGTCGAGTTACTAATAGAGTTGTTGATGCATTGAGTAGAAGACATTATTTATTGACTAAAATGAAGATTGAAGTTCTTGGTTTTGAGGAAATGAAAGAGTTGTATGATGTTGATCCTGATTTTTCTAAGGCATGGAGAGAGTGCAAAGCACCAAATCTGATAGATCACATAAGTATGATGAGTATTTCATTCAAGAAGGTATGTTGTTCAAAGGCATTTAGTTGTGTATCCCTAGAAGCTCTATGAGAGTTAATCTTATTAAGGAAAAGCACAGAGGTGGATTGGCTAGACATTTTGGAATTGATAAGACACTAAGCTTGCTAAAAGAATAGTATTATTGGCCACAGATGTATAAGGATGTTTAGAAATTTGTAAAGAGTTGTGAGTTTGTCAAGTTGAAAAAGGAGTGAGTTAAAATACTTTTTTGTATACACCTATTACTATTCCTGAGAAACCTTGGAATGATATCAATATGGATTTTGTTCTTGGATTACCTAAGACAGTGAAGGGGTATGATTCTATATTTGTTGTAGTGGACATATTTTCTAAGATGGCTCATTTCATACCATGTAAGAAGACATCAAATGCTAAGCATGTTGTTGAACTTTTCTTTAAAGAGATTGTGAGATTGCATGGATTACCAAGAAATATTATTTTTGATAGAGATAGTAAGTTTGTTGGTTACTTTTGGAAGACTTTCTAGAAGAAGATGGGTACTGAGTTGAAGTTTAGTTCTACATTCCATCCACAAACAGATGGACAAAAAAAGTTGCGAATAGAAGCTTGGGTAATTTGTTGAGTTGCTTAGTTTGAGATAAGCCAAGTAATTAGAAAGTAGTATTAGCACAACCTAAGTTTACATATAACAATTCTATGAATAAGAGTACAAGGAAGATGTAATTTGAGATTGTTACTAGAATGTAGCCTAGAGGTATATCAGATTTGAGAGATGTTGATGGTGAAGAGAAGAGAAGTGTTGTAGGAGAAGAGATTGTTGATTTTATGGAGTCTTTGCATAAGGAAGTGAAGTTGAGGTTGGAACAAAGTAATCAGAAGTACAAGGAGAATGCTAATAAGTCTAGAAGACATAATGTTTTTGAAATTGGTGATGAGGTGATGGTTCATTTGAAAAAAAAAAGATTTCCTATTGGAACATATAGTAAGCTAAAAATAAAGAAGTTTGGGCCTTGTAAGATCTTGAAGAAATTTGACAGTGGCAATGCTTATGAAATGGAGTTACCTGATGACATGGATATATCTCCTATATTCAATGTTGCTGATTTATATAAGTATCATGAGTCAGATGATGAAGTTGTTGTATCAAAAGATTATCCTAAGAAGCAGACTAAAGAAGTTGAATAGATATTGGATTAGAGAGTTGGCAAAAGAACAAGAGGAAAATATTACTATGAATATTTGGTGAAGTGGAAGAAGAGATCTATTGAAGATGCTACACAGATTTCTCACTCTGAGTTGCATTTAGCTCAAGTTCTAACACTTGCATGATTCAAGAGAATCATTTTCTCTAACTCTATTTTTCTAATGCAAGAGCATCTTGGGTTTCCCTACAATCCTGCACTTTTGATCATTCTATCAGTTGCTACCAAGTTCTTAAGTTGATGCCAAGCCTTTGGTTGTTGAGTGACTTCTTTGGATGTCGAGTCAACTCATTTGGTTGTCAAATTCCTTTGGTTACTGAGTGACTTCTTTGGATGTCAAGTCATTTCTTTGGATGCTGAGTTCCTAGTTACTATCGAGTGTTTCCTTTGGAAGCCAAGCTTGTATGGATGTCGAGTGCTAGTTTTGGAAAAAGGCTTCATTTGCTAAGTAATCTATGTCTAGTTGTACTTTGGGATGACCTTGCTTATGTTTTATTAATGAATAGGTAGTTAATAACTATTGAAGATTGACTCATGGCTTTTCAATGTTCTAGAATCTTCTATAAGCCATTTTGGCAAGTATTTAAGGAGGTCTAGGATTGAGTTTTAGAGAGATTAGTAAGAACCTAGAAGAGTATGAAGAGAATGAAAAGTAGGATCATCAAGGATTGTAATTGAACCTTTTCATGGCCATAACCTAGAAGGCCTTACAACTAGGCATGTATGTTGTTTACTTGTTGAATCAATAAAATATCTTGCTCTCTCTCCTTGGTGTTGTGTTGGTGTTGTGTTTTCTGCTGTGTTGACTCTTGTAGGTTGATCTAGATAATTGGGTGTGCCCTAGGCCCTATTTATTCCTATCCTCCCTATGTCAAGATCTTCCTTGGAGGTTTCTGCCATTGTAGATCTAGACTAGCTAATGTTGGGATTGGATCTTGAGGGATCTTGCAGAACTATTTTTGTAATTTCTATTGTATTTGGCCAAAACCCAAAAGGCCTTACAGTTGGGAACATTTCATGTAAAAAATTGTTATAAATGAAGAAAGAGTTAAATTTGGTATCAGATTGTATATCTTGTGTTGTGTATCTGCTATGCAGTTATTTGTAGGAATCTAGTTTACCTCTAGTAAGGTACCCTCAAATTCTCTCTACATCATATGGTATCAAAGAGAAGTTGTTCTTGAGTATGTAGATTGATCATTGAAGTTGAGGTAGTTGCACCAGGACCTTGGGTTGAGATAATTTTATCTTAAAATGTCTTGATCTTGAGGTAAATTTTTCTTTATGGAGTCCTAGATCTCTTGGTTGTGAGGTGGCAGATCATGTTTCTAACTTGCAATTATAGAGGACTTGTAGGTGGATCGATGGATGCAAATATGGAAGGTTATCTTGTTGAGGCATGACCATAGAGGGTTTGTGTGATGTGTATTTTAGATATGTATTCCTAAACTTGTGATTTGTTCTTAGTTGTTTGTGCAAGTTGACAGGTTGTAATCTAACTTGCAAACAATTTGAGTTATCACAAGGTGCATGGGTTGAATTTTTTGTAGAGGTTTTGTGAAGATCTTGGAAGATGGATCTAAGAGGATTATACCCTAGGATGATTGAAAATCTTTGTGATGTGGTGGAGAAGAGGATTTTTGAGATGTTTTCTCATTCAGTTAAGTAAGGGATGGTTGAATTTTGTAGATGTTTGTGTAGTTGGAGTCTATTGATCAGGAAGAGATTTGTCTAGTTGGTTAGAAGACTTGTTCATGAGATAATATGGCATAACGAGGTTGAAAAGGAGGTAACAAAGGTATGTGAGTTTTTTTGATTAGTTTGTGAAGTTCGATGTGAAACCTACAAAGAAATTGGTGGTTGCTGCTAAAATACCTGAGCTTACTAGGGAGATTCCTAATATTGTTGATGTTCAAGTTGAGGTTGGTTTCCATGATTTTGATTTTTTCTAACATGGAAATTGAAAAGAATCTTGTTGTGAGAAATGAGATCATTGGTGTTGTGATTTTGGCATATGTTGATGGAGATTCACGTATTTTTGTTGATGTGGATTTTCTTCTTGCTAGAGTTGATTTATTAGTTGTTGATGTGAATGAGGTTTTTTTGATAGAGCATTTTGTTTAGTTTTTTTTTCTAATAGTGAGCATGTTGATTGGATGGTTGATATTTTGGTATTTGATAGATGGATGTAGATGTGGATGAGTTGTATGTTGGTTTTCTTATCCCTATTAGAATGGAAGCCTTTGGTGAAGATGAAGATTGGATCAGATCTTTCTTTGGGCATCAAACTGTGGAACACACTTTTCTATTTACCTAGGGAGTCTGATGGAGGAGCATCTTGGGTTTTCTCAATGGCTACTCCGGAGTTCATGGGAGGAGAATTGGTAGTTTCTTTGGAGGGTTCTTGGACTAATACTCAGTTGAAGAAGAGGTGATTGGTAGAGGTTATTCGATCATATCTTGGAAGTTCTTGGTTGAAAACTCAATGGATGGATGGGCTTGGTGATCCTGGAGGTGCTCGATTATCGAAGGAGTTTAGCATAGCTTGGGGGCACTTGGTCATCAAAGGAGCTCAATGATGCTTGTGGGAACACAATACAGACTAGGAGCTCAATGAAGCTTGGATCTAGTGTTGTCCAAGTTTCTTGGCCATTAAAGGGACTCAGGAAAAGAAGGAGGAACTCAAAATATACTGGGAAGCTTGGCTAGTTCAGTTGATGTCTTGACTGAGTGGCTTAGTCAATGAAGGGCTTAGTTATGCTTGGAAGAGTTGTTGATGCTCAAAGGTTTATTTTGACATTTAGTTCATGTGTTTCTCAAGTTGTCTATGGGCCAACCTTTCGGTATTTCATTTGTGTATAGTTATTTAATTTTTGTTGCAGTTAGTTTGTGGCTTGTATGGGCATTTAATGTAAGTATTTATTTTAATTTGTAAGGGGCTAGACAGACTTGTGGCTTAGTTGGGTATAAGTATAGAGTCTTTTGGAGTCTTTATACATTCATTTATGGGAGTGGATCATATGAATTCATTTATAGTAAGTTGCATTCATTCAGAGGGAGTGGACCCTAAGTTCAACATGATGTAATTGAAGAGGAAAGTTTTGCGAAGTGTGTGGATAGAGAGTCAAACGTGTGGTAGTTTACACTTGGATCTTTGTTGCAATTTGAGAAGGACTAGTAATTGAGGCTTTGGAAATAAGGATATTTCTTAGTGGGCTTGTGAGAATAAGTTGAGATCTTTCTTGGAGTTTTCTACTAGTGTGGATCTGGACTAGCTAGTGTTGGGATTAGATCTTTAGGGATTTTTTAGAACTATTTTTGAATTGCTATTGTATTTGGCCAAAACCTAGAAGGCCTTATAGTTGACCCCATTGCATGTAAACAGTTGTTCTATATGAATATAGAGTTACATTTGGTATCAAATTTTGTATCTTGTGTTGTGATTTTGCTATGTGGTTATCTACAATAATTTTTTTTACCTCTAGTAGGGGTACCCTTAGATCCTTGCTACATCAAATCCAAAACAAATTTTTTAGATAAAATTGAGGATTAGGTATTGAATCAATTTTAATAGAGTGATTCAGGGATAATCTCTTAATAGAGTGGTTTTAAAGGACCTTTTTAACTAATTCCTTACTTTAGTGTAACTATAAAATCCTCTCACAAGGTAAGACTTGACAGTCTTAATAGCCTTTAACATGGAATACCCCTGACGGTGTAGATCATAAGAAGTGATCAAATTTATAACCCTAATAGGTTAACTTTGTTACTGTAGTAGTGAATATTTATGGATGTCATCTCCACCTCAATTTTACCTTCACCTTGGAGGGTTTTTGGATAACTAAATCTTGTTTATGTGTATCATTCATTAAAAATAGGGATTATTGAGAGGGGGGGTGAATCAGTGATCTACAAACTTTAGTCACCAACTGGATATTATTACCTACTTTAAACCATGCATAACAAAGAAATAAAGTAATGCTAAATAGTAACAATAACAATGAACAAAGATAACTCATAACACCATATTTTGTTAACTAGGCAAACCCTAGCCAAGGGAAAACCCTGATGGGGATGACACACACGAGATAATAAATTGATATATATGTTCCTTATAAGAGGGTGGATCCTATTAGGAGTCAATGAGAAAATTCAGTATAACAGTCTCTGTTAGGAGACTTTGAATACCTATTAGGGGATTCCAACCCTGTTAGGAGTTGTAGTGTAATGTATACAAGAAAAGCCCACTTCCCAAACATGCAATTTTAACTACATGAAGAGCTCACTACTCAATCAAATAATCTACTATTATTTTCCTTCCTTAGCTGATCTCTAATCTTTAGCTCAATCTTGGATCACCAAATAGTTCATATAAAAATTTGCATATATCGCTTTCACAAAATTTTTCTTACAAGTTCGCACACTTGATACAATAGCATAATTATGAGCACACACACTTCTTATCACAAGAAGTCCTTTGCATAAGTACGATGCCTTTACATAAAATACTACTAAGTTGGCTAAGACCACAATTCTCTTTTCCAAGTTAGAGTAAACATCAAGGATGTCGGCCCTAGTTGGACAAGTAGTTTTTTTGCAACCAAAGCAATTCTTTCCTTCAATTCTATTGTCCCGCTTCATCAAAACATGATTAAATTTGTTCTATATAATTCATAAAAAATTTCAAGGTTATACATGTCATCACCAACATGTATACTATCTCCATGTAACTTCACTTGGCATAATATGATATCTACAACATGTTATAAACAAAACAATACATTGTTGTAAACCAAATAAAAAATTTCTGATAACCAAACACTAAGTATCTTTATTTTTGAGGTTTCCTATCAACATGTAAATCATGTGTTGCCATTAATGACAATAATTACATACCAAAATTAGCCAATTATCAGACAACCCCCCCCAACATTGATATCAACAAAATAGGGAAAATTGGCTAAGTGACAAAAACAAACTATCAAAAAAAACATTACATCTATTACAACTTTACAAATATTCTCCCCCTTACAATATACTTCATACTACACATTTATCTCTCCCTTTTTCTATCCAATTTTTTTGCTTTCCAATTTTCTTTTGCTATTAACTCCCCCTTTGGCATCAATGATAAAGTTGTCAAAATGTTAAGATTCTATTTAAAATAATCAAATATGCTTGTCCTTTCCTTTATGCTGAAATAATCTTCATACAATCATCAAAAATAGCCTTCAAATTGTCCATACCTTTGTTCCATGCTTCTTTGGTAGACTCTATTGATGTGAGAATTGCACATAATGCATATGATGCAATCTCAATTGCATTTAAATCTGAATACAAAAAGTTTGTATTATTTCTTTCGCCTTGACACATTCTTCTAACTATTTTTCAACAAATGATAACTTCAAAGAAATAGATTCTCTAAAATCAGATGTTCTCTTCAATATCTTCTCTTTCTGAAGTTCTAGTTTCCTTATCTCACTGTGAACATTGGAAACTTGACTCTCAATATCATCAACTTTACTCGATGAGTTCTGGATTTGGCTGGATAAAGCCTCTAACTCATTCATCTTTGCCTCTAACTAACTGTCCAAATCCTTAGTCAGTTTGTATGATAAGGCACACTTAACGTAGAAGAATTTCCCTTCTTGCTAACACTTCTGAAGTTCTTTGATGCATGTATCAAGGTTGACTAAGTCATTCTTGATATTTTGGCAGATGGTGCTAAACAAGTTAGCATCATGGGAAATCTAAGCTTTTGCCTCTGTAACATTTAGAAAATTTGTAAACTCCTCATCAAAAGATTTTAGCACTACTTGTGCTCCCAATTTAGGATCTGACTTAGTATTTTGTATTGTCAAAGTATTGTGAAATCTTTTAGTTACTTCCATCAACGATCTCTGAAAACTCTTCACTATCTTATTTTTCTATAGCATTTTGGATAAGGATGAAATTAGATCATTTTGATCATCATCATCAGTGGCCAAACTAGCAAGAGAGAGTAGAGTAGATGAACTAGATGGTTTAGTCTCATCCTCCCTCTATTTCTTTGTTGTTTCCTTAGCTTTTCTCTCTTCCTCTTCTTTCCTTTCCTTTTCCTCTCTTTGTTCTTCTCTTCCTCCTCAGATTTCTTTTTCCTTTCTTCTTTTTCAATTCTCCTATTATCTTCATCTTCCTTTCTTTTTCTTTCATCCTCAAGCAATTTCTGCTTGGCTTCCTCTATCTTCTTCTTTACAATTTCTATTAGCCTCTTTTACTCAAGTTTTTTTTGACCTATCTTCAACATCTTTAGTATCAAGTACATTTGGTTAGAATTACCAAATGGATTGGTATCATCAATGTTGATTATAACATTGGTTTGATCAATCTTCATAGTATCACCACTAATTGATACTTTCATGGTTCTAGGAGCTAGAGGAGTTGTTGTCTGTGATTCTAACAACATATAACTGATGGCTATTTTTGTCTCCTTCCTCAACTTATCCTTCTCACCAACCATAAATAAGAATTGCCTCAACTTATTTCTAAAGTATGGTGCAAGGTTATTTAGAAATCTCTTAATCTCATCTTCACCATTAGTCTTGCAAATTGTCCTTAGCATAGACTTTTGAAGTTCAAGGTCTTATTCCCTTGTTGGAGTGTTCTTATCTATAAGTCTCTCATAGAATTTATAGTTCACCACTCCTTTTATATCCTTCATACTTAAATCATTCACAATGATATGTCTTATAGTAGATATATCAATCTGATCCTTCTCAAAATTATTATGAAGATCATAAAATTTGTTCATCTAAACAAAGTTTCCTTCATTGGAAATTGTTTTGTTAATCTTCTCAATCTTTCGCTTTCATGGTTGTTGAGCTTTTCCTACTGCTTGTTTAGGTGGAGTCAGCTTTTTAGCTTGCTTGATTTCCTATTCCTCAATCTCTTCATCACTATTGGATTCAATTGTCAACAATTTTTTTTGCTTCTTGCTAGGTCTTGAAGACATTTTTTTAACTCTCTTAGTCTTTACAGGCACTGCTTCACCTAATCTTTCTGATCTTCTCTTATGTTCACTAGGAAAACCATTGCATACTACTACATATGGTATACTCTATCCCAAATTTATCTCTATAACTAAAATTGGCAAAGGTTGAATATTCAATACACCTTGTTTCAATGTCTATCTCACTACCTCAAAATCATTTTCTATCATTCTAGCCTTAGATAATGCTTTCTTCATAATTGACTCAACTTTCTTGTGAGATGCCTTTTCTAGGGTTTCTTGATGAGAATGTTGTCTGATCTCATCAAATGTGCCAAATCTATATTCTTCCTTATCTTTCTTAAAATTCAATAATAAATCTATGGAGCCAATTGTAATATCATCACTTAGCTCATAGCTCAAAGGATCCAAAAATGTTTCCCAAGGTTCTACTGCTTGAATTTATGTATAGTCAGTATCAACTAAAATACATGTGTCTTCCTTGAACCTATCCACAATTGCAGGTGAGATCCTAAACCTTTGTTTCATCTCATTTTGGAATGTTCTCATAACCAAATTTCCACTATCCAATACCTTGTCTATAGGGTGTCTTCTGCATACCTCCGATATCTTCTCTATAGTGCATCTATCACTACTCATTATATCTATTACTAACAAGTATGTGAATCTCTTCAGCACATGAAAGAATATGTGATTTATCAATGACTAGAATCTAAATACACCATTCTTTGTCCTCTTAATCTTTTCAAGGTTCTCCAAGAGTTGCATTCTCAGAATTTCACTCAAATTCACTTGTTCTTTCTCAACACAAATCTTGTAAGCTACATATATAAAACCTGTTGAAAGTTCATCCATCTTAGAACTTGCACAAACTAAATAAGCTATTATTCTACTAATAAATCTCACATCATCCTGCTTGATGGTGCTAATTACCATAGCCTTCCCATTGTAAATTGCCTTAGTGTAGTTTTCTACTTTCTTTCTAACCAGTTTCTCTCCTATGGGTACACTACCTTGTTTTCCAAGACCACTTACCTCATGTATAAGGTCAATAGAAATGTCTACTACATTATCTTGTATCCACAATTTTCCATCATGAATCCTACTCAATATGATTTGAGTCCATTCATTTGTATCTAGTTCACAGTAAAAATAATACTTAAAAAATCCAATTCACTTAAATGTTCAAATTTGGCCTTCACTATCATGATGTGGTTCAAGACCAATTTCATATCTTTGTTCATATATTCACAGCCAATAGACTCAAACTTGTAATTCAAATAGTTTTCTACATCTTCCAGATAGACTAAATTGTTTAGGGTGATAGACAATGCAGAATTAGGGTTTCCATCACTAGGTTTTATGGAAACTACCTTAGACTTAGTTCTATCCTCATTCTCAACATTGTGAATAACTGACATATCCATAATTCTTATTGATAATATCTTTTACCGAACAAATATTGTGGAAAAATGATAAAATACCCCTTTACAAAAATAGGGTTTGCTTTGAAATCACTTTGAAAAGTTTCTTTAGAATGCTCTTCATTTTGAATATGTTTGTAATGAAGTAAAATTAATTATGTACTCCATTTATGCATCAACTTGAAACTGCATTAATTGTGTACTTCACAAATATGAAAAAGCTTCTATTTGCATTCTATAATTAGATAACTATCTAGAATCATCTATTTGATCTTCAAATGTCATCCAAGATTTACTATAGCCTCCTTCCATCATGAAAAACATCCTCAAAACTTTGCATCACAAAATTCTCTACAAAAAAATTAATTTTCATCTTCTGTTATAGAATTACCCTTTACTCTTATACTAGTAACTTTGAAATTCAGCATAACTTGTTTAGATGAGCTCCAACTCACAAGTGAGCTTAGGTAGCATATAAACACAAATAGATACACCATTTCCAAAATTCTCTACCTCTAATTTGGCCTCTAACTAAAGTTCTCAAATTTTGATGTCGTGAAAAGCCTAATTCAACTTTATTGAATCAAACTCAACAACTAACTTCAATCCTCATATCTCATCATCATCTAAATTTTCTTTTGAGATATATATTCCTTTCATGAATGCTTCATTAAGTTCTTCTCAAAGTTCACTAATAATTTTTCTTTTTTTTTCATTGCTTTTGCTAGTTTCAGAGTTCATTTTCTAGTTCATTCTATCATTTTTGGAGTTTCCTCCATCATTCCTTCTATTCCCAAAGTTTATTCCATTGTTTATTCTATCTCTAAAGTTTCTATCCTTTTGTAGTACCTTGTTGTGTGTCCAAAGTTATTACGTAACTAACATGCAGGTGCTCTACTTCTAGGATTATATTGATCATCAAGTGCATGACAATTCTAAGCATTGTGTCCTAAGTTGTTACACTTATAACACATAGTCTATCTTTTTTCATCATAAGATCTTCTTTCTCTTGATGTCCTTTCATTAGATCTTCTTCTAACTACAAGGTTAGTATTTCTAGACATTCTACTATTTCTTCCATCATTATCATACTTGAGTTTCCTACAATCAATTGCATTATGACCCATACCATGACAATTTTTAAAATAAAATTCCTTAACATGATTAAATGACTTATTAGTACAATCTCTTTTCATGTGACCCATTTTATTACATAAAAAGCACTTACCTCTAAATTCATACCTGGTTTCCTTGGGAGTCTCCACTTTCTTTGGTTCATCCAAGATTTCAACTTCCTTGATTTTCTCAATTTCCTTAGGTTTCTTAGAAGATTGACTTGACTCAATCTTATCATCAAATTTTCCTTTTTCTTTTGGATCTGATCTAATCTCAAGTTTCTTTACAAAAAAGTTAATTAAATATCCAAGATCCATCTTGTCATAAGAAGGTCTCTATATAGAAATAGAATCATTAAACTTTTTCTTTGCTAGACTAAAGTTTCTCAAGCTAATATTTGCACTGTATCAATTCACCTTTCACAGTAGTATTTTACTTATGGAGTTCTTCATGATTTTCTTTCAATCTTTCAAACTCAAATGTTTTATTTGCCAAACTTTCTCTCGAATATGCAATTTCACTCTTCAAATCAGTTTCAACTTTGCTAGGATCACTTCTCAAAGTCAACTTTATATTTGTAATCTTCAATTCATGCTTCAAGATTTTTTACTCTATCTTTAACTTTGAATAGTCATCATTAGTAGTTCCAAATTTAGTAGATTCAGGCTTGGATTTCAAATGTTCAATCTTTTCTTTCAACTAACCAATATATACTTTGGAGTCTTCATAGTATCCTTTAGCTTATCTCTTTTTTCGGTAAGGAAAATCAATTTTTTCAAGAGATTCTTTGAGGTTCTTAATCAATTGTTCCATATCCATAGGGATCTTACTTAAGTTTTTAAGCCTCTTCAAAGTAACTATGCTCTGATACTAATTGTTAGAAATAGGGATTACTAAGAAGGGGGGGTGAATTAGTAATCTACAAACTTTAGTTGCCAACTGGATATTATTACTTACTTTAAACCATGCATAACAAAGAAATAAAGTAATGTTGAACATTAATAGTAACAATGTACAAAGATAACTCATAACACCATATTTTGTTAACTAGGGAAACCCTGGCAAAGGGAAAACCCTAGTGGGGATAATACCCACTAGATAATATACTGATATATATGTTCCTTGTTAAAGGATGGATCATGTTAGGATTCAATGAGAAAATTTAGTATAATAGTCCCTCTGAGGAGATTTTGAATCCCTATTAGGAGATTCCAACCCTGTTAGGAGTTGTAGTGTAATGTATGCAAGAAAAGCCCACTGCCCAAACATACAATTTCAACTACATGAAGAGCTCACTACTCAATCAAGTAATCTACTATTATTTGCATTCCTTCACTGATCTCTAATCTCCAACTCAATCTCAAATCACTAGAGAGTTTATACAAAACTTTGCATATATTGCTTTCACAAAAGTTCACTCACAAGTTCACACACTTGATACAATAGCATAATTATAGCACACACACATCTTATTGCAAGAAGTCCATTGCATAAGTACCATGCCTTTACATAAAATATTTTTGGGTTGTCTAAGACCAGAGTTCACTTCTCCAAGTTAGAGTAAACATCTAGGATGTTGGCCCTTATTGGAAAAGTAGTTGTTTTGCAACCAAAACAATTATTTCCTTCAATTCTGCTATCCTACTTCATCAAAACATGATTAAATCTATTTTGTATAGTCTATACAAACTTTTGAGGTTATACATATCATCACCAACATGTATAGTATCTCCATGTAACTTCACTTGTCATAATATGATGTTTGCAACATATTATAAACAAAACAATATACTAATGTAAACCAGATTCTATACTTAAACAATTTTGTGATAACCAAACACTAAGTATCTTAGTTTCTGAGGTTTCCTGTCAACATGTACATCATGTATTGTCATTAATGACAATAATTGCATATCATAATTAACCAATTTTCAACATTATTTAATGCATGTGATTGATAAATTAGATCTATATGTTACAGTAATTTATTTTTCAAGTTATGTCATGCATGCATTAGGTATGAGATGGAAAATGTAGTGAATGTACTAAAGTTGTGTTAAAAGATAAATTTTGTATACATCTTGATCCACCTCCACCCCCCCCGCCTTAGTATCTTAGTTTCCCAATTAAGACTTCTAATAGGGAATAACTCCAAGCTTACCTAGCAAATACTCAAATGTATCTTTAGGAAAAGGCTTCATAAAGATATCTACAATACACTCTTTTTTACTTACATACTCTAATCTTATATCTTTCTCTACAACTTTCTCTCTCAAAACATGATACTTAAAAGATATATGCTTAGTCTTAGAATGAAACACAAGATTCTTAGACATACTTATTGTAATTGTGTTATCACAATATATGATAACAGGTTTTCAAAACTTTATCCTAATTTCTTTCAACATTTTCTTCATCCACATGATCTGATTGCATTTGTTTGTTGCTACTACATACTCTACTTCTAGTGTACTCTATGAAATACAATCCTATTTCTTTCTTAGCCAAGAAACCAATCTTCCTCCAAGGAAAAATTCTCCACCACTAGTGTTTTTCTTTCATCCATGATGGCTGCCCAATCCATGTTGGTATTTGCACACAAAGTAAAATCACTTGATATGTCATACCAAAATCCAAGATTAGGTGTACCCTATAAATATTTGAAAATTCATTTTATTATTGTATAATGTGATTCCTTAGGATCAGCTTGAGATCTTACCACCACCCCAACTACATTTTTTATATCTGATCTAGTGTGAGTTAGATATTTTAATTCTCCAATCATATATTTATACTTCTTTTTGTTAACTATAGGTGTTTGATCTTTTCTAGATAACTTGTGACTAGTTATCATAGGTATACCAAGAGGATTACACCTTTCCAAGCCAAATCTTTTCATAAAATCTTTCAAATACTTAGCTTGTGATAAAAAAAATACCATCACTATTCTATACAATTTGTAAACCCAAGAAAAATTTCATCTCACCAATCATACTCATCTCAAATTCATTCTTCATTTCATCAGAAAAATTATCACTTTCTTCATCATTACTTCCAAAGATTATATCATCAACAAATATCACAATGATTAATAATCCATTCTCAATATCTTTAAAATATAAGTTACTATCTACTATACCTTTAGCAAAACTCAATTTGTCCAATCTTGCATACTAGGTTTTAGGTGTTTTCTTTAGACCATACAATGCTTTCTTCAATTTTTATACTATTAGAATGAATTCTAATGGTATTCCTTTGTTGTATTATCATAATAATTAGAGATAATTCATGATTGTGTTTGTCATTGATGACAACATAGTATGGTTTATGTGAAGACTGGTAGAGTAGTAGATAGAGAATGAGGTCGTAAGGACAAAGGTTTGATGTTTAGGTAAAGTGCAGTCAAGGACATGTTCTACATTGTGTTTTGGTGACAATGATGAGTGTGCATGAAGTAAGTCAAAGATATGAAGAAGATATGTTTGATTTACAAAGAGTAGTACAAAGACAAAGTACTTGATGAGAAGTTTCTGATGATTGGAATGTGTCTCCTAACCGAGATAAAATTAGGATATGTGAAGTTATATGATAACAAAGGATAGTTGGATGATGATGTAAGATAAGATCTAGAGTCACATATGTGAGAAATTTTCAAGACTACGAGATGATAGTGTTGTGTGATTATGAAATAATTAATTATCTTGTTGTGGTTGTATTATAATCAATTGGGAAAGCTTCAAGGTTGAATCAAGGAATTTTTTTGAGGAGTTGGTATAAAGGAAAAATGTTTTCCTTATCTAAATAGAGTGATAATGAAGTGAAGAAGTGTGAAGGAGAGAAAATAAGCATAGATCATTTGGTAAATGGGAGTAAGCAATCCAAGGGATTATTGGATGTGAATTTGGTGATCTAGTATCGAGATCAGGAGTAGAAGTTTAATTGACATTACTAAAGAAGAGGAAAAGGAAGTACAAGTACAATTAATTTATATTATTCTACAAGGAATAATATAGAGATCATTTGGATAGTGGATTCATTTCTCTTTCCCCTAAAGCAGTTTGGATAGTGGGTCCATCTGCCTTCTATAACTCCTAACAGTGTTGGCACAACTCCTAACATGGTTGGCACAACTCCTAACAGTGTTGGCATAACTCCTTGGTTCAATCAACCACCTACCATCCCACTAAGAATGCTAAAAAAGAGAACATGTATCAAGTGACACCACAACACACACAACACACTTGGCAAGCCATCAAAAAAACAAATTTACTTTTATAAAATCACAATAATACACACAAATTGGTTTTACAAATAAAATACAAGGGTAAAAAGGTTATACCCTCCTTAGGGTTAACCTTGGGTTTTCAAACACCTAGCAAGGTTCTCCATAAATCCATGGGCTTCTTTCTTGCACACTTATTGCAAATATCAGTAGTCCAAAAATAAGGTGATAAAATGATAACATAAATATAAATCACATAGATACTATCATTCGTGAAGAAGAAAACTAATATGAAATATGTATTTCAATTCATATCACATTACACACTTCACATTTGTAACAATTCTCCAGTCTAGATAGTAAAACATTAGGATCATTTATTCTTAAAGAAAATTATGGAATTAATCTACATTAAGAAATGCATCAAATATAATATAAGTATATAGTTCTAGTTTATTCCTATAAATGATTCATGAATTCTTAGTGTTACTCTCAATATGCTAAGACATGATAATCTAGCACCATATGTAAACCACAATTCAAATATCAAACATTCACATGAATATAACATAAGCCTTAATCATGACATATGGATCATTAAGAAGGTAAGTAAGCATATCTAAATAGCATCATGAAAAATAATTAGAATATTAGTGTCCTAATAACATCATAAGGAATCATCATATAGCCTAATGATATAGGTATCAATGTCCCAATAACATAACATGAAATCAAATAGTCTAAGGATCAAAATATCAATGTCCATAGGAGGTAATAATGTGTCATCTAGAGTCTAACTATCATAGTCCAAAAAAACCAAAATGTCAGTAGTGCTATGATGGTCGAGGTAGGAAATGACATCCTACCCCCCTAGGCATGAACTTCCTCCTAGAGTTCATCAAATAGATAAGGGTAGTCACGTCTCATCTGCATTGTGTCCTCCCATGTGGCTATGACCTCATCATAGCAATCCCACTGGACCTTAACTTGGTCCACTTCTCTACCTCAAAGCTAAAGGGTTCTACGGGCTAGTATGCAAAAGGGCTCTAGGGATAGATGGCCATCTGGTGCTACTTGCATAGAACCCCAATCTATAACATGAGATGCATCATAAATATACTTCCTCAAGGAAGAGACATGAAAAACATCATGGATGAATGATAGGCTAGGTGGCAAGGCTAAGTGATAAGCAATTGTTCCTATCCTCTCCAAATTCTCAAATGGCCCAACAAATCGAGGAGCAAGCTTACAACCCTTTCCAAAATGGATTGGACTCTTGTGTGGATGCACTCTTAGAAATACTCTATCTCCCACCATAAAGGCTCGATCTATCCTATGGGCATTAGCATCCTTCTTTTGTCGGTCTTGAGCTTCCCTGAGATATTGTCTGATCGGTATGACTTGTTGTTCCATATTTTTGATAATTGGTGGTCCAACTATTACCCTATCCTCAATCCTATCCCAACTTAATGGTTTCTTGCAGGGTCTTCCATATAGGGCCTAATAAGGTGGCATTCCCAAAGGAGAATGGTGCCCATTATTATAGGCAAACTCTACTAGATGAAAATACTCCTCCCATTTAACCTGATTATCCATCACATACATGTGCAACATGTCCTCTAATACCTAGTTAACTCTCTCAGTCTATCCATTTGTCTAAGGGTGGTATGTTGTGCTCAAGTTAAGCTTAGTCCCCAAGGCTCCCTATAACTCTCTCCAAAAGGAGGAGGTGAATATAGAGTCTCTATCTGAAATAACCTTGCAAGGAATGCCATGGAGTCTCACAATGTCTTGCATGAATACTTGTGCTATTGTAGGAGTAGTGAAAGTGGTATGTACAAGTGAGAAGTGGGCCACCTTGGTCAATCTATCAACTATCACCATGATGACATCATGACAATGAGAAGACATAGGAAGACCCACAATAAAATCTATAAAACTGACATCCCACTTCCACTCTAGAATTTCATGAGGATAAAGTAACCCACCAGGATGTCCATGTTTTGCCTTAACCCTCTGGCACTCTAGGCATCTAGCAACTATCCCTGCAATATGCATCCTCATGCCAGGCCAATGATAGAGTTGTCTCAAGTCTGCATGCAACTTCCTAACCCCTAGATGTGTTGTATAAGGTGCCCTATAAGCCTCAAGAACAATAAAATCATGCAATCCTCCAGTAGACAGTACATAAATGCACCCTCAGTGATGTAGAAGTCCATTAGACTCTAACACATAGTTGGAGAACCTCCCCTAAAGTGGCCTCTAAGATCTAATCATCTGACACACATCCCTATAAAAATCATCCTTTGGTAAGTGCTGCAATATTCTCCCCCTCACATTTGTGCTAGTGACCATCGATGAAAACTCGTGGCATCTCTAACTTAAGGCATCTGCAACCACATTCTCCTTCCCCTTGATGTAGTGAACATCAAAGTCATACTCACATATACTGAAGCCTATGATGATATAACTAGAGTTCAAAATGGTGTCCCAAAAGGAAGTGGCACCATCTAACCAAGGCATGTACTACTACTGTAAGCTCAAGGTCATGAGTAGGATAATTAAGTTCATGAGTCTTAAGTTTCCTAGACTCATAGGCTATAACTCAACCATTCTACATGAGTATTTCCCCTAACCCATCCAATGATGCATCAGTATACACTAAAAAGTTTGCAGAGGGATCAAGTACTGCAAGAATAGGAGCACTCATGAGGGCCCTCTTGAGCTCTTGAAAAGATCTCTCACATTCTTTTGTCCACTCAAATTTCTTCCCTTTCCTCTAGAGAGAAGTAATAGGATGTGCTATCCTAGAGAAATCCTCAACAAAATCCCTATAGTAACTAGACAACCCCATAAAGCTCCTAACTTCTGTAACTGTCATCGATGCTAACTAGTCTATAATGGCTCTAATCTTTGATGGGTCAACTAAGATCCCATCACCTAATATCACATGACCTAGGTAGCTAATCTCTATGTTGAAGAAAGAAACTTTGGCAAATTTGCATACAACTAATTATCTGTCAAGCATTGAAGGACTTGTCTCAAATGTTCTTCAAGCTCCTGCTCATTCTGTGAATAGAAAAATATATCATCCAAGAATATCACCAAAAATCTATCCAAGAATGTACAAAATACTCCATTCATTAGGCTTATGAATATAGATGGGGCATTAGTGAGACCGAAAGGAACCACTGTAAACTCATAATGCCCATATCTCATGTGGAAAGTAGTCTTATGGATTTCACTCTCCACAATCCTCAACTAGTGATACCTCGACTTTAGATCAATCTTTGAAAACACTCAAGCACCTTGAAGCTAGTCAAATAAGTCAAAAATTCTAGGAAGTGGATAACAGTTCTTAATGGTTAGCTTATTAAGCTAGCGATAGTCTATGCAAAACCTCAAGGATCCATCCTTCTTTGTGATAAAGACAACTAGTGCTCCCCATGGTGAGACACTAGGATGAATGTGCCCCTTCTCCAAGAGTTCTTCTAGCTAAATCTTGAGCTCATTGAGATCATTAGTAGTCATCCTATATGGAGCTCTAGATATCGGTTGGGCCCTTGGAACCAAATCAATAGGGAAATCCACTATCCTAGGTGGAGGCATACCCGATAATTTAGAAGGAAATACATCTCTAAATTCTTTTAACACTAGGTAATTCTCAAGATGTGGCCCATTCTCCTCTACCTCAAGATCATTAATGGTAATAGCATACAACTGACACCCTTTCCTCATACATCACTTAAGCTTCATAACGGAGATCATGCAGAGGGACACAGCTCTCTAAATGCCTAAAATCACTATAGGTGTACTGTGATCATCATTACACTCCACCTCCTTCTTCCTACAATCCACCTTGGCACAGTGAGCGCATAGCCAATCCATACCAAGGACTACATCATATGATCCCAAGGGGGTGATACATAAATATGCACAAATAGTGATATCCCCAACCTGAATAGGACAATTCCTAACCATGGAACTAACCAATACCTTAGCACCTGAGGCTAACTCTACATCCTAGCTAATATCCTGCTTAACTTCCACTAGCCTACAATGCTCCACTACTAATGGTGATACAAAAGAATCAGTAGCTCCTAGATCAAACAATATGAATATGATACTACCACCAATAATACCTATAGCCTCTATCATTATGGCCTAATGCTTAGCCTATCTATCATCAACTGTTGTGAATACCCTGTGAGAATGTCCCATGTCACCCGCTATCAGTTCAGATGTAGCTACCCTCTGTCTATGTGGACAATCCCTCACAATGTGACCCATGCCACCACAAGAATAACAAGGTACATGGGTCTGAGTCTATAATCTTGTAGGTCAGGGCTACTGATGTCCCCCTATTCAAGTAGATCCACTAAAACCACCTCTAGTGGTCTACTAAGTCCTTTTTGAAGGTGTATGAGAAGCTTATGCTCTATGATCTTGATGGGAACCCTATGCCTATTTATGCTTGGGCTTAGTGCCTTGGTATCCTTGTGGAGGCTTCTACCTCTAATCTTGCTGTGACTGGGGGGCCCTAAAAGATCCTGAAGAGTGATGTTGATTTCCCTTCCATTGGGACCTAGGTGGAAAGGGAGTAGTACCCCAACACTAAAATCTATCATGGGTATCATGACCCTTATTGCATATATCCTCTGCAATAAGAGCCCTCTCCACTATAGCTCTAAAGCCTATCGGTGCTACCATGTGAACCTGTCCTACAATAGATGGATTAAGATCTCTAATGAAATAGTTAATTTAGAGCTTCTCATCCCTCATATAGTAAACATAAGGGAGGAGCTCTAAAAAATTACTCTCATATTGTACTACTACCTATGCCCTCTATTGTAAGTCATGGAACTCATCAATCTTTCGCTGCATGTAATGCTCTGATAAATATCTCTCTTTGAACCTTTGTAGGAAGGTATCCCAAGTAAGAGTGTCCATATCAATATCCCCCATAGCCTTCTCCTCATCCCACCATTTGGAGGTAGATCCTTGCAAAAGGTGTATAGCAAAATGGGCCTTTAGGTTTCTCCCATAAGGACACAACCCATAAAATATCTCCAAACATAAAAAGAAGGATTATGTCTTTGAACCATCTATGGACCCCCAAAAAGTGGGTGGCTGAAGATGAAGCAATTCTCTAATCTCATCTCCTATATCTCAGGGTGCTCTTGGTATAGGTTAAAGCTCTAACCCTGGTGGAGACTCAGGTCTATGTATAGACTCCCACTCAAGCTTTCCATGACTCCCACTATGACTAGGTAGAGGACTCCTAGTCCTCTCTCTGATAATAGTCCTATGCTCCCCTAACATCTGCTAACTAGGGTGAACTACTATTGTAGGAAACCTCTGTTGTACTATACCAATAAGATTCTAGATAGCATCTAGAATGTCCTGGTTGGGGTTTCGGGGTAGTTCCCCTTGTTCAATCTCTATCTCCAGCCCAACCGTAGCTTCCTATCCCATACTAGCACCATGCTCTACACTGGCATCCTTCTCTACCTATGCATCTCATGCACATCTACCACCTTGTCTACACCTATGGGCATTACAAGTGACCACTGGCATCCTACAAAAAGAAGAGTTTAAGAGTTAGGGTCAAGAAGCTTTCAAGTTCATTATTGGAGTCTCAAACAACTAAGACAAAGTAGTTCCTATTTATGTGACGAATCATGGCCAAAGTCAACTTAGGGTGGGTCTCCTACCATCGTAGTTGCTTAGCCAATGTCCCACATTGGTTAGATATATGAAGGTGTTATCTTCCATTGCATATGCATATATCTATATTCATTTATTTATTATCATGACCATCATCATCATTGATATTGTTATTATTATTTTCTTAATTTTTAAATTTTTTTTGTTCCATCCAACCCTAAGCCTACTTTGAAATTAGGGTTTTGGGGTAGCATAAAAGATTCCTTTTTTCATTTTTACCAGTTCACTTGGTCTTTTCTTCTTGGGTTTTCAAACCCTCACACATGCATTTTTGTTTTTTTCCTATTTTCTTGCTTGTTGCAGGTTGAAGGAGCTCTAATGTGGGGGGGGGGGGGTTCAGCATTTGAATAAAGCGTCATGCTTATCCATGCATGCACTTTCTTGGTATTTCCATGGCATTTCTCATGCCAATATTCTTGTATTGTTGTAGAAATTCTTTAATTCATACATTTTGAATCTAGGGTTTGAAGACAAGATCAAGGGCTATGCATAGCCATGCATTGATCCCTTGATACAATGGTCTACATCTATATGCATATATACATAGCTTCATTATTGTATGATAACCTGTAGTTTTCAGATTCATGGTTTTTTTTTTTTTTGTGTTATTTCAGATTCATGGGTGTGACTTCTCTGTCATGTTGGCTATTAAAATGCAATATTGGGTGTGTATTTTATTTTACATAGCAGCTAGAAATAATGTTTTCTATAGGGGTTTTGGAGACAAGATCCATTTTCCCTTCTCTCTCCTTTCCCCTATTTTTGTATTAATCTTGCAGGTCATGGCTCCATGAGTTCCCTTGCAACAGGAGGTCTTCTACCATGGCCATACCTATGCAACTTATACCCTACTACTTGCAAGCTTTGCTAGGTAGTGGTACCATGGATGCGAGTCCTATTGAGCAGTGGCTTCGTGGATTCGAGTCTTGCTAGGTAGTGGTTTTATGAACACAAGTATATTTCATTTACAAATTACATAAGTATTTTAATGGTATTTGCTAATGTACTACATATATTTCATTTGAGAAGGTTACCCCAACCTAAGTTCAAATCCATTTTGTAATAAGGTTATGTTCTTGTTCTAACATTGTCATATGTTTTTTTTCTTTCTTTGTCTATTGGAATGTAATATTTAAATTTGTTGTAAATAAAAGAAGAACAACAAATTGCCATATCAATTCCAGTCCCTTTTATGCTTGTACCAAATGAATACATTTTACAACCTTTATGTATGACCTATAAATCTTTCCTAATGTATAGATCTACTTTCTTATTTCGTAATCAAAGTCTATTTTGTGTGTAAGTATATTACTCTCGTTCTCTTATATGACAAAAATTGCAAAGCTACATATTCTTCATTTTTAGGATGGTATTTCATATTTGTTCTAGCTATATTTTACTATGCATGAAGGATAAACACAAGTAAAACATTTATACACACAATAAATGTCAAGGTGTTAATACCTTTTTCTATTCCATAATCAACAACTAGCAATGAAAGATTATGCATTCTAACATCTAGAATGAAATAACATATCAGATTATCTTCATATATAACCATTGCTATGTAAGTAAAATAAATTTACACATAGTTTTCAAAAATAAATTTTGATTTCTGCTACCTACTAGTTTTTAGAATAAAATCATATTCATATTTCTAATGTCTAGTATTTGAATGTAGTTGAAAGAAGTTTTAGATCTACAACTTAAATGTCCTTTTCAAACAAACAAAATACTCAAAATTGAAAATGTATTAAGTTTTCTTTATCTTTTTCAAACAAGCAAAATACTTACAACTGGAAACATAATGAGCCTAGGTCCTAGTTTTGGAAATCTGGGCTCTGATACGAAGTGTAATGCACCATGATATTACAGTCAAAGAAACCAGCAAATGTTAAAAAAAAAAATTAAAATTTATGGAAGCATTTTTTTCTTTGTTCATTTATATACAATATTGATGTACATTACTATAATACATTTAACTAACTAACTTCACTAACCACTTTAATTCCTTCCAACCTAAATATTATTTGAAATTATAACAGAATGTCTTAATAACCAAATGCAGAAAATTCAATGGAGATACACACATTTTCTTTCAAAATAGGTTTACAAACAAAATATAACAACTTTACTGATTTCTATCTACTCTAGAATAGTGCATGACATTTAACTTTCTTTAATCACTTAATCACTGAATGTAGCAACATATTAACAAGTACAATCCACCTATACAATCCACTTATACAATTTCCAGTTACAAGCTGTCATATAACAGAAGACTGGGGATTACCCAATGGTGACTCTCCCTAATACAATAAGAATTCACATGGAAGTATGCTTTTGTTGCACATGAAATAAGACAACATCCTTCTTCTCTTCATGTCTTCAAATCCATAGACAACAACCTACGATAAAACACACACCAACAAGCCCATGGTACTCTCCTCCCAACCTTAGGCCTTTTCAAGGCCACCCCTGAGCTGGGAGAACCTTAACTAGGTGGGCACACATTACTAACAACTATTTATAGCACAATTCTCACATTACAAAATGGTTCACACATTTTATAGTTCACAAATAAAACCACAAAAATTCCCAACCAAGGTAGTCTACTTAGGATCACATGTAGATCCATCTCAAGGGGTAAGGGTGGAAAATGAATTCTGGGGAGACTCCACCTACAACTACGCCTTCACTAGGCTATACATTTTATACACATGCCTTCACAAGGCAACCCAACAATGCATACATACCCTCACATGGCATCCTTACAACACTTATAACTCCAGCAAGGTGGCATATGGGGCCCATAACACCCATATGGCATTCCTCTCCTAGACAAGGAGAGAATCTCACCCAAAACATTCCCTATGCACCACTTACCCTCACAAGGCTATCTATCCCTCCCAAGGGATGAGATTCACCTTGTCACACTCAAAATAGAAACTACAACAAGAACACATGAATTCAAAACACAAAGTAAATCACAATACACCCATACACCAAAACTTAAACATGATCCCTCAACCTTACACAACACAACATTACAACACACCATATTACAACTACACTACAAAAAAACTCACATGCACAAAACACTAAAAATAACATACTTGATAGCAAGATTTCATAGCAATGGTACATAAGATTACCAACCTAGTTTCCAAGCTAATTTGAGCTCCCTCTCTTTTTACCAACATTGCTCCTCCTAAGTTGTCTTCTTCTCCTTGTTTTTCCCTTTCCCAAAACTACCCCCACTTAGATTTTTAGATCTCCCAAAACTCTCCCCCAGAATGTTTTTTTTTTTCATGCTTAAGTTTCCAAATTCGGCCAACTTGGGAATCCACAATTTTGGGTATGCTTTTCAATGCCTAGGGAAGCTTATAATAAATAAAAATGCCCCTACCCCCTAGGTATATCATATGGGCTTTAAAATAAGGCCTCAAACTACCCCTGGGGATGGTGTAAACCTCCTAAAAATTTACAAAAGGTGTGCATTCGACCTAGCATGGAAAACATCCCTTTTTGACCCATAAATACACCTAGGGCAAAAAAAATCATACCAAAGCACTCCTTGGTTCACTCAACCACCTACCATCCCACTAAGCATGCTACAAAAGGGAACATGTGTCAAGTGACACCACAACACACACAACACACTTGGCAAGCCATCAAAAAAAAAAATTACTTTTATAAAATCACAATAATACACACAAATTGGTTTTACAAATAAAATACAAGGGTAAAAAGGTTATACCCTCCTTAGGGTTAACCTTGGGTTTTCAAACACCTAGCAAGGTTCTCCATAAATCCATGGGCTTCTTTCTTGCACACTTATTACAAATATCAGTAGTCCAAAAATAAGGTGATAAAATGATAACATAAATATAAATCACATAGATTCTATCATGCGTGAAGAACACAACTAATATGAAATATGTATTTCAATTCATATCACATTACACACTTCACATTTGTAGCAATTCTCCAGTCTAGATAGTAAAACATTAGGATCATTTATTCTTAAAGAAAATTATGGAATTAATCTACATTAAGAAATTCATCAAATATAATATAAATATACAATTCTAGTTTATTCCTATAAATGATACATGAATTCTTAATGTTACTCTCAATATGATAAGACATGATAATCTAGCACCATATGTAAACCACAATTCAAAAATCAAACATTCACTTGAATATAACATAAGCCTTAATCATGACATATGGATCATCAAGAAGGTAAGTAAGCATATCTAAATAACATCATGAAAAATAATTAGAATATTGGTTTCCTAATAATATCATAAGGAATCATCATATAGCCTAATGATATAGATATCAATGTCCCAATAACATAACATGAAATAAAATAGTCTAAGGATAAAAATATCAATGTCCATAGGAGGTAATAATGTGTCATCTGGAGTCTAACTATCATAATCCAAAAGAAACAAAATGTCAATAGTGTTATGATGGTCAGGGTAGGACATGACATAGAGTTGGTAACAATGCAACCTATCACATCATAGGGATAGGATCTATTACTCTTGATGGAAATACTAACACTAATGATTTTTAATTTGTTGATGGTGTAAATCATAACTTGTTGAGCTTTAAATAGTTGGTGGATAAAGGTTATCAGTTCCAATTCATAGAGAAGAAATGTATTATCAAAGATACGGATAGTAAGTTGATTGGAATAGGTACAAGATCCAGAGGTAATGTATTTCAATTGAATCCTACTAAGATGATATGTTTGATTGCAAAGTTGGATAATAGTTGGTTATGGAATAGAAAGTTTTTCATATAAATTTTGATAACTTTTTGAAGGCTATAATTATATTTATAATTAGAGATTTTCCTAAGATAATGAAGGTTTCTAATTTTTTTGCAAAGAGTGCATCATGGCTAAATAGAAGAAGGTATCATTTCCCAGTAAGAAGCTCACTACTACAGAGAAGCTAGAGATTGTTCATACAAATTTAAGTGGCCCTACCAAGAGAAGAGGATTCTATGGAGAAAGGTACTTTGTGATTTTTGTTGATGATTTTACTAGAATGATGTGGGTAGCATTTCTTAAAGAGAAATCTAAAGCATTTGAGAAGCTCAAGATATTCAAGAATACAATTAAGAATGAGTCTGGCATAAAGATTAAATGTTTGAGATTAGGTAAAGGTGGAGAATTTACTTCTAGAGATTTTAACATGTTTTGTGAAGAGAATGGGATTAAGATAAAATTATAATCACCTAAGACCCTTGAGTAGAATGGGATAGAAAAAAGGAGAAATAGATCAATATCAGAGGCAACAAGAACAATGATGTATCCAAGAAATTTTGGGGAGAAGTAGTCAATGCAAAAATATACACCATGAATAGGAGTACAAATCAAAAAAGGTAAAAATATGACTCCTTATGAATTATGGTTTGATCATAAACCTTTAGTACAGTATTTCAAAATTTTTGGAAGTAAGTGTTACATTAAGAAAGATGATGATGTTGGTAAGTTTGATCCAAGAAGTGATGAAGGTATGTTTCTTAATTATTAATTGAAAAGAAAATCTTTCATATGTTTTAACCATAAAACCAAGAAAATTGTTGAGTGTCAAAATGTGAAAGTTGATGAAAGGTTTGGAATTAAGGAAAAGATGGTGGATTACAATTCTGATGAGGAAGAAGAAAATCCTAGAATTGTTATAGAGAATGTAGAATTGTAGAATAACTATATCATATTGTGAAGAGTGACACATGGGAATCGGTTCCTAGACCTAAAGACAAGAATGTTATAGGAACTAAATGGGTATTTAGAAACAAGATGAATGAACAATGTAAAGTTGTGAGAAATAACACTAGACTAGTATGAAAAGGCTATTCACAATAGGAAGGAATAGATTATGATGAAATATATACCCCTATAGCCAAAATGGAAGTAGTAAGAATGTTTTTGGTCTATGCAGTAAATAAGAAACTCAAAGTGTATTAGATGGATGTCAATCAATGTTTTGAAATGGAGAACTTGAAGAAGAAGTTTATATTGACCAAACTAAATATTTACCTTTGATAGAAGACAAAGATATGGTATGTAGATTGAAGAAAGTTCTATATGGTTTAAAGAAAGCACCTAGAACATCTTATGCAAGGTTGGATAGGTATTTGGCAAAGCTTAGATTTTCTAAAGGTAAGATAGGTAATAACTTGTATTTGAAAGAAATTGAAATTGGTTTTTTGATATTAGTAATATTAATTGATGACATAATCTTTGGAGGAAATGATGAACCAAGTGATAATTTTGCTGAAAAAATGAAGAATGAATTTGAGATGAGCATGATTGGAGAAATAAAGTTTTTCCTAGGTTTAAAAATTGTGCAAAATAGTGATTATATTTTCATTTTAGAAGCTTAGTATTTGAAAGACTTGTTGAAATTATTTGGCCTAGAAAATTGTAATATTATTGGTACACCAATGATAATTGATCACAAGTTATCTAGCAAGGATGAGACACCTATAGTTGAGTAGAAGAAACAGATATCCATGATTAGAGGTTTGCAATATCTGACTCACACCAGACTACATATAGAAAATGCAATTAGGATTGTAACTAGATTTCAAGTTGATCCTAAGGAGTATCATTATGCAGTAGTAAAGAGGATATTTAGATACTTGAAGGGAACATATTATTATGGGATATGTTATGACAGATCAAGTTGTTTCACTTTATGTGCTTATACTAATATGGACTAGGCAAGCAGTATGGATGACAGTATAGATGACAGAAAAAGCACAAGTGATGGAGCATTTTTTCTTGGAGGAAGATTGGTTTCTTGGCTAAGAAAGAAACAAGATTTTATTTCATAGAGCATAGCTAAAGTAGAGTATGTAGCAACAAAAAATAATTGTAATTAGGTCATATGGATGAAATAGATATTGAAGATATTGGGATAGAATTCTCAAAAATTGTTATCATATATTATGCTAACACAAGTACAATTATTATGTCTAATAATCTTGTATTGCATTCTAAGACTAAGTATATATCTATTAAGTATCATGTTTTGAGATAGAAGGTTGTAAAGAGATCATATTGGAGCATGTCATTACTAAAGATCATATTGCAAATATGTTTATGAAGCCTTTGCCTATAGATACATTTGAGTACCTAAGAGGTATGCTTGGGGTAATGCCCCTACCTACTTTAGAATAGATGATGTAAAAATTGCAATAGTCTAGTGGTACAGAGTACTATTGTTGACTAGACTAAATTTTGATGCTTCATGTATGGGGGAGTATCTGAGATCAGCAGAGTCACTAAGAACTCTTGGTAATTGGTCTTAAACAATGTCTTTGACCACTTGATCTATTTGAAGACTTAGAGAAAATGATTGACATAATGAATCACTTTTCATTGGTTCCAATGGGAGAGAGAATGCATAAAAACCATATCCAAAATATGGGGAGAGAAGTGAGTACATCTCCTAAATATGGGGGGAGAAGTGTGACAATGCCTAAGTATGAATGGGGAGAAATATCTATCCTCTAGTTAAATGGGGGAGAGACACTTGAATGAGAAAGATGAACACATCTCTACTAGGGAGATTTAGAAAGATTCATGTAAATAATAAGAAACGATATCTCTACAAGGAGATACACAACATGAAGAAAGAAGAGAAGTAGTATTTATATCAATGGGGAGTAACATTATAAGGGGGAGAATATGAAAGATGTTTAGCATGTGAGAAGATTTTTAGAACAAAAAATTATTTTAGAGGATTTCATATTATATTGATGAAGAGAATTTGAAAAGATGACTACATCAGTAGTTGTAGTAGAGTGTTGTTTTGATATTCTTGGAACCTAGATGTTTTTCATCTTTGTTTCCATTAGTGCCAAATGGGGAGATTGTTAGCATGAATGTTGATGATATTCCTTTGGGGGAGTATCCTAAGTATTGGAGAGAATGTATCATGATTCACATATTGCAATCATGATTGTGTTTGTCATTGATGAAAACATAGTATGGTTTCTGTGAAGACTAGGAGATTAGCAGGCAAAGAATGAGATTGTATGGATAGAAGTTTGATGTTTAGGTAAAGTATGGTCAAGTACATGTTCTACACTATGTCCTAATGATGAGGTTGAGTGTGCATGAAGTAAGTTGAAGACATGTTTGATTCATAGAGAGTAGTATAGAGACAGAGTACCTAATGAGCAGTTTCTAATGATTAGATTCTATCTCCTAATAGAGATAGAATCAAGATATGAAAAGTTACATAGTAATAGAGGATAGTCAAATGATGATATTAGAAAGTGCACAATGTCTGGAGTCACGCATGTGAGAAGCTGTTAAGACTGTGAGCTGATAGTGTTGTGTGATTGTGAAATAATTAATTATTTTATTGTAGTACTCTTATAATTAATTAGGAAAGCCTCAAGGATGACTCATGGAATTTTTTTGAGGACTTGACATTAAAAAAAAATATGTTTTCCTCATTTAAATAGAGTGATAATAAAGTGAAGAATTCTTAGAGTGGGGTTTCCATTGCACCAAAAGATCGATCTATATATGTCTGATACAATTACTCAACTTGTAGTACATAGGAAGTGGTTAAGCCCTTTTCATAAATCTTAAGGGGAGTGATAAACAATTTTTTAACAATCTCCCCATTGGTATTACCTAAGGGTCTAAGGATTCAAAATTGTGACCAAGCTTTGATACCACTTCTAAGATTGGGGTTGTCATTGCACCAAAAGACCGCTCTCTCAATGCTTCATACAACCACTCTTATTGGATGTGAATTTGGTGATCTAGTATCAAGATTAGAAGGAGCAAAAGTTTGATTGATAGGACAAAGGAAGAGGAAGTACAAGTACAATTTATTTATATTATTGTGCAAGAAATAATACAAAGATCATTTGGATAGTGGGTTCATGGGTCTTTCCCATGAAGCTATTTGGACAATGGGTCCATCTACCTTCTACAAGTTCTAACAAGGTTGGAATCTTCTAACAAGAATTCAAAGTCTCCTAACAGGGACTGATATGTACTAAATATTTTCATAGACTCCTAAAAGAGTCCATCCTCTAACAAAGAATATTTATATTAGCACATCATTTTGTGGGTACCATTCCCACAAAGTACCATTCCCATCTGATGTGTTATTTTGTATCAGTATCTTGTTATAGTTGCTAATTATATTGCTCATATAGTTAAGGATTAATAAGGTTGATAATTGTGATAATAGTTGGATAACTGATTCACCCCCTCCCCCCCCCCCCCCCCCCCGCTCTTAGTTATATTGGTAGACTATATATTGTAACACACATGATGTCCTTTTATTTTATCAAAGGAAATCCTTCCAGCTTCTCAATGTAGACTTCTTCTTTAAGTTCTCAATTCATAAATGATGACTTTACATCCATCTGATACACTTTAAATTTCTTAGTTACTACATAAGCCAAGAACATTCTTACTTCTTCAATTTTGGCAATAGGGGAAAATGTCTCTTCATAAGCTGTGCCTTCTTGTTGTGAATATCATTCACATACCACTCTTGCTTTATTTGTCACAATGTCACCTTGTTCATTCATCTTATTTTTGAACACCCCTGCAGTTCCTCTAACATTCTTGTCTTTATGTTTAGGAATAAATTCCCATGTCTCATTCTTCACAATCTTATCTAATTCTTCCTTCATTGCTAGCATCCAATGATCATCAGTGCATACCTCATCTAACCTCTTTGGTTTAACTTGATAAATTAGATATAATTCCTCATGTACTTTGTTTCTTTTCATCACTCCTTTTCCTTTTCTTCCAATGATCTAATCAGTAGGGTGATTCTTGGACAAATTTGTGTTTGATATAGGAGTTTTTGTTTCAACTCTTACTTGTCCTTTAGGTTCAAATCTTTGTTCTTCTCTTTCTTCAACAATTTGAACATCATTCTCCAAATCATTGATAGTTTCAAAGAAAACTTCAATATTCTCTTTAACAAACTTAGGATTATCTTCTTCATCATCATAGATATAATCCAACATTCTCTCTTTAACTCCAAACTTTTCATCTACTTTTACATTAGCATATTCAACAATAGTCTTAGTTATTTTACTGAAACATCTATAAGCTTTTCTTTCCAATGAATAACCAAGGAATACACCTTCATCAATTCTTGCATCAAACATATCAATTTCATCATTTCTCTTAATGGAACACTTACTTCAAAAAATTCTAAAATATTTTAATGAATGTGCATGACCAATCCATAGTTCATAGGGAGTCTTTTTTTTAATTTTCCTAATCTGTTTCTCTTTATGGTATATATTTTTGTCTCGACTACTTCGCTCCAAAATTTCTTGGATACATCATTCAAAAGATGTTAAATTCTCTAGAAGTAAAATCCACCTCTATTTGATCTTAAATATTTTATCTTTATACTAGATTTGTTATCAACTCTATTCTTGAACAACTTCAACTTTTCAATTGCCTCATTTTTTAAGAAATGCTACCCACATCATTCTAGTGAAATCATCAACAAAATTCATAAAGTACCTTTCACCATAGAATCCTTTTGTTCTTGTAGGACCACTCAAATGTGTATGAACAATATCCAATTTTATTGTGGTAGTGAACTTCTTTCTGGGAAAAGAAACTTTCTTCTATTTATCCATAATAAATTCTTTGCAAATAATATTTGTAGATGTCATGATTCTAGGTAGATCTCTAATAGAAAATGTTCTACTAGCCTTCAAAATATTGTCAAATTTTATATGAAAAAATCTTGTATGTCATAGACAACTATTATCCACTTTTTCAACCAAACAAGTCATCTATGTGGGGTTCAATTGAAATAGATTACTGTTGGATCTTGTACCAGTTCCAATCAACTTACTGTCTTTATCCTTGATAATACATATCTTTTCTATAAATTTTAACTGATGACCTTTATCAACTAATTTTCCAATGCTCAATAGGTTATGCTCAAATCCATCAACAAAATTAAAATCACCAATATTAGTCTTTCTATCAAGAGTCTAGACACCTAAATCTGATTACACCATTTAAGTAATCCTATTTAGTCATCCCCTAAGCCATCATTGATTAAGTATTTAATATTTAATTAATTCAAAGCCACCTCATAGTCAATTAATTCAATTAATCAACTATAGTCCAATTCATAAAATCAAATGACAAATCAAAAGCCTAATTATCAATTAAATCCTTATTCTCCTATTAAATTAAATTAATAAATAAATTTATTTAATGTAATTCCTAAAATCCTCTTTGATTTAATAAATAATTTTAAATCAAATCCCCAACCTATAACTATCCCTAAATCCCTATCATTAGCTAAATCCAACCCCTTCACCCATGCTAACCCTGCTTAGCCAACTAATGAACCCACCTCATAAGTGCTAGGCCACTTGCATCATAATCCCCCCATAATCTAAGCCTAATACCTTTCCTAAACATGTGCCCAAACTTAACCAAGGGTTATGAAAGTTCTAAGCCAAAGCAAGTCAAACTTTTATCCTACCCCTCTTACATTCCTATCCAAATGACTTAAAGGCTCTTACATGCCTTAATGGCTCTTTAAGGCCTCAACATCCCTCTTCCACACTCCTTCTCCCTCATAACTCCCTTTGACTCTCCACTTTAACAATCCCCTCACATCCAATCCCCTTGCAACACTTGTCACAAGGGTATGGATTTGAAGAAGCACAATCCATGTGATCCCCTCTCCTTGCATCCTAGCCCTCCCTCATCCTTCCTCCATCCTTGCATCTTGGCCCTACATTCCACATCCTTGGCCTATAAATGAAACCCTCTCCCTTCACAATTCATTTCCACCCTTGGAGCTAAAGTCACAATGCCATTTTAGGAATCAACTTTCATGCAAACTCATAATGCTCCTTTGAAGAAAAAATCATTGAATCATACCCTTACCATGTAGGAATCCTTTCTCACCCTATACACCCTGTTTCATCCATTTGAAGGTTCTCATCCTTTGAAGTCTTAAAGAACATTTCAGCATACATCACCATCACTAGACACATCTACACAATCAAGGAGGCTTGTTGGGTGCTCTTCCTTTGATTTGTACTCTCATTTGCACCTTCTTTTATCTAATCTATATGTGAGTTTTGTTTTTGGTTTGTGAATGTTTTAACCTTTGTTAAATGTTCTTTTCATGCTAACTTCCATACCTCTACACCCTTGATATGATAGGGTGCATTATTACCAACTCTAACAATTCCTCCATAATTTTTAAACTTGACAAATATTTCCCTATCTCCAGTCATAGGGTGTGAGCACACACTATCTATAATCCAATCAGATTTATTTTCAACTTGTGAAACTAGAACTTTTTCTTCTCTAATTTCTTTTTTTAATATTTTCTTCTTTTATAGCCACAAATCCTAATTCATCATCATTTTCAGTCTAAACTCTTTCTTTAGACTCGTGATCTTCATGTCCATACAAATAATCTCTAGGTCTTCTAGGCTTGAAATTATTCTTATAGTTTTTCACTCTTTTAGGAAACTTATAATCATAATGACCAAATTCATTATAAGTCCAAAATTTTAAAATTATCTTATGATCTAGTTCTCTTCTTACAAGTAGGGAGATTCCTTCTTCAATTCTTCTATCTTCCTCAAATTTGGATTTTTTCTTACTAGCATAATCTCCATGAGTGCTTGCAATTCTAGATAAAGAAGGGTTAACACTTAATTCACTAAAGGCTATCTCCACTCAAGGAGAATCTTCATATTCCTTTAGGCTTTCTTTTTCTACTTCTAATCTTCCAAGTAGTGTTTCTCTAGTAAACTTCTCAATGAAGGGTATCACTAACTCAATCATCTATGATGTTTTCTTGAATGGTGGTGTTAAAGTTTTCAAGATCTTCCAGATAGCCTTGTCTTAATTTTGGATCCATTGCAAGACTTAATACCTAAAATTTGTGATATTCTACCAATATAGCTTCTTATTGGTTCATCTTCCATTATTCTAGCATCTTGAAACAAACATATCCAATTTTGTAATCTAGTAATTTTAGCATGTGCATCACCTTCAAATGTAGTTTCTAAAGCTTTCCAAATTTCATGCGATGTTTCTAAGGGTTTTACTTGACTATATCCATTCTCAGAAAGATCTAACAATAATGCTTCTTTGGCAAGCATATTTCACATAAACAAATCTCATTTAGCTTCACTACATTCCTCAAGTTTTATTTCTACCACAATCTTCTTTTTAGTCTTTATCGTCAACCTACACTAGAACCATACATAGAAAATTTGTCTTCATATTTTTCTTCCAACTTTCATAGTTTATCAAATTTAGGACTTTCTTTTATGAAGTGACTTGTCATTGATCTCCCAAAGTTAAGATTTTTCTTCAAGGACCTAATACTCTGATACCAATTCTTTGTAAGTAAACTTGACCAAGATAATTGAGGGTAGGGGGTGAATCAATTATCTAACTATTAAATTATTTATTAACCTTATTAATCCTTAACCATGCAATTAATATAATCAACAACTATAAGAAGATACTCATACACAATAACACCACATATGTTGACTAGGGAAACCCTTGATGAAAGGGAAAACCTGGTGGAGATGGTACTCACAAATGATGTACTAATATAAAAGTTCCTTGTAAGAGGATGAACTTTGTTAGGAGCTAATGAATTATATTCAATACATATTAGTCCTTGTTAGGAGATTCCAACCTTGTTAGGAGTTGTACTGATGTAGGAGCATCCTGAGATTTCTTGCAATCTTGCATGTTGGGGTATTTGGCTTGGGATTTGTGGACTTAGTCACCAAAGGAGTGGTGCTTGATCATTTTTTAAAGTAGTTTTGGCCAAGGTGCCCAGTCATTGATGGGGCTTGGTCACTAAAGAGTTCAATAGATACTATTATTCTTGGCATGTATTAGTTTCTTAGCATGTGTCAGTTGCTCAACATGTGTTGGTTTCTTGGCATGCGTTGGTTACTCAGAAATGCTTGGGAGTTTGTTGATACTCATTAGTATGTTGGTCCTGACTAGAGTTCTTGGTGCATTTAATGCATGTAGCATGTGATCATGATGTGGATTGATCTAGGAGTTTATGTGGACCTATTTGTGGTCTTTTGATGGAGATAAAACCAAAGACTAGAATGAACACATAGGAAAAGGGAAATATTATTATCAATGAAAAATGCCCTATGGGCTTACAATAGTATGATTCTGGAGAAAGAAATCATCCACACAGTACCCTCTCTCTAACTCAATTAAGAGCTACCCTTATAATGCTATAAATTTTCTTAAATAAGCCCAAAATGGTTTAGGGTTAGGAATACATTCTAGAATATGCTAGTTGCTCTGTCACCTTCTTTTTCAACAATTCAAAACTCCTTGCAGCTATTGTAGTCCACTTGAACACTTTCCTATCATCCCTTATTGTTTCAGTTAGGGATGCACCTATGCCACTAAAATTCTTAATGAACTTCCTATAAAAACCAACTAGACCATGAAATGATCTCACCTCAGTAGCAGACCTTGGAGTAGGCCATTCCAAGATGGCCTTTACCTTCTCTAGATACATTTTGAGACTTTTAGATGATACAAAAAACCCCAAGTAGACTAATTCTTTTTTTACAAAGCTAAATTTCTTCAAATTAATCAACATTTTCTCTTCCTTCAACCTTTCAAGGACTCTACAAATGTGCAATAAATTTTCATCCAAAGTCTTGCTAAAAACTAAAATATCATCCAAATAAACAATAACAATTTTTTCCAAGAATTTCTTTAGTACCTTATTCATAATTCTACATGAAGGTTCTTGGCATGTTGGTCAGTCCAAAAGGAATGACTAACCACTCATATAGACCCTCCTTGGTCTTGAATGTAGTCTTCCACTTATCTCCCTCTTGTATCTGTATTTGGTGATAGACACTCTTGAGATCGATCTTTCTGAAGTATTGAGCCCCACTCAAGCATCCATAAGATTATCCATTCTTGCCAAAGGGAACCGATACTTGATGGTTATTATGTTTATAGCTCGAGAGTCTATGCACATTCTCCACTCTCTATCCTTCTTTGGTGCTAGTACTGTAGGTATTGCACATGGACTCAAGCTCTCTTGAATCAACCCCTTCCTTAATAGCTCCTAAACATGTCTATTTATCTCCTATGTTTTAGTAGGAGTCATCCTATGAGTGGTCTTGTTAGGAAAACTAACTCCAGGGATTAAATTTATCTAATGACTGATTTTCCTTACTGGTGGCAACCCTTCTGGAACATTATCAGAGATGACATCTCCATACTCACTTAATAGGCCTGAAACTTAGGTGGAATTTCACTACTACCTTTCTTATCTTTTCTAGGAATCAAAGCATAACAAATATGTTGATGTTTCATACCATCCAAAGAATTTCTACCATAAACAAGACATATCCTAGCACTACTGCATACCTTTTCACCTTCCTTTACCAAGGGCTTCAGTTTGTGGCAAACTCCATCCTTTGTTAGAGAGTATGTATTTGCATGACCATCATGGACAACAAGCCTATCAAATTGCCATGGCCTTCCTAAAAATAAATGGCAGACATCCATTGGAATAATGTCACAAAGAAATTCATCATGGTAATTCCCAATCTTGAACTTCACCAAACACTACTCACTAACCAAGACCTTATGATCATCCTTCACCCAAGAAATTTGACAGTGTTGGGGGTGTTTCTCTCTCTTGAGCTTTAGCTTAGTGACCATCTTCTTGGACACCAAGTTGTCAATGCTGCCACCATCAACAATCACATCACAACACTTATCCTCACACTTGCACCTAATACAAAACAAACTCCTCTTTTGCCTAGGTTCAGTCTCACCACTTAGTAAGACCCTTTCATTTATGAGAACCTTGCCTCTTTTTGCATCCTCAAAATATGATAACTATGCATCTTCATCCATAGGAGAAACCTTTGCTTGACCATCAGCTCTCTATCTATCCTTCCTTGTCATTTAGGGCATTCAAATGCATGATGAACTTCTTCATTGCAATGAAAATAGGTACCATAGAAGCCTCCTCTTCTTGAAACTTGTCCACATCCTCTACCTCTTCCTCTCTGATTTCCAAATTTTTTATCATGGGAGTGGTTGAAATCCTCATTCCTCTAGTTCCTGCTAGTACCCACATCTTCATTTTTCTTTTGGATCTCATTTCAGCCTCCAAATGATCTACCACTACCCCTTCCTCCTTGACTATGCCCTCTTTGCCTTCCATCAAAATTTTTTTTTAGCTTCTCTTCAACTCACAGGGCAAACTGGTATGCCTCTTCAATGCTAGTCATTCTAATGAGACTTAACTCCTCCTAAATGCTAGGTCATAACCCATTAAGGTAATGGGCAACCTTCTCCTTATTAGCTTCTACATGCCCTACCCTAATAAGAAGTCAATAAAATTCCTCTATATATTCTTGGATAGATTTTACTGCTTTCTTTAACCCTTACATTTTCTTGAACAAATCAAGCTCATAATCAACACGAATGAACTACTTCTTTAATTTTTCCACCATGCGATCCCACTTTGTGATTTTCTCCTTTCCTCTTCTATTTCTTTCCAGCTAATCTTCTTGCCACCAGATTTTGGCATGGCCTTTCATTTTGGCCCTCACAAATTTAACCCTCTTAGGGTCTCTGATATCCTCATTCTCAAAATACTCCTCTAGTTCATTGATCCAATTGATCAAATCATCTAGGTTTAGGGTTCCCAAAAACATACCCACATCAATTTTATGTCTTTTTCCAATCTTAGAAATAGCCCTAAAAAGCCTCTCCTCTGCCTGATTTAGGATTTCCTCTTCACCTTCCCCTTCCTATCCAATATTTTCTTCCTCTTCATTTTCTTCCTCACTTTTGTTGCCTACGGCAACATTCAATCCTCTGCTTATCTCCTCCTACAATGCTTGAACTTCTCTCTAGAGGACTCTAACCTCAAGAGTAACAAATCTGAACCTTCCACCATGTTTCCTTCATAGAGGCATCTTCTTGTCTCAAACCCACAACACATAGTCCTAGTGCAAAGTGCCTCACAATCGGCACTCTATCTACACACTTAGGAAAACCTACTTTGATAGCACTTGATGGAGACACAAACAAAGACCAAAATGAACACATAAGAAAAGGAAAATATTATTATCAATGAAAAATTCCCTATGGGCTTACAATAGTATGATTATGGAGAAAGAAATCCTCCACACAGTACCCTCTCTCTAACTCCACTAAGAGCTACCTTTACAATGCTAGAAATGTTTTTAAATAAGCCCTAAATTGTTTAGGGTTAGGAATACATTCTAGAATATGCTAGTTGGCATCCACTGCCAAAATAGAAGGTTCCAAAAATCATGTTAGAAGTCAGTGTAAAATTAGAAGAATCTAGAAATGGTAGCCCAACTTCTGGGAGGCATAATTTTTGAACTGTAACTCCAATTGATGAACCGTTTACATTTCTAGAAAGCTTTCAAAGCACTCTACAAAAATAGGCTTCACTTGAACCCCATTTTTTGGCCTCGTACGAAGCTGTTTAGTGTCCCATATCTGACTTTGAAGCGCTCTTAGGAGGTCTCTAGGAAAATTAAAACTGTAATCACTTTCTAATCGTAAAGCCTTTTGACCTGATTCTTTATCTAGAGTGTTTTAAATTACAAGTACAATCATTCCTCCAAATTACACCCTCTAACTCATCATAATTTTGGCTCAATTACAAAATAACTCATTTTCTACATTTACACATATCCCAAGGTGCTTAAAAACTAATAAAACTCTAAGCTAGAAAACTAATAGTGGAACTGTGAGAGTTGGAACCTTTATTTGAGCCAAATGGGTATCCAAAAATGAAAACACATTAAACAGAAACTATCTCTAAGCATATTTTTGGATGATACAGTTTTGCCCTTAAACCACTGGATGCTCCTACATCAGACACCTAGGGTAGATTGAAAAGTGACCTTGTCACTTTATGGTAGAGGAAAACCCAAATGGGCAACCTCTGCTACTAATATCCAAGTTGAGTCCTCTATTGGTCATCCTTTCCACTTCATCAGGTACTCTTCATACTGCCTATTTCTTGTACTCCTACCCACACGACTATCAAGAATCTCTTCTATCTCCTCCTTCTTAGAAGTAGGAATTGGACATGGTTCTAGCATCAACCACTCATCTACACCATCATCATGATATTATGTTAAGTCTAAAATGTTGAAGATAGGAGAAATGTGAATCCCATCTGACAACTCCACCTCATATGCATTTCCTGAGTCATGTTTCTTTAAAATTTTATAGGGGCCAAATTTCTTCATCTTCAGCTTGTTGTAAGTACCCATTGGAAACCATTCCTTTCATAAGTGTACCATAACCATATCCCCTACTTGGAATTCCTTATGTCTTCTCCTTTGATCTACCCTAGCTTTATACTATTGATTCATCTTGGTGATGTGTGCATGGACCTCCTCATGTAGGCTCTTGATATGTTCAGAAAATTCTTCTACCTCGGCATGTGTCCTCTCTCCTTGCTCCATCTTTCTAAATTCTGGTGTAGTCCTTGGGCTACTCCCATACACAATTTGGAATGGTGATCTACCAGTACTATTTACAAAGTTATTGTAAGAAAATTCTACTTGTGGTAGAATCAAATCCCACCCCTTGGGCTTATCTCCCACTAAACACCTTAGCAAGTTGACCAAACTTCTATTCACCACTTCTGTCTATCCATCATATTGCAAATGATGTGTAGAACTGAACCTCAATTCTATCCTCAACTTCTTCCATAAATTCCTCCATAAATACCCCACAAATTTAGTATCTCTTTCGGAAACAATACTCTTTGGGAGATCATGTAGTCTCACCACCCCGCTAAAAAACAAATGTGCAATATGTATCGCATCATGAGTCTTGTGGCATGGAATGAAATGTGCCATCTTGGAGAACCTATCAACGACCACAAATATTGAGTCATTACCCCTTTGTGTCCTTGGCAATCTAAGAACAAAATCCATACTTATGTCCTCCCATGGCTTTAATAGAATAGGAAATGACTAATAGAGTCTAGTATTGTGACTAAATCCCTTGGCTGCTTGACATACTTGACAACTCTGTACAAAATTCTTCACATCTTGGGAAATTTGAGGCCAAAAATAATGTTCTCTAAGAATGGACATGGTCTTATTTTGACCAAAGCATCATGCCATCCCCCCACTGTGCTTCTCCTTGATCAAATTTTCCCTCATGGAACTCCTTGGAATGCATAACTGACTACCCTTGAATAGCATACCATCCTAAATCAAATAATCTAGCCACCTAGTCCTATCTATAGTAACAGGTTCTTTAAAAACCTTCCATGCTTCAGAAAAATCAGGATCCTCAGGGTATAGATTCTTGAGTTCATCAAACCTAAAGACTTCAACTTGCATTACTACCAGCAACAACTTTCTCCTACTCAATGCATCTGCAACCCTATTAGACCTTCCACTTCTGTGTTTCAACACAAATGTATAGCTCTGCATGAACTCTACCCACTTTAAATGTCTCTGGTTCAATTTACCTTGGCTATTTAGGTACTGCAATGCTTGCTAATTAGTATACAAGACAAATTCTTTTGGCAATAAACAATGCCTCCATTTCTTTAAGGTCTAAACAATTTCATAGAACTCCTAATCATAAAAAGAATACTTCTTCTTTACATCATTCAATTTTTCACTAAAATATGCAACATGCTTACCTTCTTGGCTCAATACAACCCCAATAGCACTCCACTAGCATCACAATCTACCTAGAACACTTTACTGAAGTCTGGAAGTGCCAACATAGGTTGCTCTGTCACCTTCTTCTTCAACAATTCAAAACTCCTTGCAACTATTGTAGTCCACTTCAGCTTCTTCCTATGCCCCCTTATTGTTTCAGTCAGGGGTGCACATATGCCACTAAAATTCTTAATGAACTTCCTATAAAAACTAACTAGACCATGAAATGATCTCACCTCAGTAGAAGACCTTGGATTAAGCCATTCCAAGATGGTCTTTACCTTCTCTAGATCCATTTTGAGACCTTTAGATGATACAACAAACCCCAAGTAGACTAACTCTTTCTTTAAAAAGAAACATTTCTTCAAATTAATCAACATTTTCTCTTCCCTCAACCTTACAAGGACTCTATGAATGTGTAATAAATGTTATACAAAGTCTTTCTAAAAATTAAAATATCATCCAAATAGACAATAAATTTTTTTTCCAAGAATTTATTTTGTACCTCATTCATAAGCCGCACGAAGGTGCTTGATGCATTGCTCAGTCCAAAAGGCATGACTAACCACTCATATAGACCCTCCTTGGTTTTGAATGGAGTCTTCCACTTGTCTCCCTCTTGTATCTGTATCTAGTGATAGCCACTCTTGGGATCTATCTTTGTGAAGTACTGAGCCCCACTCAAGCAGTCCATAAGATTGTCCATTCTTGGAAAAGGGAAACGATACTTGATGATTATTCTATTTATAGCACAAGAGTCTATGCACATTCTCCACTCTCCATCCTTCTTTGGTGCTAGTACTATAGGTACTACACATGGACTCAAGCTCTCTCAAATCAACCCCTTCCTCAATAGCTCCTGAACTTGTCTGTTTAGCTCCTCAGTTTCAGTAGGAGTCATCCTATGAGAAGCCTTGTTAGGCAAACTAGCTCCAAGGATTAAATCTATCTGATGACTAATTTTCCTTACTGGTAGCAACCCTTTTGAAACATTATCATAGATGATGTCTCCATACTCACTTAATAGGTCTGATACTTTAGCTAGAATTTCACTACTACCGTCCTTATCTTTTCTAGGAATCAAAGCATAATTCATATGCTAATGTTTCATACCATCCAAAAAAATTTCTTCCATTAACAAGACATATCCTAGCACTACTACACACCTTTTCACCTTCCTTTACCAAGGGCTTTAGTTTGTGGCAAACTCCATCCTTTGTCAAAGAGTATGTATTTGTATGCCTATCAAATTGCCACAATCTTCCCAAAAATAAATGGTAGACATCCATTGGAATAATGTCACAAAGAACTTCATCATGGTAACTCCCAATCTTGAACTTCACCAAACACTGTTCACTGACAAGGACATTATGATCATCCTTCACCAAAGCAATCTGATAGGGTTGGGGGTGTTTCTCCCTCTTGAGCTTTAGCTTAATAACCATCTCCTCAAACACCAAGTTGTCAATACTACCACCAGCAAAAATTACATCACAACACTTATCCTCACACTTACACTTGGTATGAAACAAACTCCTCCTTTGCCCAGGTTTAGTCTCACCACTTAGTAAGACCCTTTAATTTACGAGAACCTCTCCTCTTTTTGCATCCTCAGAATATGATGATTGTGCATCTTTTTCCACATGAGCAACCCTTGCTTGACCATTAGCTCTCATATCTATCCTTCCTTGTCATTGAGGGCATTCAAATGTACGATGGCCTTCTTCATTGCAATGAAAATAGGTACCACAAAAGCCTCCTCTTCCTGAACCTTGTCCATATCGTCTACCTCTTCCTCTCTAATCTCCAAATTTTTGATCATGGGAGTGGTTGAAACCCTCATTCATCTAGTTCCTACTAGCACCCACCTCTTCATTTTTCTTTTGGGTCTCATTTTGGCCTCCAAATGATCTACCACCACCCCTTCCTCCTTGACTACACCCTCTTTGCCTTCTTTCAAATTTTTTGTTTAGCTCCTCTTCAACTCGTAGGGAAAATTAGTATGCCTCTTTAATGCTAGTCATTCTAACTAGGCTTAACTGCTCCTAAATGCTAGGTCGTAACCCACTGAGGTAATGAGCAACCTTCTCCTTATTAGTTCTTCATGCCCTACCCTAATAAGAAGTTAATAAAATTCCTCTATATATTCCTCAAAAAAAATTCCTGCTTGCTTTAACCCTTGCATTTTCTTGAACAAATCAAGCTCATAATCAACAAGAATGAACTACTTCTTTAGTTTGTCTACCATGCAATCCCACCTTGTGATTTTATCCTTTCCTCTTCTATTCGTTTCTAGCTGAACCTCTTGCCACCAAATTTTGGCATGGCCTTTCATTTTGGTCTTCGCAAATTTCACCTTCTTAGGGTCTCTGATATCCTCATACTCAAAATACTCCTCTAGTTCATTGATCCAATCAATCAACTCATCCAAGTTTAGGGTTCCCAAAAACATACCCACATCAATTTTAGGTATTTTTTCAAGCTTAGAAATAGCCCTAAAAAGCCTCTCCTCTACCTAATTTAGGACTTCATCTTCACCTTCCCCTTCCTATCTAATATTTTCTTCTTCTTCATTTTCTTCCCCACTTTCATTGCCTATGGAAACATTCAGTCCTCTATGCATCTCCTCTTGCAATGCTTGAACTATTCTATGGAGGGATCTAACCTCAGGCATAAGAACTCTAGCCCTTCCACTACATTTCCTTCGTGGAGGCATCTTCTTGTCTCAAACCCACAACACACAGTCCTGGTGTAAACTACCTCATAGTCGACACTCTGTCTATACACTCAAGAAAACTTGCTCTGATACCACTTGATGGAGACACAACCAAAGACTACAATGAACCCACAAGAAAAGGGAAATATTATTATCAATGAAAAATGCCTTATGGGCTTACAATAGTATGATTCTAGAGAAAGAAATCCTCCACACAGTACCCTCTCTCTAACTCCACTAAGAGATGCCTTTACAATGCCATAAATGTTCTTAAATAAGCCCCAAATGGTTCAAGGTTAGGAGTACATTCTAGAATATGCTAGTTGGCATCCACCACCAAAACAAAAGGTTTCAAAAATCATGTTAGAAGTCGGTGTAATATTAGAAGAATCTAGAAATAGTAGTCCAACTTCTGGGAGGCATAATTTTTGAACCATAACTCTGATTGACAAACCATTTATATTTCTGGAAAGCTCTTAAAGTTCTCTATACCCCTATTGAAAGGCTTCACTTGTCCCCCATTTTTCAGCCCTGTACAAGGCCATTTATCATCCCATATCTAACTTTGATGCACTCTTAGGAGGTCTCTAGGAAAATTAAAATTGTAATAACTTTCTAATGTTAAAGCCTCTTGACTTGATTCTTTTTTTGGAGTGTTTTAAATTACAAATATAATCATCCCTCCAAATTACACTCTCTAACTCATCATAATTTTGGCTCAATTACAAAATAACTCATTTTCTACATTTACACGTATCCCAAGGTGCTTAAAAACTAATAAAACTCTAACCCAGAAAACTAATAGTGGAATTGTGAGAGTTGGAACCTTTATTTGACCCAAATGAGTACCCAAAAATGAAAACACATTAAATAGAAACTATCTCTAAGCATATTTTTGGGTGATACAGGATTGCCCTTCCACCAATGGATGCTCCTGCATCATCTTGGTTATCTCTCCTATCTACATTTAAATCTGTGTTGTAAACTTGGGGCTTGTCCTAACTATTTTTTGTAGTTATTGCATGTTAACTATGGGTTAACATTTTGTATTTAATATTTTTTGTGAGCTGACTTGTGGCTTAAATATGCATTTAATGCAAGTGGTTTTATTTGATTTGTAATTGCTAGGCTGACCTATGGCTTAGTTGGGTATAAATAAGGGGTCTTGTGGATGTTTTAGTCATTATCATCCAATCTCAAGAAGAAGATGAAGTGGAAGAGAAAACTTTGAAGGGCTGGTAGTTGAGGCTTGGAAAACAATGAGATTGCTTGGTGGGCTTGCAAGTAGAAGTTATGATTTCCTTGGTGGTTCTCTTCTAGAGTGCAGATCTGGACTAGCTAGGATTGGTGTTACAAGTTGGATCTTGTGGGATCTTGCAAAACTATTATTGTAATTGCTATTGTATTTGGCCCTAACCTAGAAGGCCTTACAACTGGGCATATTGCATGTAAACAATTATTTTTAAATAAGGAGTTTTGATTTAGTATCAAATCTTTCATTTGTGTTGCATTGTTGTTGTTTTTCTATTATGTGGTTATTTGTTGGGGGCTAGGACATCTCCTTTATAGATTTTCCTGCATTGCACTATGCCATGTACCAACCCTATTAGGAGTTGTAGAAGGCAAAAGGACTTACTATCCAAATAGCTTCAGGGGAAAGACTGCCAAACTCACTATCCAACTAATCTCTATATTATTCCTTGTAGAATAATAGAAATTAAATAATCTCACCTCCTTCTCTATTCTTTTTACCAAACCAAACTTCTTCTAATCTCGATACCAAATCACCAACTTCATATCCAATAATCCCTTGGATTGCTTACTCATATTTACCAAATACTTCTCATATCAGACACTTGAATGCATATATCTCAACAAGAAAAATAACCTTCCTTTATACTATGTCCTCAAAATAATTCCCCAAGTCAGCCTTGAGTATTTCCCAATTAATTATTCCAATAAAACATAATTAAGATACTACAAAATATTACATCTTTTCACAATTATACATCACAATCAACTTACAGTCTTTACAACCTCTCACATGTGCGACCTCTAATCTTTCACACTTTCTGACATCATCATCAAGCTATCTTCTATCCAAGGATAACTTTAAGAAACCCCTCCCAAGAAAAATATGTAAAATTTTGGCAAATTCAACATTAAATATGGAGGAAAGATTTCTAATTGAGGGCAATTTTTTCATTCAAGGCAAGGGAGAAAAATATTTTCTATTGGAAAAATTTTCCTTTCTATAGCAAAATTTTATAATGACTATGGCAAATTAATTTTAGTTTTTTTGGTGCACAAATAAATGTAGGCAATTTTTATTGTTGTTCATAAACATTTTCGTAATGTAAGAGCCAAATTAATTATTTCATATAACAAAAAATATTAATATAGTTGTCGTTGGATAATATGCCAGTTTCCAAAGAGAGATTATTTAATTTTTTGGTATATTTATAGAGTCACAATTGGTTCATGGCCCACATGCCAAGTGTACATTGTATAGTGTACTTGTAGTATGTTGATCCATTAAGATTCAATTAATAATGTGCCCTTTTTTAGTGCCAACCTGGTCATCATCACTTTTAATGTTATCATTTTTATGGTGAAAGGAATAAATTTGGACCATTGATGTAATATAGATCAATGGCTTCAACTCTATTTAAGGGAAAAATAGCATTGTCCAATAAGAAAACATTAGACAAATGCTAGTGAAAAATTTAAAATAATTTTTTTCTAAATGTAAATTGCATTGGCAATTGGACTAGGATTTGGGACCAATTATGTGTAAACTAATGAGCGATTAGCCTTGGATTTTGACCCAAATTATTTAATATCTCAATGACATGGTTGACCCATATGTAGGATTTATTTGCCAAATTGAAATTTCCCAAAGATATGGAATAGCCAATTGGCAAAGATTTTCCGCTAAAAAAATCACTACTTCTATCAATGTCCAACTTTGTAAATCAAGATTCTATCCATGTTAAGAGATATAATCCAAACATTGGAAACTACTTCTTAGGTGCTTTATTTGTATATTGTTATAAATCAACAATATCTCCTTCATGTCTTAAACTCTCTATGTGTGTTCTTGTCCACTTCATTAGGACACAATGTAGAATACATCATCGATTGTGCTTGACCTAATCATCAATACATAGTCCATACAACCTTGTTCTCTGTTTGCTACTCTACTAGTCTTCATAGAAATAATGCTATGTTAACATCAATACCAAACATAGTCATGAATACAACATGTTAACCTTAAAAAATCTCTCCAATTCTTAGGATACTCCCCAAAGGAGTACCATCATCATTCATATTAAGAGGAGTATCTGTGTTTGAGCTGAGTCATGAAGGACTCTTGAACAAATTGGTTTGGAAATAATTAAACTTTGAGAATTGACATAAAGGTACCTTTTTCATTAATTTTAATGGGGGTTTGATAAGTACATGAAAAATATATTTGGATCTTTGAGAGAGACATAAATTCAATGATTGATGTCAATGGGAAAAATACTTGGTAGAAATCCTTCTGTATGGGGCAGGTCAACACCTTCCTTGTTCATATTGTTTATCATATGGTTGTGATTTTCACATGAAAATCTCTTTACAACATATCATAGACTAAGATCTGTATTTATATTCATGGGAATAATGAATGGGTTAGTAAAGATAGATGAGGAAGAAGTGTATTTGGTATTCAAGGTACTTAGATGTTTTTTTCATCTATGTTTCCATCAATGCCAAAGGGGGGTGTTATTAGCATGAATATTGATGAAGACATATGGGGGATATTGTCAACATGTTTGGAAGACTATTTGTGTTATGTTCATGATCTAGTATGTTCCATTTATAACTATGTTTTTCACTGATGACAACATAGTTATCTTTCTATAAAGATTGGTAGATAGCAACAAGTGCTTGGCTTTGCGCAGTTCAAGGATTGCAAGTTTTATTTTGCATGGTTTCTAGACATTCAAACATGTTTGAAGAGTCTATATTTCACTTTACATATAGAAATATGAAATTAGTATGGATTTATGAAGGGTTTTCATAAGTCTATTTCTAGGCAGCATTTATAGAGAATAGTTACTGGTAATTTGATTTTATCTCCTAAACAAGATGGAATCTGGTTGAGTGAGCTTTCAAGGATGTTGAAGTAATGTTGAAGAAAATTTGGTAAAATGGGAAAATTTAGATATTCATTCTATGCAAAGTTATGTTATTTTTGTTGGAATTACAAATGGGAAACATGTACTTCTAAGGGGGGGTGGTGAATCAAAAACTCAAACTTTAGCTATTAAAAATTTCAAAATTCATTAGATGTTGTAATTTATGAATTCAAAATAACATGTAAAGAACATACATCTAAATCATGTAAGCATATAATCAAACATACACACTTAACACCAGATATGATTACCCAGAATCCCTCCAAATGAGAAGGTAAAACTAGAGTAGGGATGACACCCACGAATCTTCACTACTACAGCAATAAAGTGTAGCCAATTAAGATTACAATGGTTTGACCATGAATCATGATCTACCCTATGAAAGGCCTACCTTATTAAAGGCTTACAAATATTGTTAAGTCCCACCTTGTTAGAGGATTTCAACACCTTATTAGAAGGGTGCCTAGTTAAAGGACTTTTGAACATCCACTTGGAATGTCACCCTATTAAAGGATTTACTATAGCCTGTTAGGACTACTCTACCAAGGAGATTTAACTAAAATCACCTGTCAAGATGTTTCAGCATAGATCTTGTGATTGGCTTTGGTTTCCTAATTAAAGATCAAATCCATATAGTGTCCTTAATCCTCTTTGATCTGATATAACAATGATGTATCCTTCTATATTTTATTCTCCTCCAACTGATCTTGCAATTAAATTTCACTACTGAGTCACCTTGAATGCTCTATGAATAAATTCAATCATTAACCCCTTGTTACCTCCTGTAACACGATATCTTTCACACTCTCAATTTGTTGTTATTATTGGGGCTTCATCTTCCTTATAAAGACTTTGGTGGCTTAGGGTTACCTATGAATCTATGTCTGACATTCATCCTTTTTTTCACTTAATCCTTCCTATTTTCTGATTGGCTACATGCAAATACATAGAGATTCTACAAATAGATTTGTCCTTATCTCCAAAAGATCGAGATCCATCTTTAAGTTGGCTAGGAAACGGTTTACATAGTTGTTTGTGTAGTTCTAAACAAATATGTCAGATTTGTGTTACTCAGCACTTGAAGTTATTGATGCTTGACATATACTATAATTTTGTTTCTGACTTGGCACCTAAACTACTTGGAATCTACTATTTACTCAATACTTGAATCACTTGGCATGGTCTATTATTTACATATTATACTTGACATGCATTACTAGTTTGGCATGAACTAAATAAATGACTTAAGTGTCTTAGCACTTGAAGTTACTGATGCTCAGCACATACTATAATTTTTTATTTTGACTTGGTGCTTGAACTACTCGGCATCTACTATTTACTTGGCACTTAAATCACTCAGCATGGTCTATCTATTCAGCACTTGAGTGACTCAACACTCATTGCAACTTGACATGGTCTTTTATTTACATATTATACTCAACATGCATTACTAGTTCAACATGAACTAAATAAATGACTTAATTGTGTTGACACTCAATTGTCAAAACCAATTTGAGATCAACAATCTCCCCCTTTGACATGAGTGTAAAAAAGACTTAACTGTGCATAATCAATCTAATCTTCTTGAGTATAACATATTCACAACTCAGCTTATATACAAAACTTCAAAATTTCAAATTTTTTAATAACCTATATATCTCAAAATTTATAACTCCCCCTGAGTTAATGTGCATATTTTGTATCAAAAATCTATTCTCCATTATGAGTATATTGTCTCTTGTTGATACTCTTTGACTAAAGTGTGCTTATACTCTTTCATCTGATATTTTATGTTTCTATTCTTTTTCTATTCTAAGCTTTCCTTCTCTATTTATTCTATTTACTCCCCCTTTCATTATTCTCTCCTTGCTTTATCTTACTCTCCCCCTTTGGTTTCGCAGGTTTTGCTTTTATCTCCCCCTATTCATATCTCCTTGTTGATTTATCTCCCCCTTTTTGACACTTATGTCAAAGGGTCTATACACTTATAGTGTATTTGTCCAAAAAACACTTGTGGAATTCCATGATTATCTTCAGAGCAGCATCCTAGTTGTCACATGCAATATCCAGTGACTTGAGTTGGATTGCTAGCTCAGCTACTACGTGAACTAGTCCATCCATTAATGTTGAAAGATTTTGGTTTTTCTTCAACAATGTTTCTGCATATCCTAGCTTATTATGGAGTATATCCATATGTGGTGTGAGGGAGGCTTGAATGTTTGTCAACTTGGCTCTTATATTAGTCTCTTCTACTATTAACATAGCTAGTTGACTTTGTGATTGAAACAATGTGTGAAAATGCTTCTTGCTTTGAGTTGGGTTTTGTGGTAGTTACATACCTGATACATTGAGATTTCTCTCCAAACTCATAATTCTATGTCTTGATTCTTGATTGAAGAGTGTGGGGTAACATAGTTTGGTGTACAATGAGAAAATATTCTCAAGTACTTTCTTCACATCTTCAAATTTTGTAGTCAGTGCAACTTGAGTAAGAGAAATCTCACCTGATATTTTCTCGTTCACTTTACTCTAGAATTTCTTCTCTGACCACTCAAGAAGTTTTGTGCTTGTGTTTGTATCTTCATTACTGAATTTTTCAACAAATTTTAATAGTTTTTCTAAAAAAGGCTTTGTTTCTTCAAGTTTACGCAAGTTGAATGCATCTAAGAAGATTTCCCTTATGTCTTGCAATGCATATGTTTGCCTAAATTCCTTTCTAAGCACTTCTTGGTGTTTCTTCTTTCCAAAGCTTGTTGTAATATTCATATTTCCTTTATAGTCATTGTTGCATAATCAAACTGAGGTGTCACTATTTCTTCATCTAAAGTTATATCACCATAGTGAGTTACCTTCTCAACTTTTGTAGAGCATGAGCTTGGTGCTAAAATTTGTAGTGGTATAGCCTCTATACTCAGCTTTTGAAGGATTTTTGTAGGAGTGCCTGATCTTGGTAATGTTTTCAATGCTTGTATGGCTTCTTGCTCCTTTTCCCTTGGTGCATCCTCACTCTCTTCAAATATACTCTCATTAATCACAATGACTAGAGTTGCACCTTGTTCTTTTGTTTGTTCTTTAGGTACAGATGCATCAATCTATCCTATTTTCTACGTTGTTGTCTCCTTTTCTTCTGCTTGTTTTTGTTCAACCAAATCAATTGTAACATTTGAGTCATCCTTAGTAGATGTGTTTATTGATATTTGAATTAAAGGTTGAGCACTAGTAGCTGAAGGGATGGTAGAAGGTTGTTCTTGTGTATTCATCTTATCCTTTGTGATGTTAGCTACCGCCTTTTGAAGTTCATTTACATTGACCAATACTAGACTTTAATATAGTCTTGCTTGTAGTGTAGAATGGTCAAGAATCTTCTTCAAATCTTCTACAATTAAAGATTGATGTTATGAGTAGAGACATCAGGAACATCCTCAATAATTATAGTTTTTGTAGTTACATTATTTCATGAGAAGGGCTCATACTTGGCATTTGTGTGTCTTGCACACTCTATTCTTCTTGCTGCTCTTCAACTATAGTCATATCATCATTTTTCTTTTGTGTCTACTCCATGGTATTATCCTTTTCTTTATCTTCATCCTTGACATTGTATCACCTAATCTAGTAATGTAACATGAATACTAACTATTAAATGAGAGTATTAACAAAACCAAACAAGCTAACACTTAAGATAGGACCCAAGAAGACAATATAGAGGAAAGTAGACCAGGAATGGTAAACTCCTCGAGAGCTTCTCATGATGATGAAGCTATGTCCCTGATGAGAGGGGATGTATGCTCATGTTGTGCTCAAGCTTCCAAAGGATGGGGGTTTTCACAAAATGTGTGTATGGATGAGGGTTTCAAACAATGGAGGTATGGAGAGATTTCAGCATTATGATGGTATTTTGGTAGTTTTTAGGCTCTCAAAATAGCATTATAATTTTGCATGAAAGGTAGATGATCTTTGTGAAGGGATAGGGTTTCATTTATAGGCCAAGGGGTAGAGAGATTGATGGTCAAGATGCAAGGATGATAAAGTAGTGAGGGAGGGTCAAGATGCACTCAAAAGGGAGCACATGGATTGTGCTTGTTTAGAGCCAATAGCGAAGTGACACTTGCCACAAGGAGGATGAGTGTGAGAGGATAGGATAAGGGTTGGTCAAGGGAGTAAAAAGGGAGGTTGAGTATGTAAGACTCATAAAGGGGGATGTAAGAGTCATAAATGTTGGAGGGGGAGGGGAGGAGATATTTTGACTTTAGCTTGGGTTAGCAAATCTTAACCCTTGCTCAAAGTTGTGCACATGTTTAGGAGGGGGATTAGGATTAGCATAGAAAGGGGGTTAGGAGGGTAAGTAGCTTAGCTTTGATGGGATGGGTAAGTTAGGTGGCTAAGTGAGGTTAGTATGGGTGAATGGGTTGTATTAAGGGTTAGGATAGGGTTTACGGATGCTTTAAGGGTTTTAGATATTTTATTAAATGATTTATTTAATAAAATAGGGATATGGGATTAAATTAAATAGATTTGAGAATTTATTTAATTTAATAGAGGAATAGGGAATTAATTGATAAATTGATTTTGGGTCATCACTTGATTTTATCGATTGGACTATAGTTAATTAAATACATTAATTAACTAGGGGATAGTAATTAATTAATTAATTAGTAAATATTTAATCAATGATGTTCTAGGAGTTGACTAAATACAATTACCTAGTGATGTAATCAGATTTAGGTGTCTACATTTTGCCCCTTTTTGTCATAGTGTTGAAACAACATTATTTCAAAGAAGTTTGAATATAAACAACAACAAGAAGACTGCTTAAAGTAACATAGTTGCCCTAGTTTTGAGTAGAAGAGGAGAGAATGGACTAAGTATTGCCCCCTCAAGAAGGTGGCAAGGAAAGAACACGAGGCATGATAGCTTCTTGAAAAAGTTGCAGTAATTCTATAGGGGACAAGAGGACATGGAAGAGGGGGAAAAAAGTATAAAGGAGAAGAAATGGTAGGAAGAAGAAGGGTGGTGGGCAATAGGAGGTTGCAAAAGGAGTTGAAGAGGTAGGGAGGGTATCGGGGGGGTCTATAAGGGGCTGATAGAAGGCTAGAAAGGTTCATTTTCTTGCATACATATGAGAAAATATTGCTTCCAGGAGCTCTAAGTTGGATTTTACAATGGCAGTGATTAGATGACCTGAACATCGATCAGATGTGGTGCGATGAGTATGAGTGCAATGGATGCCCGATCATTTAATAGGGTCAAAGATCTCTTTGTGATTTTTTATTTTGCAATAGCTTAGATCATTCTCACGAAGACAAAAGTGTAATCCCACAGACTCAGTTTCAGTGAGAACGCATGCGGGATCAGCAGGATCATGATCCCACAAAAATAGCTATGAGAAGGTCTAAAAAGGGTTGGAAAAGTAGGTTTCATGAGAGCGAATTTAGGAAAGAAATTTTCTATGAGAATGATGGTAGCTAGTCAGGATTGCATACCTTCCAAGAAAAGCGTGAATAACTTTACAGGAACACAATCCTACGGCAGGGATGAGGTTAATGCAGGAATAAGGTATGGTCAACTAGGGGGAAGAAAAGGTAAAATGTGATCTTGTAGGAACATGGGTCCATGGGATTGCCAGGGTAAGCTTGTGTGGGAACGCAAGCAAGAAGGTGGATCAAATGGGCTAAGGGTGGGAAAGGTCAATGGGCAATCCTAAGTGAACATATCTCTACGGGATCATGAGGTTTAAGGCTTGCAGGAACCCAGGTTTATGAAAAAAGTGTAGAATATAGGGGTTTTGGTAAGATAAGGTGTGAAAAGTTAGGGTAGGAAAAGTATAGAAAATAATATTAATGTGTCATTAGGTTTTTTGGTGTGTAGTGATCACTGGATGCTTTAGTGTCACATGAGCGATGATTGGTTGTGCTATGTGTAGAAGATTGGCTGACGACTATAGATTGGGTGAGGATTGAGGGCATTGGTCTTGGATACTTGGCAAGGTTACCCCACACATGGACATACATGACCATGGTTACAGCTTTGTGTAAGTGGTGGCATAGTGAGGTAGCCACCTACCCACAAGGGAGATGACAATGGCACTGGAGGACATATACCGGATCTTTAGACTACCTATATGGGGGATGCCAATGATGGCAATGAGAGAGATGACCATATAGGTAGTAGTATAGGGATTGGTTGGACCAAGGGTGTCATATCAGATTTGAAGGGGACAGTTTGCACTAGATGAGCATTTGGATTGAGTGGCCCTAGAGAGACGAATTTACTTCTATGTATGTGGGCTAGTATCAAGATATATTACCCTAGATATAGGGGGGACAAGAGTGACATTGGCACTGATCCCCATGATCATGTGGATAGTAGATGCAAGAGTTCCTGTTGCATAGGGATCATTGATGTTGGCTAAGTTGTACAAAGATCTTTACCAAATTGTATACCAAGGAGTCAACCAATAGGAGAGGAGTATAGGGTTCCCCACCTTATTACAGGTATGGGCCTAGGAGCATATTGTAGTATTTAGGACGATTGGGTAGAGAGACAAGCAGATGGAGGATGCAGTGGCATATAGCTAGGGGAAGCCACTGACATACCACCACATAGAGGATATGTACTATTGGAGAGTCTGGATTAATGAGATTGTGATAGTGGTATGGAGACCCTACATGGGTCTAGGGTCATGGGTACAGGAGGGATAGTAGCTACCCTACACTATATCCTTGTGCTTTATTTTTGGATGGTGGGAGTACATTTCTAAGCAGTATCAGCCAGATAGGGTTTTGCGGTAGTTTGGATGGCGACAGGTGGCTCCTAGAGAGTCAAACTGGTATTAGTGAGTGACTCGTGAGCCACTGTCAATGTATGGACTAGGATTATAGAGAGAGGGATTGCTTTGAGTCTAGCTAAAGTTAGAGTAATAGAAGTGGGATTAGTTTGGCAAGGTAGTGGATGTGGGCTCCACACAGGAGTACCAAGATTGGTTCCAACAGCAGAGATTGGTAGGCTGAACACATGTGATCAAGGTAGCGGTGGTGGTAGGAGAGTTAGCCTGAGTGGCGAGGTAGGGGAGATACATACTGAGAGGGCAATATTAGCGAGTAGAGGGCATTGCACAGGAGGAAGGTTCAATGTTGTAGAGGCAGAGGGTAAGGAGGTAGGAGGAGAGAGGGGCACAGCCAAAGAGGAGAGAGGATAGAAGGGCAAAGCTGGAGAGAGGAGGGGAGGAGATAGTAGAGGAGAGGAGACCACAGGGTGAGGGGGAGTAGAGGTCACAAAGGCTAGTAGGGGGTGATGGAGGAGGATCATCTATAGGGGGAGGGGATGATGGAATTATTGTAATAGATCAATGATGCCAATAACTAGCTACTACATGATACACAATAGGAGCGAGATCAACTCAAGGTAGAGCTAGATTAGTTATAGTACGAGCAAGATGTGGCACAGGGTGAGGCTGATAAAGTGAGGATAGAGGTGGGGAGACTACAGATGGAGGTGGGGCAGATGGAGGGGAGGTTGGATGTGGTTAGCTTGGAGAGGTAGACTATATAGGTGAGATTAGATGCCATGTAGTAGGAGTAGGACAAACTGGTGGTGGAGGTGGCAACTCTATGAGTATAGGTAGTGATGGGTGGAGGGATGGAGAAGTTTAGGAGACTACGGGCTAAGGTGGAGGATCTGAGGGAGGTAGCAGGATTCTATCAAGCTAGGTACCATGCAGCAGTCCTAGTAGACTAGATAGAGGACTATAGGCAATCGACATAGTTAGGGATAGTTGGGACCCTCACAAGGATGCAGGGAGGGTGAAGAGTGGATGGAGCACTAGGGGCTCACATAGTACAAGTGGGTTGAAGCATCTCCCTGATCTTTCACCTCTGCATATGGGTCCTTTGTATCCCTCTCTACACCTAGTGCTACTAGTGGTAGAGGTGGTGGCCTCATCAATCCTCCTCCTATCACTGAGCTCTCTGTCTCATCCCTCCTCCCCCTCATCCCCCTATCTCACCTTTGGCTCTGTCCTATCTTGTGACTCTACCCAATGTCACTAGTACATTTGACCCCATTTTTAGACCAAAATTTTTTACCATTATTAAAATGGGGTCAAATTGGTCAGAATATGTAATGAAAAATATGTTTTTTTAAAATACATGCCCGTGTTGGTCAAAATTTTGACCAACACTAAGTGTTCATCAAAATTTGACCAACACCAGCTTAATTAGGGTTATATACCAAAAAAATTACACCGTCGACCATGAAAAGCAACATGAGGTAACTTTTTGACCCTATGAAATGATTTGTTATATGGGAAAGGAAGCTTCGTGGAAGGTCACAAAAGTGAAATCCTAAAAAAGCCATTGGTTTACTAGTTTATGAAATGTATGAAGCCTATGCAATTGGGTATTTAATGTATGAAGTATTTAGTTGGAATCACATGTTAAAAATTACCTATAGATTGGCTATCTCTCAATGTTTTTCAGTGTTTTTGTGCTTCCTTTTACAAAGAGAGCAACAATAGACTTTATTCATTCAATGCGGGGCTAAGGACATAGTAAACCATAAACCTTAATTTGTATGCATTAATTGAGACCTTAATTAGTTCTTTATTCAACATAGGGCTGAGGACATTGTAAACCATAAACCACTAAGAATACATTTACTCAAGAGAGAGACCGAGTACATTAATTAGGTCTAATATTGTGAATATACACTGACTATTTCTCCCTATAATATTCTCAGACCCATGGTTCATGGATGCATGTTGTTGAGTGCTGAGAGTGGTTGAAGACTCACGACCACAAGGATTCACATCTTTTTTTTGTTGTCAAGTGCTAAGAGTGGTTGAAGACCCATGACCACAAGGATTCACATCTTGTTTCATTCATCTTGTGTGAGCAATAGTCTCTATGGAAGTCTCATAACACGACTACTCTCATGGGACACGGTTGGTATTTTAGATTTCTTGGGCTATTTTTATGAGCTAGAAGGGACACACGAGCAAAGACTTAGGATGAGTTCTTGGTGAATGTCTAGTGAGGAGGACAAGTGCTATTTTGTAAATGGAGATTTGACATAGGGTTTGGATTAGGGTCAAGGTCTTCTAGTAATTTTTAGGCATCCCATGTTTAACCCCATTTTAGGGTTTATTTTATTTAGATGGTTTTAGATTTATAAAAAAAATTTAACCATTCACAAGTTTTTTAGGGTAGAGCTTGCAGAGTAAAAGATGACTATATAGTGTGCTTACTATAGCTGCCAATATCCTGTGTTTTTGTTTTTTTTCCATGCCTTCTACATACTTGTAACCCTAACACATAACATGTAGTGTTTTTAGCACAATTCTTACTTGTAACCCTTGGATAGGGACATTAAAATTGAGCTCATTTTTTCATACCTTTAGGATCTAGTGGAACCGTGGCAGGGATGAGAAGAAAACACTGCAGACTAACTGATATGTTAAAGCTCACAAAAAACTAAGGTATTTACTATTCCGACTAAGTTTCTTTTAGACTAGAAAGATATATGGGTTTCTTAATTTTACTGAATTGAGAGTTTTTGTTGCTCTTATTTATGTCGCTATAGCTTTTGTTTTTAGTTTCATCAATCATATTATTGATTTCTTTTCAATACTTCTTATGGTACAAGTAGTTGAAAAATTTTGTGTATATTGATCGAATGTGTTGAATTTGATGGCATTAGGAAAGCTTAGGTTTTTGCTCCACCTAATTATGAATTTATGTTGAAATCTCTAGGATACTAGGTAACCACTATATGGCAGGTTAGGTTTTGCAATTACGAGTAAAATTAGATTCTATGACCACCCAATCCAAGTCACTAGATATGTACTAGTGTTTCATCTCTCTTCTAGTTTGCAGTCTACATGTACATAGTTAGTTTAGTAGTCTTATGCAATGGCATATAATGAGGAGAAAAATGACATATTGGGTCCATGATATGAGGAATTAGAAATTAAACATCCCTACCACATAAAAGAATGAATACTTATAATATTGCCAAATATCTGCACAAAGACCTTTAGGGACCTAATTTACAATAATACCTCTCTCAATGAGAAGTGGTATCTCTCCTTCCATTGAATACTAGTAATTGATAAAAGGTTAGGCTCCATTATTGAGCAAGGCTGGTATACTTGTGAGAACATCATCTCAACCTTGACTCTGATCTAAAGCAATCAAAACCAATCCTAGAATCATTGTTATCTAGAAAAAATAATTTGACAATTCAGTTTGTATGCCAAGAGGAGCACCCAGTATTGGAGAAAAATTGAAGTATCATAATTTCTACAATTGACTATTAGCATTAAGGAAATTACTTAAGCCATTGTAATAAGGGTTTATTAGGTACTTGTCAACTCTACTATTAGAGACATAAATACTTAGTGTTGGTAAACCTAACTATTATAGACTACAAAAAATAGCAATACTTTTTCAGAGATGAGAGGAATAAAATGGTGTTATAACACAAATCTCAAATTAAAAATTATAATTTTAAAAAACTTGATGCATATATTGGCAAAATGGATAAACAAGAAGGAAAAAAGAAAGCAACAAGCAGGAAAAGTAAAAGGGGTGAGCCATGATTGGTCAGACCCGTCAATGCATTAAAGGGACTTGTATATGATAATGAAAGGCAAAAAATTTATCAAGCAATACATATCATCACCTAGACATCAAGCAATTTATAGTGGTTGGTACAAGGTGGACCCACCATTAGCCAAGAGGAGTATAAAATGCAATCAAAGCCTTGTAAAACATAGTCCTTGTGGACCCACTGTAGACACCTAAAAATGTTTAGAAAATAAAGTATTTTTATTTTCTAAAAAATTCTTGACGACATCATCATTTATTAATTAATTATTTATTTTATTTATTTATTTATTTTTATGCCATTAAATCCCTTTATCTTAATTAAAAATATTTAATTAAGGAATCCCTCCCAAAAATGTTTAAATCTTATTTAAATATTATTTCCTTATTTATTAATTATTTAATTAATAAATTGACCAAAAAACCCAAAATAAATAAATAAATTATTTTTTGCCCAAAACTTGGCCAATTTCCTTAAGACCACTAACCTCTTCCAAAATCTTCTAATCCTTCTTTAATTTTGATTAAAGGCTAATCCCATCATTTCCTACCCCTAATCCCAACTCAAAATATTTAATTAAGATTAAATATTAATCCTCATGTTTATTAAAAATTTTTTAATAAATATCTCCTCAACCCAAACCCTTGAAATAAATAAAACTTTATTTATTTTCTAAAAATCTAATTTATCCTCATCCTAAGAAGTTCTAGACTCTTCTAGAAAGTCTTCATCCTCATCCTAGGAAGTTCTAGACTATTCTAGAAAGTTTTTATCCTCATCCAAAGTCTAGACTCTTCTAGAAGATGTCTTTAAACCTAATCCTAATCCCCTCCTAACCTTGTCACATTCTCTAAACATGGGTTAAGACTTACTAACCCAAGCCAAAGTTAACAAATATCTCCTCCTTCACCCACCCTCATTAAATGCCATCCACTTGCCTATCCCTAAGCTAATCCTAAACCATCCTAATCCATCCTCTAATCATTTGCACAATCCTAAGCAAGCTTAAAACCTTCCTAATCAAGCCCAAGTCAAAATTCCTCTCAACTCCTTCAAAATATCCCAACCATAAAACTTTATGAAGCACACTAGGCCATAAATGACTCTTCCAATCCCTTTTATTGCTCTTACAAGCCATTACGAGGGTCTTTATGAAGATTTTATCCCTTGAGCCTCCTTTGTTGACTCATCCTTCCCCTTTCCTCCATCCTCTCACCCTGTGACATGTGTCACTCCCTGATTGGCTGTAAGGAAGCACAATCCATGTGCTCTCCTCTCATGCAATCTAAGCCCTCCATGAGCTTTTCCCCATCCTTGCATCTTAGCCCTCAAACCCTCAAGCCTCTTGCCTATAAATTGGATCCTTCCCCTTTGCAAAACAACACAATCCATGAAGTAAAGTCATAATGCTATTTTAAGAAGCTATTTTACATCAAAACCATACACTCACACCCAAATTCCAACTCCATTTGAAGCCCTTTTTGAAGCATAAGCTTGAGCATACATCCTATCTATTTAGACAAAGCCACTCAACAAGAGAGCTTCTTATTGAGAGAGCCCATTAATGGCTCATATTCTCAATTGAAAGCTCATCTTAGTCTATCTTGAAGTTTATGAATTTTGTTTAGTTTGTAGAAGCTTTATTTAAATTTGGTTTCTATTAGCATACAAACATTGCTCATATACACCCACCAATCAGGCTAAACAAAGAATGGAAATCATTAAAAAATATTGAAAAAAAGTGACATATTATAAAGTATGATGGCTTTGTCTCCTTGACATAGCAATATTTCTACCACCCATTACATCATTCAAGCATGCATGATGACTTCATTGTGATAGGAGAGAGTGATGAATTACTTTTGTATTCAATATGCACGAACCTCACTGACGTAATCTATTTTAATACAATATACTTAATGTGATTAGCAATAGAGAAAATATTAAGGATATAAAAGTAATATAAAATTTTATAAGTTTCTTTTTTTTTTGGTCGGTAATAATATTTAATTATATTTATAAACTTTCAAAGATACATAGATAGGCTAAATTTTCAAATTAGCCTTCATACTATAATTACCACTTATAACTTATAGCATATTCAACTATTACTATCCAACACACAATCATCATATATGGAAATACAACTGTCACTTTTTGGTAAACTTGCTACAAGTTTAAATTTCTAATCATAACACATGCCTCAGTTCATTCTAATGTCTTTTGATGCCACTCAATTCAATAAATTCAGATTTTCTATGGATCTATATTTTTCGGTGATGAAAATGGGCTAGGAATAGTTTTTCTCCAAGATGGATTTAAATTCAAAATTACTATTGATCTATGTTGGTGTTGATGAAAATAATCTAGTATCTTGATTTTTCCAAGATTGTTTTTAGCTAATTTTTATTTGGAAATTTTTCCCTGAATTTGACATCTTAAATTTGTATTTCGCTCTGTTTTAATCCAAGTATATAGAATAGGTTCAATTGCCTTTCGATCATTCTTGGATGATTGTTTTAAAGAAGCAAAATTTTGGTCCCTATTGCCGTAAAGTCATTAATGATTCACCTCATCATAAATTGTTTGGAAGTTCTTTCAAACATGGAGAAACAATGAGCTTTCTCCAATGTCCATGTTTGACTAGTTTAATATCTGCTGCTTTTAGATGAAAGCTTTCATCCAGCTAACTACTAGAATTTTACACCTTGCTTTATGATCTATGAGTTGGCTATGTGATGTAGGGTTCAACTCCTTTTTAACAACTGATTCTATTTTCATTCTTATGTTCCAATCTTCTAGCTTCTTATCTTGTGAAAGATAGCTCAGTTGATTTATTACTACTTCAAATGTCACTTACTTGCATACAAACACTTGGACCACATGCAGCCAAAGTAGATTGGACTCAGCCAATTTGAATAATGGACTGTCTCGCCTAAATTTCAATTGTTTTAGTTATGCTCATTATGCCTTGGGTTGTTGACTTCACCTTTACATTGTGGTTGGCATTTAATTACAAGAATTTGAAACATATGTTTGGCCAGAAAAATGAAACATCATGATGTTAGTTACTACTAAAAATGGTTTGAGACTATCCATATTTTGGAGAAACTACAAAAGAACTATCTTGAAGTTGATTGCACTAATTAAGGAAACTATAAACAAGACTATACATTCAATGATGGTAGGATTTTCATAACTCTCACTCGAGGATAGATATATCAGTAAAAAGAGTGTTCATCAAGGTTTAAAAACTATAGGAAACAACAAAAATGTATACTTGACATTGAAGTTTAGTCAATATAGGAAAATCAAAGTTGCAGTAGTTGAACCTTTATTTCTTTGATAGTAATCTTTTATTACATAAACAAGTTTCTCTTAGCCTAATTTAGATGCAACACCTTACATTATTACTTTTGTGATTCTTTTATATTTCCATCTTGTGTCTCTTTAGTTCCAACATCTGCTTTTTTTTCATCCTTGTCAGAACTGGAGTTGTGTAAAGTTGTGTGAGATCCAACACTGCCATTTCCCACCTCCAATATAAATATAGGTGTTAAAGCTAAGGATTGTGGCACTGGCAATTAGCCAACCTCTTTACATGTCCACCTTGGAGCTAGAAGTTGTAATGAATTTTAATAAAAAAATTATGTTCAACATATTGGAGGAGATCCAAGGTTGAAAATTTATGACAAGTTAATGTCAATGCCACAGCAAGGAAGGAATCAAGATATGGAGAAAATAAAGATGTTTCTATCTTTATGGTGAGTGGAATGACAGGGCATAAACAATGGTAAGAATTTGATATGGAAAGCAAACACAAAGGAAAATGGAATCGAGCCATGTATTCCTATGACTAATTCCAACTGTCAAAGAGAAAGACTTAAAAATAATAATCATCCTACTCCAAATAATGAACTTATGGTAATGATAGACACCATAATTACTAAGTTGTGAGAAAGGATCAAGGTAATCCTTTCTCATCATTTAATGATAAATTTCACAAAAGGATAGCTCATGCATTTGATTAATCTAGTTGTTCAGTGTAGTTCTTCCATCTATTGAACTATAGCAATGCTCTAATTTCATAAATTGTAGTTGCTTCAATTATATTGGATCCCAAAATTTAATGTGTTGTCTATCCATCTATGCCCACCCTTTGTCCCCTCTATCTCCCACACCCTTGGTTCATTTTCTGTGAGGATGAGAAAGGAACTAGAAAGACTTATCTTCATACGGCTTACAATTATCTTCATAATAGCAAAGGAAGAAAGGATAAAATGAGATTAAATTTATTTCTTATTTTCACTAATTATTTCTCTCCTTATCTAATTCCTAAGTAAACATGTTGTTGGTTATGATACGCAGTCTATAGGTGAATTCATGTGAGATAAATATATCTATTGAAGTAGACTTAAAACATTTCATTAATGCTATATCAAGAAGAAAATACTATGACTACTTTAATTTAATCAATGGTGCTTACTGCATAAAAATAGACTATTTTCATTTCTTGAAAGAAGGTTTGGGTTTCCCACCAAGTTCTGAAATCAATTCAAGAATCCATTGTATTTATAGTAGTCCCTTATAAGTATCATAACTAATGTAATATATGGCTAGCTATATCTCTATTCCAAAACTATAATGGTATGGACTTGGTTGATAATGCTTTAATGTTGTATTATAATTGCCAATGCACTTAAACAATTTCTCATATTTTATTATATTTTTAAATTGAAAAGAAAAAACATTGGGGTATAGTCACCAAACTTGGCAAAGAAAATGTTGATCAATGCATCTATTGAAGTAGACTTAAAACATTTCATTAATGCTATATCAAGAAGAAAATACTATGACTACTTGAATTTTAATCAATGGTGCTTACTACATTAAAATAGACTATTTTCATTACTTGAAAGAAGGTTTTGGTTTCCCACCAAGTTGTGAAATCAATTTGAGAACCTGTTGTATTTATAGTAGTTCCTTATAAGTATCATAACTAATGTAATATATGGCCTGGCTATATCTTTGTTCCAAAACTGTAATGGTATGAACTTGGTTGATAATGCTTTAGTGTTGTATTATAACACAGATACCCATTGACAAAATCTACAGTAAAGGACTCAAAACTTAAATCTTTCCAATGGCCTATAATTTTGATTTGTAAGGTCCACTAAGGATTCTCAGTAATGTGAACTAGCATTCAGTGTGATGAAGTTTTAAATTTGGGTTCATTATTCTTTCTATTTTCCCAAATAATAAGAAATGTTGGACTGAAAATGGTGCAAGATGATGATGAAAACCTTTTGGGTGATTAGACCTTAAGGACATTTACTTAATTTCTTCCTCCTCCAGAAGAAAAGGGGTGTGACTATATTTGCATGTGTATTTTAGATATACTATTAATGGTAATCCTCTGGAGTTTTTATAGTAGGAAGACCCCCAGATCTTGCCTATTTTGTGTTTTAGTGGTTTATTGTTCATGTATAAGCATTGGAAAAATGGTGAATTCTTAACAACAAAATGATAGCTAGCACAAGTTGAGGGTAATAGAAATGATGAAAATGTACCGTCCTATTAGTTCTTAAGTCAGTAGGATTAAATATCTCCTTACAGACTATTAGGAGGACACATATATGTGGGACTGGAGTTATTCAAAAGGTGAAAATAGAAAATCTTAATAATGTTGAGTATAAACAAATCCAATCTAAGCCAATCTTTCCCCACATACCAAAAAGTGAAGATTAATAATGAGTTAGTAATAAAATCTACTACACACTCTTTTAAATCCATACTGTTTTGAATCAAAAAGGAGGAATTCACTAATAAATTTCAACCTTAAAAAGTGTTTTAATTTGATTGTTATATCTCTAATGAAGAATATACTAATGGAAAATTTATATCTAAATATCAATAGCTAGAATGGTACCATTAAATGAGAAATTTTGTTGCATATCAAATACAACATATCTTTAATAAGTACAAGGAAGTAGGCTTTTAAATATTGCTTCTTGACAGAATTAATTCTTTTACCACATATTATGTGTCTATTGTAGCTTTTTATTGTTGTGGGGACAAAGTTGTAGCATGTTATTACAACACTTGCACTAGAGAATGTGACTAGAAGTGGACATTTATCTGGTTCAAAGATCAAGCCACAGGATGAATTTTTTTTGTTTAACAAGCCAGAGTTTCCTCTTTCTCTAATCCATTTCATACTTTTCCAGGTATAAAATATTATAGATTTTTTTTGTGTTTACTCTTTGTCCCTATGGCATTTAATTGGGTTGGGATAACAATGTGTTCTCGTTGGTATGTGATTTTGCAAAATGCATTGGAGCTAGCTTCATTCTTTTGGTTTTGGGTATGGATTAGAATACACACATATATATAGGAGCTCCTAGTTTTTTATTATATATTACCAGAAATTTTTCTACATTATCTATTGTAAAATTATTTTAAGATATCTTTTTAATCACTTTTTGTTTTTAATGTCTTTAATCAATGCAATGACAATTTGGATATGATTTTGTTATCTTAAGAATCACATGCTTGTCTATGTATGTCTGATTTTGGGGTATGAAATCAATTATTTTATCACTAATTTCTAAGATTTTCTTAGGGTCCTTTGGACATAGCTTACATCTATTTTTTTTATGAACAAATTTACAGGGTAGTTTCTTTGTAGCTTCAGTACTCTACCACTCCATGCACTTACTACTCAGGTAATTCACACACTACTTACCCTTTTAGGTATTTCAGAAGGCCTTTAGATTGCTTTTGCAAACATATAAATGAGAAGAAACACATACATCACACTTTTCACAATGGCTACATGGATTCATCTTTAGTCTATCGAATTCTTAATCTCCAACCTTGGTTTCTGCATCTCTCTCTCTCTCTCTCTCTCTCTCTCTCTCTCTCTCTCTCTCTCTCTCTCTCTCTCTCTCTCTCTCTCTCTCTCTCTCTCTCTCCTCTAGCTTTAATGGTTCTAGACTCTAGTGTTTTTGTTATTGGTTCCTCTATTATGCTATAGGTAAAATATATCATATCTATATTGATTCTTTTGAGGGTGACTGACTGACAATATTGACTATTCTTGGCTTCAAGCATATTATATGTGAGTAAGACTTATTTTAGTTTCTTCAAAATTTTAATATGCTTCATGAAAAGTAGGTTTTTTAGTTTATTTTTATTTTTTGTCACCTTGATAAGATTTACTGTTTATGGCAGGTTGGTCATTATTAGATGGTTTCTTATGACAAGAACATTTGTTCTCGATAGTGTGTTTATTGCACTTAACAAGTAAGTTCTCATTTGTTGAATGTGAGTTTATTATGAATGTTGTGATTATTAATCTATATCTACTATGCCACTGAGTTTGTTTGGTTGAAACTAGGATTCTAAAATTTGTTGGTGAAAAGAGATTTAGATTTAAAAGGGGTTAGTGTTATTTCTATAAAAATTAGGATCTTAAAATCTTTTTACTAGAGATAAAATCTTGGGCTTGATTATGGGGTTATTCAATTATCTACAGAAGTAACAAATAGCCTAATTAGCTAGAGTTGATTTTGTATCTATGAAGCTTTAAAATGACTAGATCATGGATATTTGGACCTTTCCTAAGGGGATCTATAGCCATTGGATTATACTTATTTATATTGATTTTCTTCCTTCGTAGCTATCTTCATATGAAGATTATTACAAACAGAATAGTATAGTATTCTTTCTCTAGTCTTCACTTCAAGTGTTATACTTAATTGGATAGTATTATACCTCAACCTTGGTCTTATACCTCAATCTTGGTGTTTTTTTTAAATCTAAAAGGATGAAGCTCGAAAACTTGATTTTAGGCCCTAGGGTATAATAGACATTTCCAAATTTGTAGTAGATTTTTTCTGAGATATCTCAGTATTTGAAAGTTGAAACATCTCCTTCTGTATTCCCCAAATAATTTTTCCTATTTAATTCTCCTAATCTAACATTCTCTTCATTTCAGGATTCATATTGATCTTGATTTGATTCATCCATACAAGAAACAATAAAATAATGATGAAACTAAGCCTTTTTAGAGATTGGATTTTCTGCATTCATTCATACCTTTTTCTTTTGTAATAAACCTTGCTCCACTCACTTTTATCAGGTAATGAAATGGTTATAATTCATACCCCTTTCTTTTTTAATAAACCTTGCTCCACTCACTTTTATCACATAATGAAATGGTTATCAAATGCTAGTAGATACTTCTACTTTCATGCTTTAGCAGCTAAATTGTTTTTGGATACAAAGGAAGTGTTATGCTTCACTAGGTGATCACTAGTAAGGAGGTCAGACTTGATTGAGAGGTGAGACTCAAATAGGAATTGTATAAACAAATAACTAAAAAATTTCTATAAAGGGACCCCTTCTTTGGGTTTTGCTTTAACCAAAGATAGAGATAAAGAAGGAAAAATCCAATAGGGAGAAAGAACATAACATAGTATTGATGATGATGATAAGATTTTTGAAGACATGTGATGTTGAGGCTTTTTGGGTGCTTATTGACATTATTATTTTTAATTTTAATAATGAAGTTAGAACATTTCCCTCTGACTATTGGAGAGTCTTTAAATTGAGATTGTAGAGCTCATTGGGACATTTTTCATGACATTTAATTGATTTGCATTATAGTATTTTAAATATTTATGGTAGTTTAGTTAATTTTAAGATGTTGTGTGGTATTTTGAGTTTAATTAGTACTTATGTGATATTCTGAACTTAATATCTGCTAGAAATTTGAATAAATTTATGATTTTAAATGTTTGTGTGTGGATGAACCCAACCCCAGAAGCTTTTGGTAGAGTTATTGAACCTAAATCAGAACCATTAATTTTTATGTCATTCATGAGCATATAAGAGAGGCCTATTTATTAATTCTGCTATAGGATTGCTACCTGGATTGAAATTTTGATGCTAGCCTTTGTTCTTTTCTGGAGTATGCCAAAAAAAAAATTTTGATTTGGCTTGTGTATTTTTAATGAGGATCCTTGTATGGGACTCTGTTTTTGAATTTGTATTTGAATACATGCCCTTTATTGGTTGTACAACTTTTTGAATCCTCCACTATAAGCTCCCCTTCAACAGCCATGGTAAATTCATCATATTATCACTTCTAAGGTCTTGAAGTGTTTCCCTATTTTATTTTTAGAATAATCTTTCCTCGAGGAAAACATTGCTATATAATATGTTTTGATCTTTTAGTCATCTTCATTAGTTGATGCATTAATCACATTAGTCATTGCTATCAAGATTAGTCAAGGCATGTTGTTGTAGCACCTAAGTAACTTTCACCTTGTGACATCTCTTTGAGGCATTTTGCAAATAATTAAGATACATTGTCTATAACTCCACATTTTGCAAACATCTAGGCCTTCTATAAATTATAAGATCATTTTAATTACATTTGAAAACATTAATCAACAGTTTCCATATGTGTACATATAAACATTAACTACAACATGTCCAATTTATTTGCAGATATATTTTCCTATGAAGAAAGACCACGCCTGACAATATGAACCCAAAAAAAAATAATGAGACAATGGCTACATTGTGGGCTCAATTTTGAAGAAAACCTAATAAACGTTATTGTCCTTGTAAAAAGTGTAAGGGCTTAAAGAATTGAAGAATTCTAATCACAATAGCCCAGAGTCATTGTAGGAAACATGGTCACATTGGAGGGGGCCATGATTTTTGTCCATTATTGAATGTGTATTTCCTACTAGAGGAACATGGAGGTGTGAATATCCAAGTTGAGGATAACACTTCCATGGAAGAAGATGGTATTGGGGCAGGTGATGAAGAGGCTCACAACTCTACTCTTGGCTATAGTGTTGTTGGTGAAGTTAAAGGTTAAGAATGGTATATCCAATGTAGCAATGTCATGTATGCTAAGGTATGTCATTTTTTTCATCTTCAATGTTAGTATACAATTACTATTCATTATATTAACAATGCATATTTGTTGTTGTAGGTTGATTAGTGAGTTTTTCTTATCACCATCAAACATTTTTCCTCATTCGTACCAAGAATATTCTAACATTATGAATCAAATTAGAATAAAGTATTAGACAATACATGCATGTCCCAATAATCACATTCTCTATCATAAACAACATGAATTTGCAACAAAATTTCTTGATTGTCATATTAGTAGATATCAGTCAGATCAAATAACAAAAAAAGTGCCTCACAAGTTTCTTCAGTACATTCCCATTATTCCACATCTTTAATAATTATTTAGGTGTGCTAGCTTATAAAAATTTATGGATTACCATGCACACAATAGAAGTTAGGATGACATTATGTGAATTTCTGTTGATGGTTCTACATTTAAAGAGATAGAAGAAACATGGTCACACTTTAAAAAAGAACCTTGTAATCTGAAGCTTTTATTGGTAATGGATAGTGTCAATCCATATGGAGATATGAGATCTGTTTACTCAGAGTGGCCTATTTTTTTTATTAACAATAACATTCCTCCTTGGATGTCCATAAAGAGGGAGAACATAAAGTTGTCAATGATTGTACTAGGTATTTTTTTATTTTATAGTTATCTAAATTAATTTATAAAAAGTGCATGAAAATGGTCATAATAATTATATAATGTTTATGTTCATTCAATTACTAGGTAAATAAAAAGTTAAAGATATGAACATGTATATTGAGCCTCTAATTGATGAGTTGTTGAAGTTATAGAATGGCATCACTATGTATGACATCTCTAGACCAATAAGACATCGACAATTTCAATTCCATGCAATGCTTGTATGCACAATACATGATGCCCCTGAGCTGATTCATTTTTGAGGTATGCTATATTGTTAAGATCACATATTTTTAGTCTATTATAGTGCTTACACATTACTATCAAATTCTTAAATTGCACATGATAATTGTACATGATCCAATTATACATGATCTTTTAGGTCTTTAGACAAAGATAAAATTTGCATATCCAGTTTGTGGTTCGAAGATGACATCTCATCATTGGAGAAGTGTAGAAAAGTAGGTGTTTGATGAGTTTAGACACTTTCTTCACAATAATCATAGGTATAGAATTGTTGAAAAACATCTTTTCAATGAAAAAGAAGAGACATCATCAAGGCCACAATGAATGACACCTCATCTATGGAAGTTGGAATACGATCGACCAAATCATCGAGGTAATGTCCAATTTGTCATCTGAGGTATAAAATATGTATTTTGATATTGTCTTATATTTACTAATGCTATAATTGATGCTCATGAAGGTTGTTAAGATATCAATGACCAACTTCCTAGAGGAATGAAAAGTTATCCTACTCAATTTAGTAGGTTATCGTACTACAAGGATCTCACAATCATGCAATTATTTGATGCTATGCATATTGGAAAGAATGTAATAGAGACACTATGGAAAATGTTGGATGGAAGGTGTGATAGAGAAAAAATTTCCAAAATTTGTACTAACATTCATGAATCTAATCATGCACTAAAAGCTTTCATTGAATCAAATAGCAATGGAGACCGCATAAATACAAGTGCCCTTCCTTGGTTATTAACGGAGCAACAAAGTGATGCATTAAAAGAAGTCAAAAAAACAAAATTTTCAATAGGATTTGCTACAAATATAAGCACTCTTCTATCAAAGAAAGGTGATTTTGGGCCAGGGTTGAAAACACATTATTGGCATACCTTCGTCAAGGTAAGTCATGTTCTCTATTTACAATATATTTGTAAGATTGAATGTACTACGTATTGCATTATTTACTAATATATTAAAATGATCATTTTTTAATGATTTCAGTTCATCCTATCTCTATCCCTTCCACAATAGTTTGACAACAATATTAAACAAGTTATACATGATCTTGGAAAATACACGAAGTTAGAAGTGTTTTTTCTTAGATTTGTAGCTTTTGTAGTGCCTCTCCCATTTGACTTTTGGTAGTCATCCTGATGGATGTAACCTTGCTGATCTTTTGTTGTGATGGATCGTGATTGTGACCCTAAGTGGTCTACACCATTGAGGTGTTTAGATTTATGTTTCTGTATCAGTTTCTTTGATTATGCTTTTGACTGATCTTTGAGATTATGATGTGATTTTTGGTTCACTGAGGCTTGTGCCAGTGGTTACCAGGATCGATGTGGTATCATGAGGTTGTTCCGTGATTACCCTAAGATTTGTGCAGAGATTGCACTGTGTACTATTACCATGCTACACGGGACTAGGTTCCTGTAGTAGTGGTTAGTCATGTTTATGACTATGTTTGTTTATATGTTTTAAATGCCTTTTTAATGCAGAGTAATCAATCATTATTAAATGCTTAAGTAATTAGAATGGATTGTTCATGTTGGATTCTTTGGTTATGTGCTACGGACATTTACCTTGTTATATTTCTGATTAGAGAGATATTTGTTACTCATGTTATGTTTTACATTTGAGATGACCTGAGGGTCAAATGTTACTCTTTGATTCCAGTATCATAGATATTAGACTACTATGATGTTCAGTTAATCATATTGCATGATGATGCCATTTTGAGATGACCGTGTGTTTTATGATGATATTTGGTTATCTAGTTATCTGGTATTTGGACATACCTCTGATTTCGCTATATGATGGATTTAATGCTATGGTTATTTACTTCATTCCTGCGTTGTTATGCTTTATGCGAACATGAGTGATGTAAATAGATTATTTTAATATAATTAAATAAATGGTTAAATTAGGTGATTTGATGCATTTATTGCTTCGGCTATGTTATTATATGCAATTGCACTTGATCATGTTGTTTAGTGTGCAGGATGTATATCCCTGGCAGTGGCACATGGAGTTAGTGATTCAGCCTTTCATATGTTACCAATGTTGTCCTTATATGGTCGATGTATCCTTTATTAAAAATTTTAATTTAAACCTTTCGGTGATTATTAAATCTGAACTCATTTGCATTATGTGATTAGACCAGTAAGCGTGTCTGTGCATTTAGAGGTTCCCATTGTCACAAAAGTTGTTTAGGTGATTTCTGTGTTTTTGGGTTTTTGGGCTTTTTAATTGATTTATTTTAATTTCTGGCAACTTTGCCATAGATGAATTCCTATTTATAGGAATAGCCTATTTTTGTTTGGGTCGATTCGGGATTTAACTAGGTTGGCTGGTTATTTGCCCTAATCGATTATTCACCCGAAAAGTGAATAAATATCTAAAAAGAAATTTAATTCCTCACTTCTCACTTTCAAATTGGAAAGTTGAAGAGTAAAACCCAAAAATCCTCTTCATGAGGATTTACTGTTTTGTTTGTTGTGGGAGCTATGGGTGTAGGATCATCGCGAGGTTGAGCTTGTTGGATCTAGCTCGGAGAAACCTTGGATTGCCGCAATTTTTAGCCACTTCTGCGGGCGTTTTATTTTATGGTTCAGATTTTCGTTTTGCCCTTTTGGCTATGAGGTAGGGCTTTCTTGTTTTATTGTTTCTGCTCCATTTCTGCTTTTGTTTTTGGTAGTCATTTGTTTGGAGGCTGAGAACTAGTGTTCCCCTCCGTTTCTGTATGCTAGTTCTACCCAGTTGGGTGGGTATGAACATTTCCCTGATTTTTGGGATGAGGGTTTGGGATTTTGCACCGTTATGCTAGCTATTTTTGCATACGGTGTTTGATTCCATTTATTTTTGGATTTTTGGGGTTTTTGAACCCAAAGGCCAAATGGATTTTAATTTTGAAGTTTTCCAAAATTTTGGGTTTTTTACCTCGTTTTGCGTGCCACCCTATTTTCTCAAGTTTTCTTGGCACAATGTGGGTCGTGGACCTTGATGATCTATTTGGATATCAGTCAGACCACTTTTGCACTTTTATGTTGCATTGGGATGCGTGTTACATCCGTACTCCCAACGTTGTGTTCGGTTGAGTGATTTTATACTTGTTATGGTTTCTTTTGGACCTTTGCTTTTGTTCATAAACGCTAGGATTCATGTAGAATCCATACTCTTGGATTGAGGCTGGTTGAGTGAGTTCATGATGTTTGGTCTTGTTACATCATTGGGATTCATGTAGAATTTGTCCTTCCCGTGTTGCTTTCAGTTGGGTGTTTTCTTTGCATTGTGTTCTCATTCCTGTCCTTGTGTTATGATCTTCATGATGGTGGTGTGCCACACACGAGTACATGCGCATACATTTGTTGGGTGACTTGCGAGGCCTGATCTTTCGTAAATTTGCTGAAAGTTATGATCATTGGGGTTAGGATGGGAGTATGCATGCCCATGGGCACTTGTCGTAGGATGAGCATGGGTAGGGTAGGGTAGCATCTGGAGGGGGCTTCTATCTCACAGCTCGGCGTTCATGGCACCGGAGGTTGACGAAGGATAAGAAGTTTTAAGCAAGTGATAACTAAATAAAATGTGTGATTGTTAATAAAACTTAAGATAAGTAAAATGCGTGAGCACCCGATTAAGTTCAAGGACACAATGTGTGAGCACCCGTTTAAGTTTGAGGACACACGATCCGAGCTTGGGCTTTTCAATGCCAAGCGACTCTCTAGGATGTCAACCCCTACTTAGTAGCCTATTGAGTGTCTGACCAGGACCTGTACTCCTTGCATTGTCTTAGGTTCTTGGTTGCAGCCATCATACTATCTAGTGTGAGTGTTAGCCTTGGATGTTATTTTTGTGTGTTTGTGGTTGGATCTTTATCTCCATCAGCATGATGGGTGTGGACCTACAGGTTCCACGTGGTTGGGAGGCATAGCTACCTTCACCACTGCTAGGGACCAGTGTACAGAGACGATCTTTGTCCTAGTGTGACCGTTGTTGGATGTTTTCACTTGGTACTTCGGGTTCCGGAGTATGCTTTCTTGTGATTTATGCTTTCATTGGGATGATTGTATATCATGTTTAGATGATGTTATTTTATTTGACGCATTCCCTTATTATGATGTTTAGCATATGATTACATGATGTTATTTGATTTAGTAGTATATATGTTGCTTACTGCCATTTAGCATGTGATAGGTGATGTTATCTACTATAGGATTATCTTATGCTTTACTACTAGCATGTTAGATTTCCTTGTGCTTATATTGTTGCATGTTTTTAGTAGTGACATCCCTATTATGACAGTACTGACGATTTGGTCAGTGGCTTGGGATGTTACGTGCGGAGGATGGCTAGGATCCACGATGGTCTTATGATGCTATTGACGGTTGGGAGGAACCACGTACTTAGTTTGATTTTTTAGTTCACTGTAATGTTTAATTCAGTGTGTTCTTTGTTGTTGTAGTTTAGATGGTTAGATGTTCTCCTTTCTGTGTTGTTCTTGCACTCGAGTGTTCATTCCTTGAGCCTTTGTGGATCCGGTACTCCCTGGTGTGGAGGTTCTTTGCTCTAATTTTGGTCCTTTTTCTTTTGGGAGTGTTTTTGTGTTTCTATGGGCGACATTTGTTCAGCATGGTGCGACACTTTAAAAAGTATCACACGCCCATGCAAACTATGTCGTACGACACTGTAAAGTATCGCACGACTTCTTGAGAAATGTCGTACGACACTGGAAGAGTTTCACACGCCTTCTTGATAAATGCCATACGATGCTAAAAAGTGTCACATGCCTTCTTGAGAAATGTCATACGACACTAGAAGAGTGTCGCACGCCTTAAGGAGAAGTTTCGCCCTCCCTTAGTAAAAAGTGTTGCACAATTTTTGTGAAAAACCTGCGCATGCCATTAGCGGGCACTTTTCTTCATGATCCGTTCTTTTTGAGAGTGGTTTTGGATACCCTTCTGGGCGTTCTTTGACCCTATGTTGTTGCTTTTTGAATTCTATCAGTTTCTCTTGAAATCGAGTTTTCGTGTTTCTATTTTAGTCTCTTGGGGTTTAAAATATATCGTTAAAGTATAAGTTGACGTATATTTAATTTCTTATACTTAAGATATATTTTAATATATGTGACAAATCATTTGAGATAGGTTTCAGAACTCTCAGAGATAAGTTATGGATTCTAGAAAATTTCAGGGCTTCAAAAATCCAGACTTAGCCAATTTTCAGGGCTTCAAGATTTCAGGCTTAGCCAAATTTCAGGATTCTGCATTTTACCCCAGCTTGGTGTTTTGTTGATGAGTGGTCATTTCTCATGCCCTCATCTTGTTGTGGTCGTTGTTGGCTTTTGTTTGGGTGTGTCAGTTGGGTAGTGGCATTCAGAGATTCGTTGGTTGTCGGGATTGTGTTGAAGTCTTCCGTTGCGATCTTTGTGATCCCTGTATGATGTTGTCTTGTGCATTCATACTTGTAAAAAAAAAAAATCTTGGCTTGATTTGAATCCTTGTTTCCAAGGATCTCTGGGTGGGGCATTACAGATTTTTATCTAAAATCTATTGTATAATTTTATTTGAAATCTCATTTATGTGTTTTTGCATGTTTAATCTCTTTTAGATGGTTATCATCTAAAGAAATTGATAAAAAAAGATATAAAATATTGGAAGAGAAAAATTCCACAGCTTATGTGTGAAATGAAAAAGTATTTAACTCCAACCTTTTTCAATACTCAAGAACACTATCTAATACATCAAGTTGAGGAGATTGAATTGTGTGGACCTGTACAAGCTAGATCAATGTGGATGGTTGAGAGGCACTTGAAATTATGAAGGGCTTGGTTTGACAAAGACAACATCCTGAGGGTTCTATGATAGAGGGATATATGATATATCAGACCATGGTGTACATTAGTGAATATCTTCCAATGTTTGTAGCAAATATCCATATAGATCGCATTTGGGATCCCAACTCTAATGACAAATTCAAAGGGGAGTACCTGACGGAAAAAGGTAGATTAAGGAGGGTGAGAGGTAATTATAAGTTTTTTTTTTTTTTTTTAGTTTAATAATTCTTATCCATCATCAATATCTATAAGTTGTTTCTAACTGGTCTAATTGTCTTCTTATAGTTGGTCATGAGTGGGATGCACGACATTTGTATATTGCAAACAATCTTGATTGGATGACGATATAGGTTGAACAGTCTCAAGAAAATGATCACTCATTAATATGGTATGGTGTTTCATCATTGGTTAAAGAAGTTCATCGTAATGGATATCCTAATGTTATGCCAATGGTACTTGATCTAATATATGGCTTAAGAGATACAAAGGTATGCATAAGATTACTAATCATAAGACATAAGTTTAATATCAACTCATAGATCAATGAAAATAATCTTGACATGTTTGAATAATTGTAGATCAAACACCACAAATCTATGTACTACCATGGCTATAAATTCCACACAAAAAAGTTAGACAAAACGAAGAAAACATGTGATTTTGGGATAAGAATTGTCTTCACAATCACCAATATTTCATCTAGAACTAACATACATCCTCAACAATCTAAAAATTGATACTATGGCATTTTGGATGATATACTTGAGCATGACTTTATTTCATTCAAAATAGTTCTATTTGTCATCAAATGGTTTAGGTTACGACTAAATCAAAATGATCTTGATAGGACTATTATTGAACATGATAGTGGATTTACTATGATTAATACAAGGTCATTTGAGCCAATCAGAGATGAGCTCTATGTTCTTCCAAGCCAATGCAAGCAAGTGTTTTACTTTGGTGTTCCACACAAACCAGGTTGGTCATTTATTGTTAGACATGACCCAAGAGGAAGGCTGATAAAGTATAATATGATCGAAGAAGAAGATATTGACGAAGCACAAGAGGAAGTAAATGATTATCAGGAACGGGAGTTACCTAGTGATGAAGAAGAAGAAGATGGTGATGATTTTGGTCATGCTAACAATAATGGTTATAATGATGATGATGATGCTAATGATAGCTGTGATAATGGTGATGAAGATGGCAATGATCATGGTGATGATGGTCATGATGATGATGATGATGATGATGATGACATGGATGAAGATCATAATGATCAATGAAATGTCCACGTAGGATCAATGTCAAATTTTTTTAAGATATACACATTAGTTACACTAAATTTTTAACTTAAGACAAATGGTTTACATATACAATCTACTTTATTATTAATATTTTTTTTGGTAAGTCTATTACTTTAATTTCACTGCTGATTTCTAAGACTTACTAATTTTTTTCACAAGGCGATATGGATGCACCATCTCAGACACCTTCAGCAGAGGTAAACATTAATTATTGTAAATTTTAATGTTAATATAGAAACAAATGTCATATTATTATGCTCTTTTATTTATGGCTTTGGAGTTATTTTGATGAAATTTTACTGATATTTGATGTCACAAATGATAGGAAAAAGCTAGAATGATTATTGATCAAATGCAGTCTAAAATACAAGCATCATATCTACATGACATCACCCTTAGTGCTGACCCTATGTTGATCACCCAAAAAATTAAGCAAAGATACACTGATGAACTTGTTAACATTATCATCGAGGGTGACAGAAGCTAGGAGAAAGAGGCACTAAGAACATAATTGTACCATAGAATCCAATCGTTGAAGGTAAGCAATAATTCGACTGAAGCAATAATAGAAGTTTAATAGATATTAATATTTTATAGTATCTTATAGATCAGGATCTCTAATTTTATGTGTTCTTGTATAGACATATTTTCTAGTTGCAACATCACATGTTGAACATGGTGAGGGTTGTCGTGCACAACTTTCATGTAAGTAACACTTTGTTTGTTTTCATCAACATTATAACACTTACCCTTTTTTTTGTGAACATTTCTAGCTAGTATCCCATTTGATCTTTATTCATTGCAAATTTCTTTGCTAACAATATTGTATTCTTTAGCTCATGATGAAGTGTGAACTCCTCCTTTAGTTGGCAGTCTAGCATTGCCTGGTATATTGTCGGCAACAAGGACCATGCAAACATCCTTGTTTATGCCCAATAGAACTAGTAAAACCTTGTTTTTCTATATTTTATAATGAGCACTAAATCAAGGACCAATTCAACATATATGTCTCCCATAAAAACTATTTTATGAAAAAAGATGCTTTACTAGGAGATATATAGGATGGTAAAATTTTGTTGTATATCACTAAGATGTTGTACTTGTGATATTTTAAAATATAGATATAGCTAAGTTTCTTTCCTTAATTTAATTAAATGATAACCTATAACATATTTGAGTAATAAAATGAACCAAACTAGGAAAAAGGGTAAGATAGATTCAATCTTGTAGTTATCTTTGAGATAAACAAAAAATAGAATGTTTGATGGATCTCATTGATCAAACTAACTTTGATCTTGGCAAGAAAGAAATTAATGAAAGTGCAAAATTAGTGTTCACTCAAAAGAGGATATAATCCAAGTAGGCATATATTAAAAACACAAAGAAGTGAAGAATTCATAGTAGCAATAAAAATTATTCAAAGTAATAGCAAGATTTACGATTCCAAACTTTGTATAAAATGACAAACCCCTAAAATCTATATACTTTGTAAGTAGATGTATGCCTCTATAAATTAAATATTGAAATTTACTTTAGGTTATTTATTTTTTTGTAAAAAGGGGTCTTCCCTATGATTTTTAAATAGGTATATGCTCCTATAGCTGGTTACCTATAACATTTTGAGTGGACAAATGTCTCTCGGTAAGATAGGAGGTTTTCTTCACTCTATTCTTTCCTACTAGAGCCAAATTTTGAACAGAGAAAAATATAAATTTTTAAAATGATTATTAATAAAATATTAGGGCTAAGTTCTTTTACTGATTAAAAAAATTAATAAAATGATTTAGAATTAAAATTAATTTTAATATATTTTATTATTATTTATCATTTCATAAAATTACTAATCTAGTGAAATAAAAATATGACAATATTTAAATTTGATGGGTTAAGATCAATGGTGTTATAAAGAGGGTTTTATAAAAGATTAGATAAAAGATGATGCAGGAGCATCCAGAGGTATAAGGGCAATCTTGTGTCACCCAAAAAAAAAAGTACCTAGACATAGTTTCTGTTTCATGTGTTTTCATTTTTGGATACCCATTTGGGTCAAATAAAGGTTCCAACTCTCACAGTTCCACTATCAGTGTTTTGGGTTAGAGTATTTAAGCACCTTGGGATACGTGTACATTCTAAAAAAATAGGACTATGTAATTGAGCCATAATAATGGTGAATCAAAAGTTGTAAATTGGAGGGAGGATTAAAATTGTAATTTAGAACATTTCAGAAGAAGAATCAAGTCAAAAGGCTGCATGGTTTGAAAGTTATTGCAATTTTTTGGTTTCTAGAGAACTCCTAAGAATTCTTCAAAGTTAGGTTCAAGGCATTAAATGACCTTGTATAGGGCCAAAAAATAGGGGACGAGTCATGCTCCTCCATAGGGTTATAGAGCACTCTAAGAGCTTTTTAGAAATGTAAATGGTTCGTCGATCGGAGCTACGGTTCAAAAGTTATGCCTCCTGAAAGTTTGGCTACCATTTCTGGATTCTTCTAATTTTGTACCAACTTCTAAAGTGACTTCTGGAGCGTTCCATTTTGGTGGCGGATGCCAACTAGCACTTTCTAGAATGCATTCCTAATCCTTAACCCTTTGGGGTCTATTTAAGGACATTTCTTGCATTGTAAAAGGTAGTTTAGAGGGGAGTTTGAGAGAAGGTACTGGGAGAAGAAATTATCTCTAGATTTATGCTATTGTAAGCCCATAAGGCATGTTTTGGAGTTTTTTTTCTCTGTACTAAGTGTATTAGCATATTTTCATAGTTAATAAAGTTTTCCTTTTCCTGTTGTGTCCATTCTGTGTTTGGGTTGTGTCCTTATCAAAAGATAAGTCTATAATAAAGGTTTGAGTAGGTGGGTCATTTTTAGCAACCTAAAAGTTCATTAAAGAATTTAAAAAATACACCAATGATCCTCTTAATAAAAAAAACTTAAGTCCCTTTATTTTTACTTTTCTTAATGGCTCTAATGGCTCTAATTTTTTCACTTCATTGTTTTCAAAATGTGGGGGATGGGTGAAATGTGTTCAAAGGAAAAGATCTAGATAACTAGTTTAATTCTATCCTACTATTTTGACTTAATTTGGCCAATAAATTTGGGGCACCAACCAATCTAAATATGATATCATGGTTATCTCTCAACCTAGTGAGGTAACTTCTCTTCTTCCTCCTAAAGAAGGAAAGATCTCAATGTTGATTGATGTTGAACTAAAAAAAAATCTCCAACAAAACTAAGTTGAATTATTATGCTCATGATCACCACTATAAATTTCATTTTAGAATTATTGTGCTTCCTAAAAAATCTCTTCCCTTAAAAAAAATCTCTAACCACTTATTTAAACTTGAAGCTACTGCACAACATTTGTTAACATTGGTAATGGCATATACAATTGATAAAATAATGATAGTTGTTGATGGAATTTTGTATAAATTAATGTAGGTCGTATGCCTTGAATTATTTGGCCTATCAAATACTCCTTCTTCAAATATACTCCAAACTTATGGGTCATCTGGATGCTTTTGTGATGCATTTACTTGTTAGAATTGTCTTGAACACCACAATCACTCGTCTTCATTTTATTGAAAGCAAGAAGCTCAAGCACCTAAGAAATTTTGCTTCATATAGCATCCTTACACACAAGAGCTTTAAGCTTCGAAGTATGTTTGCTATTGTGTTGTAGATGATTATGTGGTTAAAGCTTACAAGTAAAATACACACTCAATTCTATAAGATTATAGTTGCCAATTTGAACTACTTTACTAATGTTCTAGATTTTTTAGCCCATTGGTTATGCTTCTCTTTCATGCTAGGCTAGAAGTTATCTCCATTCATGATATCAAATATTCATTTTAGCAACTTTTAGTCCCTTTGTATTATAAAGCTCTTAAAACTCTAGAGACATTTTTTGTCATTTTAGTTGTTATTACTGTGAATTCAATTTGAGTTATAATGAGGTTACTAAAGCTCTTGAACTTTGAATGTCATCAATGGTGAGTAAGCTTCCTCATTAATCTCTTTCTATAGTTTTTACATGCTATACAATGTGGCAATCTTGACATTGACTTTTTTGCCAGCTATTGTATCTTTAAGCTATTCTAGTTTGGTATGCATGTTTGTAAGTGCTAATCAAAGATATGTTAATAGCAATTGATGAGTATGAAATATGGCTATTCTATCTTTCTAATAGCATCAATACAATTTATTTAAGTTAGAACCATAATTCCTATAGTGATAGGGAAATTATTGTTTGCTGGGATTTTGGATGTGATTCAGTATAATGGTATAGTATGGCATTTATCTAATGGCATAGAAATTAAATAAAGGGGCAATAGATGTAGACTTTAAATTCCATGGAAGTGGCATACAGGATAGTGAGGTGTGAAATTGGTGGTAGGTTGTTGAATATAAGTAGCTTCGGATGTTGTATTATCTTGATTGTGTTGCTTGCAGATTGGTATTTATGGTTACTAAAGGGCCTCCTCTATACAAGGTGGATCTAAATAGAGACCTATGTTCAATGGAGAACAAGAAAATAGGAAATACTTATGATCATCGAAACACAAGAAAGAAAATATTCCTCTTGTTTTGCAAATGACATTTGGATTATATAGATGTCTAAATTTAGTACTACTACTAGTTTGCAACTAATAGAATAGGAGTACACAGGCATCAACATTGTCAATTTTGGAAGATTGAATTTATGGAGCTTTAATTGGCTCATCATCTGCTATAGATTCTAAGATTCTAGTACTATAAGTTATTTATAGCTAGTGTGATAGTTCAAGTTGTAAAGCATAGTGATTCAAGTTATTTGTACTTTAAGGTCACATTTTACTACATTTTTCTTGAGGTTTATGGTATAACAACATCAAAACATTTTTATATAGAAATTACTCAATTTCATGAAATTGGGAGAATTTTTTAAAATCCAACAAGTTTAATGGTGTACTTTACACAATTATTTCAATCATTGATATGTAACATTTCATGCAGATAAGATGAATGAAAGTAATACCTGACAAGATGGATGTGATATATTATCATTTTATAATCTAGGTATATTTCTTCGAGCACTCATAAATTTGTATACAAAATTGTACTCATCTTCAATAATTGTGTAATTTTTTTCACAAATTCAATAATCAATTGGTACCTTATTTAGCATCCACCTAGTCAGATGCAATTTTGACCAATTTTAATAGATTTTAGTATCTCTTAATTATGCCATTTTACAAAAAACATCTCTTCATGTTTTTAGAACCTAGAGCACTCTAATAAAATCCTACATATTTTTTGACAAGACTACATGGCACTTAACTATTTTTACTTACTTTAGTGTCATAACATATGTTCCTCTTTTAAACAAACCTTTTTTCTACTTTGTTACAGGGTTAACTATGATTATATCATAACACTAACCCTTTGATTTGATTATTGTGACAACCATAGTTCTCTAAGATGCAAGTGTGGTATTGCATACTTGAACTAGTTGGTCTTGTTTATCTATATTTGTGTACCTTGATCATCATTGAAGGCCAAGTTGATTTGTTTGAGTTGCAACTAAATTTTCCTATTTCCAATAGTAGACATAGTTTTTATGTTAAGTGCATTTGTGGAGTGAATTTTAGTGTTAGCTAATTGTCAGTATTCATTTTTTATGAATGGACTATGAATGTTAGAGGTGGGGTCACTTTCCCTACGTGTTCAATCAAGTGCATTTATATGCACATGTGATTGGATACATTCAAATTGTTTCCTCAACTTAAACCCAAGGCATCATTGTTCTAGCAATCTATTATTACCACAGTGCCATGTATGTTGGATGCCAATAAATCATTAGATCTTAACTTTGAAGCTTTATAATCTTTTGTGGTGAAGTGTAGCTATTTTTTTTGCATGTACTATTTTATTTCTCTTTTTGGTCAAGTGTAACTTTATATTCTTATGTGTGTAACATTACTATATTACAATATGGTATATTGTACTACGGTTTGACATGCACATGTTATTATGCTACATAGCTTATTGTGTATTTGTGTACATGTGCATAAGAGTTACCATATGTTACATGGTCCTAGAGTTTGATATACATGTACATACTATATATTTACCACTTTTGTGCTTTATATGCTAATGCTATATGTTATCTATATATAGAAATGATATAAATAGTATTTTATCATCTCTATATGACTTCCATTTTATAATTTTTCTACTAACTTTGCGTTGAAATTACCAATAAGAATAAAGCCTTGTGGTGTGTCATCCATAGAGATGGCCAAGATAGATTCGCTTCAACCCATCTGATTGTATGCATAATTTACAAAATTTTCACTTGTCCTTTTTCTTAACTTTTGTTTATTGCATGTGTAACTACTCTTCTACATTCAGGATGCTAATCTTACATCAAGTTGGTGAACAATCAGATCCAACTTAGAAGCTACTGCTAACAATGTTCTAAATGATGCAAGCAAAAAACATTTCTGCTAGTAAATTTCTTCAATTTGATTATATCCATAAGTATGCATATGTATTTGCATCTGAAATCTATTTTGGGAAAATATACAAGAGTTTCTAAGCTTGATTATTCAAGAATGAGTTGTATCTTTAATCCAATAGTTGTTTGGCTATTATTGACTACACCTTTCATAGTCTCTAGTATTGTCTTCTTATCTAGTATTATAATTTACATTTTTTTCTAGGAAGCAAATCAATTGGTCATAGTAACAAAGTGTGACTAGTAGCATCTCTATGTCATTCAATTCATTTGGTGTTTGCTTTAATTGTCATGATGTTTCAGTATATAGATCAATAGAGACCAGTACTACTGAAGTTGATCCATTTCCTGGAGTAGTCCGTGTGATTAGTACTAGTGCATATGAAGGGACATTGTTGATGAATAAGAAAACTATGTTTCCGTTAAAAGAATGAAAGCTTCCAGGTGCTTTAAAATTGTTATTATTTAAAGTGTAAATTTAGTTTACTTTTACATTACTCATTTTGGACTGATAAATCCTTTATGTTTTTGTAGGTAATAATGCTTTCTTTGAGCATCTTTTTCATACGATATTGAGACTATTTGGACCCACCATACGTCAAAGGTATGTAGTTTCATATCATTGCTACATAATTTTTCTTTTCTTCCATTTATTTTAATATATTAAAGTTATTGATCTAACAATCTATTTGTTTTTAAAAAGGTGGAATTTACGAGTTGTGGAATTAAAAAATCAGTTGATTGCATCTTTTGAGGAGAAATTTGGAAAAAACATTTTTGACACTGACCTACTTCTCAAAAGAGAAGCAAAGCATATAAAGACTGTGAGGGATCAATATAGAAGGGCTCTTAAGGATAACCCAAAGTATGACCATCCTCCTATGATTCCACTGATGGAGTGGAATGAGATAATAGAAGATGCAAAGGAGAAAAGGCTATGTAAAGATAGAGATAATGAAGCAGCACATGGCAAAAAGAGGTATGTCATGATAGTATTAAGTACATTGTAATCATGCATTAATTATTGATATTTATAAATATATAATCTAAGATGTTTGAAATTTTTCATAGATTGTAGGACAAATCTGTGGCTACAAAACTGAGACTAGAAAATTTTGGCCAACACAAACATGGCTTTGGTGGCTATATGAATCTCCAGTCTTGACTTGTAAGTAGGAGCAATGAAGTTTCCTTTATTTTTTAATATAATGTTGCAAATTGTTTTTTTTAATGAAACCATACATGGAAAATTGGCAATATTAAGCAAAAAATACAGGGCCCAAAATTCAATGTGGAGGTCACAAATGAAGATAGAAAAATTGCCTTGAAGGAAGGCTATAAAGTCATGGTTGCATGCCTACACAAAGAATCTATAAGCCTTGCCCAACAATCCAGTGCACCAAATGATATCTCATAGGTAAATTGGTCAGATGAAAAGTAAATGAAATTGAATAGTTGAGAAGATTCTTTTTTGGAATTAGTTTTGAATGTAAATTGACTACATAAAAATGTGCATAACATTTTACTACAACCTTCATATCCTACCATAGAACCTACTCATGATGAAGGCCATGATGTGCATTATAGTGGTGGAGGTATTAATTTTCTATTGGAAATTAATTATGCAATTATGAATACAATTTAACATCTTCAATTCCAATTTGACGTGCATCCTTTTTTTGAATGTTTTAGAGCATGTTGAACATCATGTTGAAGGAGTAGAGCATGTTACAAGTGTTCAAAATGTTGACATGGTAGTAGATCAAAATGTTAATGTACATGATTTGGCATTGCTAGGTAAGAAAAATGCATGTTATGTTGTACTAGTACTTAATTACAAACTTGTAATAGTTCAAAAAAGAAAAAGAGTATGCCAATTTATCTCATTTACTTGTTCTTGCAACAGAGCCCCCTTTAGTGTAGTAGCCTCCTGCTCCTCCAAAGAGAAGGAGCCATCATAATTTGATATTACACATGCCAGAAGAGAAGGAGAATTATGTAAATATGGATGCTCCTATGAGCACTTTTCTTAAGAGAGCTTAGAAAAACAAAAAGAAGAAATGATGTTTTAAAAATCTTCTTTGATAAACCTTGTTGGATAATGAAAGAACTTTGTTTTAAGTAATTATGTATGAATGATGCATATTAATACTGATGTTTATTTTATGTTAATGAATATGGTTATGTGTTAATGAAGTCTTGATTAGTATTGTGTATTAATGAATTTTATATCATATTAATGAATGTTATGTGATTGTATTGATTGAATGTTATAGTTCATAAATAGATGAATGAATAAATGAAGTATGTAATTAGATGATAATGGGTACTTTAGATTGATGTTAGGGGGAGGGGGTGAGGCCAAATGAGCTTCCACCTTCACATGGTTGGCCTTGTTAAGTAGAGAATATTATAGTATTCTTGAAACCAAGTGAAGCTCAAACTAACATAAAATGGACACTTTGCATGTGGTAGGTCTAAAATGATTCATGACTACTACTACCCATAACATGAATTTATGAAATACATTCTGATATCACCAATTTCAACACTCTATTTGAAGCCTAGGAGTGGTCTATAGTCTTAGCATGAATTTTGAGTAATGCCTTAGTCCCAATCCTTATTGAGAATCTTGTCTTCTAGCATATCTTTGACAAAACCTAGTGCAATTTTTGACTCACAAGAAAAGATGACCTTTAGTCTCATGTTGGAGACATGACCACATGCTTTTAGCTCCTTTCCCTTTCTTGAACTATACACTTGATCACCATCCCTCGAAAATGGGTTTAGCATCAATGTTCTTGCCAATCCTCCTTAACTGATGTTTCAAACATGCCTCATGCAAAGTGTAAAATTTTCAAACATGCTTCATGGCAAAAATTTCATGTTCTTAAAAAATAGAATGACTTAACACACGCCTATCAACATGATCATATCTAAAAAACTCATGGTGTCTGAAAACATAGGTGTCTTTAAAGATCAATACGAGAGCTTTGAACTGACTGGTGCCCTTAAAGATCAATACAAGAACTTTTAACTGACTATAGATGGTGTGCCTTTAAATATCCATGCAAGTAGCAAGACCTTTGAACTGACTATAGAGGGCCTTTATAGGTTCTTGAACAATTCCTTCATTAGCAAGATAATGTGCTACATGATCGCAGGTCACTTGCAATGTGAAAAGCTTATAGAATCAAATTTCTCCCTAACCCATATGCTTATTCTACATATTTACTAAGCATTCAATTCAAACTATTCCTTTTATTAATTGCATTATCAACACCTTAGTCACCTTCAACTATTGGAATTCTCTAGTTTTGAGATTATGCCAAATCCCACCAGAAATGCTTCCTATTTTACTTCATTGTTTGTACATATACCAAAGAATAGAAACCTTCAATAAATCTCCTTCAGTTAGAGCAATTTTCTAAAGTCAACAAAATGTTCAATTTTTGGTGTTTTCGTTATGGGGAGGGTGAAGTGAGTTTAATATAGAAGGCAAATTTGATATGAGATTTATGTGTGGCTACCTACAATGTTTAATATTTGATCATTTTTTGGGCCTTTATATATTTACATTCTCAAGGTAAATTTGGAAAAGTCATTGTGGTCTAGCAATTTTGACTTTTGAGTCCTACTAAACTTGTTATTATTGAATATGACTAATAGGTGATAGTTTCCTTGAGAGAATTTTGGCTCAAGTCATCAAACTTGATTCTTGGAATTGACTTCACCAAGAGTAATGATTGGACTGGTATTAAAATCTTTATACTAATATCTCACTTTTATGTTGTGCAGTTTTTATAAAACAATGGTGCTCTCTAGACCTTGCCTAAAATCATCACTCTTGGAGATTTCAACTTCCTCCATAAGAAATGAACATTTTTTTTAGATGCATTTAATTTAGAATGTTTTGACAATGTTAAGTTATTCGTGTTATTTTTTCTTTTACCTAAAACAATACATAATATGGAGAACTTGACCCATGGCTCTAGAAGATTTTTGACCAATAGGTTGGTCAAAAAATTTTTACGATCGGTCAAGTTTGGTCAAAATTTGGGTCAAAATTTTGACCAATAAAGGTCAAAAAGTGGGCCCAAATGTACTAGTGAGACTAGTGATAGGTTGGGTACACTTGTATGGTTATCATTTTGTTGTATGTATCAACAGTTTTGAGATATATGTATATTTTTGTGCGGGAATAGACCCATGGTAGTGATATGTATGATATGGATACAATATATTTGGACTTTGATGGACTATATTCATTTATTCTTTGTGGAGGAGAGATGTATATATATAGAGTGGATCATTCTTTGGGGCAGGATATGTGTTATGCACTTATGATTGCATGAGTATGGTTATATATGGTTAGATGTAGATGAGAGACTAATATATTTGATATGTAGGATGTGACATTGGATGAGAGATATGATATTGCTGATGGTTTATGATGTAGGATGTGATGTGTGATGAGAGATATGATTCTGCTAACAGGTTGTGATGCAAGATATGATTTTTGAGGATAGATGTGATATTGTTGATAGTTTATGATGCAGGATGTGATAGATTTTGAGGATGAGGCTGGTGTTGATAGCGCAGGATGTGATTTTCTATGGTAGTGTAAATTTGATGTGATATATCTTTATGTGTTTTTGATGATGTGATTTGTTAATGATAGTACAAAGGTGATGTGATATGTTTTGATGTGATTTTTGATGATGTGATTTTCTTTATGATGAGGAGAACATGTATATAGTATTTTAGAATGAGCACAAACTAATGATGACTGACAGATTTAAAATGAACACAAACTAAAGCTGGATTATAGATTTAAAATGAACACAAACTAAAGATGGATTATAGATGTAAAATGAACACAAACTAAAGATGGATGATAGATTGAAAACAAATCAAAAACTAAAGAATGAACGTGAGATTTATGATATGCTAAAATGAACACAAACTAAAGATGGATGATAGGCTAAAAGGAATACAAACTAAAGATGGATGATATATTTAGAATGAATCACAAACTAAAGAAGGGTGATAGATTAAAAAGGAATACAAATTAAAGATGGATGATAGACTAAAAAGGAATACAAACTAAAGATGGATGGAAAATTTAAAATGAATACAAACTAAAGATGGATGAGAGACTAAAAAGGAATACAAACTAAAGATGGATGATAGATTTAAAATGAATCACAAACTAAAGAATGAACATGAGATTTATGAAATGCTAAAATGAACACAAACTACAATTGCATGAGGTTTATGATATAGATTAAAAAAATGAATGTGAGACTTATGATAAGCATTTTATGGTAACTGATGCAGGAGCATCCATAGGTATAAGGGCAATCCTGTGTCACCCAAAAAAATGTACTTAGACTTAGTTTCTATTTTATGTCTTTGCATTTTTGGATACCCATTTGGCTCAAATAAAGGTTCCAACTCTCATAGTTCAACTATCAGTGCATTTAAAAATCCCAAAAAAATAGGAGCATGCAATTTGACCATCATTTTGGTGACCTAGAAGGTGTGACTTGGCCAGATGAATGTAATCAAGATTTAGAGCATTCCAGAAAAAGAATCAGGTCAAAAGGCCCCACGGTTTGAAAGTTATTGCAGTTTTTCAGGTTTTGGAGACCCCCTAAGAATGCTTCAGAGTCAAGTTTGGGGCATTAAATGACCTCAAAAAGGGTCAAAAAATTGGGGGACGAGCAAATCTGGTCCATAGGGCTATAGAGCGCTTCGAGAGCTTTCCGAAAATGTAAACGGTTCGTCAATCGGAGTTACGGTTCAAAAGTTATGCCTCTCGAAAGTTCGGCTACCGTTTCTGGATTCTTCTAGAATTGCACCGACTTCTAACGTAGCTTCCGGAACCTTCTATTTTGTCGGTGGATGCCTACTAGCACTTTCTAGAATGTACTCCTAGTCCTTAACCCTCCGGGGTCTATTTAAGGAGATTTCTGGCATTGTAAAAGGCAGTTCGGATTGGAGCTTGAGAGGAGGTGCTAAAAGGAGAAATATTCTCCAGATTTATGCTATTGTAAGCCCGCAGGGCATGTTTTGAGTTTATTTTCTCTGCACTGTTTGTACCAGCTTATTTTCTCAGTTAATATAATTTCCCCTTTCTATTGTGTCTGTTCTGGTTGTTGGGTTGTGTCCCCATCAAGTGGTATCAGAGCGGGTTTTCCTGAGTGTGTAGACAGAGCGCCGACTGTGAGGCAGTTTGCACCAGGACTGTGTGGTTGTGGGTTTGAGTTAGAAGATGCCTCCATGAAGAGAGTGTGGTGGAAGGGCCAGAGCTGTTGATCCTGAGGAGGTTAGAGCCCTCCAGAGATAGGTACAAGCATTGCAAGAGGAGCTTCGTAGAGGAGCAAATATTGCCGCAGATGATAATAGTGAGGATGACAATGAAGAGGAAGTAATGGAAGTTGACGGGGAAGTTCTGAATCCTGTAGAGGAAAGGATTTTTAGGGCCATTTCTAGGTTTGGGAAAAGACCTACAATTGAAGTGGGTATATTTTCGAGAAATTTGAAACCAGATGAGTTGATCGATTGGATCAATGAACTGGACGAATACTTTGAGTATGAGGATATAAGGGACCCAGATAGGGTTAAGTTTGCAAAGGCAAAACTAAAAGGCCATGCCAAAATCTGGTGGCAAGAGATTCAACTAGAAAGACTTAGAAGAGGAAAGGAGAAGATCACAAGATGGGATCGCATGGTGGACAAATTGAAGAAGCAGTTCATTCCTGTGGACTACGAGCTTGATCTGTTTAAGAAGATGCATGGGTTAAAGCAAGCAGGAAGTTCAGTCCAAGAATATACAGAGGAGTTTTACCGACTCCTAATTAGAGCGGGGCATGCAGAAGCAAATAAGGAGAAGGTTGCTCATTATATCAGTGGGTTACGACCTAGCATCCAGGAGGAATTAAGTCTGGTAAGAATGACCAGTGTTGAAGAAGCATACCAGTTTGCCCTACGAGTTGAAGAGAAGCTGAGTACAAGGTTTGAAGGAAGACAAAGAGGGCAAGGTCAAGGAGGAAGGGGAAGTGGTAGATTATCTGGAGGCCGCAATGAAACTCAAAAGAAAAATGAAGATGAGGGTACTAGCAGGAACCAGAGGAATGAGGGTTTCAACCGCTCCCGTGATCAAGATTTTGGAAATCAAAGAGGAAGAGGTAGAGGACGTGGGCAAGGAAGAGGAGGCTTCCGTGGTACCTATTTCCATTGCAATGAAGAAGGTCATTGTGCCTTTGAATGCCCTCAACGACAAGGAAGGACAGATAGGAGAGCTGAGGGCCAAGCTAGGGTTGCTCATGTGGATGAGGATGCACAATCATCACATTCAGAGGATGCAGAAAGAGGAGAGACCTTGGTAAATGAAAGAGTCCTACTAAGTGGTGAAAATGAACCAGGACAACGGAGGAGTTTGTTCCGTACCAGATGCAAGTGTGAGGATAAATGTTGTGATGTGATCATTGATGGTGGTAGCACTGATAACTTGGTATCCGAAGAGATGGTCTCTAAGCTGAAGCTCAAGAGGGAGAAACATCCCCAGCCCTATCGGATTTCTTGGGTAAAAGATGATCATAAGGTCCTGGTAAGTGAACAATGTTTAGTAAAATTCAAAATTGGGAGTTACCATGATGAAGTTCTTTGTGATGTTATTTCGATGGATGTTTGCCATCTATTGTTGGGTAGACCATGGCAGTTTGATAGACATGCAATACATGATGGACATGCAAACACATACTCTCTGATAAAGGATGGAGTTTGCCACAAATTGAAGCCCATGAAAAAGGAAGGTGAAAAGGTATGTAGCAGTGCTAGGATTTGTCTTGTTGATGGAAGGAAGTTTTTAGATGGCATGAAACATCAGCGCATGTGCTATGCTTTGATTCCTAGAAAAGATAAAGAAGATAGTAGTGAAATACCATTTGAAGTTTCAGATTTACTAGGAGAATTTGGAGATATTATCTCTGATAATGTTCCAGATGGATTGCCACCAGTAAGGCAAATCAGTCATCAAATAGATCTGATTCTAGGAGCTAGTTTGCCAAACAAGGCTACTCACAGGATGACTCCTACTGAAACAGAGGAGCTAAATAGACAGGTTCAGGAGCTATTGAGGAAGGGCTTGATTCGAGAGAGCCTGAGTCCATGTGCAGTACCTGCAGTACTTGTACCAAAGAAGGATGGAGAGTGGAGGATGTGTACAGATTCTCGAGCTATAAATAGGATAACCATCAAGTACCGGTTTCCTTTACCAAGGATGGATGATCTTATGGACTGCTTGAGTGGAGCTCAGTACTTCACAAAGATAGATCTGAAGAGTGGCTATTATCAGATACGGATTCGAGAAGGAGATGAGTGGAAAACAGCCTTCAAGACCAAGGAAGGTCTTTATGAGTGGTTAGTCATGCCCTTTGGATTGACGAATGCGCCAAGCACCTTCATGGAATGAGGTACTTAAGAAGTTCTTGGGAAAATTTGTTATTGTCTATTTGGATGATATTTTAATTTTCAGCAAGACTTTGGAAGAACATTTACTGCATATTCGTAGTGTCTTTGAAAGGCTAAGGGAAGAGAAATTGTTAATTAATCTAAAGAAGTGTGTCTTTGCAAAAAGGGAGTTAGTCTATTTGGGATTTGTTATATCACCTGAAGGTCTCAAAATGGATCCAGAAAAGGTAAAAGCCATCTTGGAATGGCCTACTCCAAGGTCTGCTACTGAGGTAAGATCATTTCATGGTCTGGTTAGTTTTTACAGAAAATTTATTAAGAATTTCAGTGGCATATGTGCACCTCTAACTGATACAATAAGAGGGTATAGAAAAGAGTTCAAATGGACTGCAGCAGCCGCGAGAAGTTTTGAATTGCTAAAGAAGAAGGTGACTAAACAGCCTGTGTTGGCACTTCCAGATTTTAGAAAAGTATTCCAGGTGGATTGTGATGCTAGTGGTAGCGCTATTGGGGCTGTATTAAGCCAAGAAGGTAAGCCTATTGCATATTTTAGTGAAAAATTGAATGATGCAAAGAAGAAGTATTCTGTTTATGATCAAGAGTTCTATGCAATAGTTCAGGCCTTAAAGAAATGGAGGCATTATTTATTGCCAAAGGAATTTGTTTTGTATACTGATCATCAGGCATTACAGTACCTAAATAGCCAAGGTAAATTGAATCAGAGGCATATGAAGTGGGTAGAATTCTTGCAGAGTTATACATTTGTGTTAAAGCATAGAAGTGGAAAATCTAACAGGGTTGCAGATGCATTAAGTAGGAGACAATTTTTGCTTACAACAATGCAGGTTGAAGTAGTTGGGTTTGATGAACTCAAGAATTTGTACCCTGATGATCCTGATTTTGCTGAAGCATGGAAAGCTTGTAAAGAACCTGTTGCTGTAGATAGAACCAAGTGGTTAGACTATTTGATTCAGGATGGCATGTTGTTCAAAGGTAGTCAATTGTGCATTCCAAGGAGTTCCATGAGGGAAATTTTGATTAAGGAGAAACACAGTGGAGGGATGGCAGGACATTTTGGTCGGGATAAGACCATTGCCATTCTTAGAGAACATTATTTTTGGCCTCAAATTACACAGGATGTGAAGAAGTTTGTACAGAGTTGCCAGGTTTGTCAAGTGGCCAAGGGGTTTAGTCAAAATACTGGCCTATATCAGCCATTGCCTGTTCCATCAAGGCCATGGGAGGACATAAGTATGGATTTTGTTCTTGGATTGCCAAGGACCCAAAGGGGTAATGACTCAGTATTCGTGGTGGTTGATAGGTTCTCCAAAATGGCACATTTCATTCCATGCCACAAAACTCATGATGCTGTCCATATTGCAGACTTGTTTTTCAAAGAGGTGGTAAGACTACATGGTCTTCCAAGAAGTATAGTTTCTGACCGAGATACTAAATTTGTGGGGTATTTCTGGAGGACATTGTGGAAGAAGTTGAGAACAGACTTGAAATTCAGTTCCACGCATCACCCACAGACTGATGGCCAAACAGAAGTGGTAAATAGAAGTCTGGGCAATTTGCTGAGATGTTTAGTTGGAGATAAGCCCAAGGGATGGGATTTGATTCTACCACAGGTAGAGTTTGCTTATAATAACTCTGTAAATAGGAGTACTAGAAAATCACCATTTCAAATTGTATATGGAAATAGCCCAAGGACTGCACCAGAATTGAGGAAGATAGAACAAGGGGAGAGAACAAGTGCTAAAGCTGAGGATTTTGCTGAACACATCAAGCGTCTACATGAGGAGGTCCAAGCACACATTATCAAGATGAATCAAGAGTATAAAGCTAGGGCTGATCAAAGGAGAAGACATAAGGAATTCCAAGTAGGGGATCTTGTCATGGTGCACTTACGAAAAGAAAGATTTCCAGTTGGTACTTACAACAAGCTAAAAATGAAGAAATTTGGTCCCTGCAAAATTTTGAAGAAACATAACTCAGGAAATGCATATGAGGTTGAGCTGCCAGATGGTATTCACATTTCTCCCATTTTCAACATTGCAGATTTGACAGAGTATCATGATGATGGTACTGATGAGGAGCTAGTTTTAGAGCCATGTCCAATTCCTGCTTCTAAGAAGGAGGAGATAGAAGACATTCTAGATCATCGTGTGGGTAGGAGTACCAGAAACAGGCAGTATGAAGAGTATTTTGTCAAATGGAAAGGACGACCGATCGAAGACTCAACTTGGATTTCAGCAGCTGAGGTTTCCCATTTGAGATTTCCTCTACCATCCATAAAGTGACAGGGTCATTTTTCAATCTACCCAGGGTGTCTGATGCAGGAGCATCCAGAGGTATAAGGGCAATCCTGTGTCACCCAAAAAAATGTACTTAGACTTAGTTTCTATTTTATGTCTTTGCATTTTTGGATACCCATTTGGCTCAAATAAAGGTTCCAACTCTCATAGTTCAACTATCAGTGCATTTAAAAATCCCAAAAAAATAGGAGCATGCAATTTGACCATCATTTTGGTGACCTAGAAGGTGTGACTTGGCCAGATGAATGTAATCGAGATTTAGAGCATTCCAGAAAAAGAATCAGGTCAAAAGGCCCCATGGTTTGAAAGTTATTGCAGTTTTTTGAGTTTTGGAGACCCCCTAAGAATGCTTCAGAGTCAGATTTGGGGCATTAAATGACCTCGAAAAGGGTCAAAAATTGGGGGACGAGCAAAGCTGGTCCATAGGGCTATAGAGCGCTTCGAGAGCTTTCCGAAAATGTAAACGGTTCGTCAATCGGAGTTACGGTTCAAAAGTTATGCCTCCCGGAAGTTCGGCTACCGTTTCTGGATTCTTCTAGAATTGCACCGACTTCTAACGCAGCTTCCGGAACCTTCTATTTTGTCAGTGGATGACTACTAGCACTTTCTAGAATGTACTCCTAGTCCTTAACCCTCCGGGGTCTATTTAAGGAGATTTCTGGCATTGTAAAAGGCAGTTCGGATTGGAGCTTGAGAGGAGGTGCTAAAAGGAGAAATATTCTCCAGATTTATGCTATTGTAAGCCCGCAGGGCATGTTTTGAGTTTATTTTCTTTGCACTGTTTGTACCAGCTTATTTTCTCAGTTAATATAATTTCCCCTTTCTATTGTGTCTGTTCTGGTTGTTGGGTTGTGTCACCATCAGTAACATATGTGAAGTGAGCTAAAATAGTGAATAGTGAATAAAAGATCTAATGCTAGGATATAAGAGAGATCCAAGGTATGATAAAAGGGTAGATGAACACAAGCTATGATAATACAACATGCTAAATTCTAGGAGGCAGGGAGATAGTAAATAAATGTATGTAATGATGGCAATAATGAGATACAGGACAAACTATGATGTTGGAATAGGACAACCAATACTTGAATTAGGATAATGAGCTATGATAAAAAATGATTGTAAATCATAGGAGATACTAAGTCTAAGGAGGAGGATGTTGGAAAATGAGTGACCAACAAACTCATAGTCAGGAGGATTGTAGAGATTAGAGTTAGGATAGTGACTTATGATAAGGATCACATCATGATGGTGGTGAAATTGTAGCCTAAGGGATGAAAAGTTGTAATAGGAGGGTAATGTAGATAAGTCAATGTTTGATGATAAGGATTTTGAATCAAAAGATTCTGATAGTGGAAAATTTTGATATTTGAGAGAGGTAGGTGATGTAAAGGAAGAGGATATCATGGGTGATGATAGGAAAGGGAAGGAAAGTAACAAGCAAAAAAATGTGAGGTGTATGGGAAGCTTGAGAGCAGGGTACTTCGTAAAGAAGTACCACCATGTAGTGTGAGCACTTTATTTGATATAGGAATATTAGGGACCTGCCAAGGTTACTAAGAACATCAAGGCCTTTTCCCCAATATTACATAGGACTGACTCAAACAAGCATGCAAGGATTTCCCTAGCATTACACATGAGTCTCGGAGAGATCAGTGTGGGAATGATGCTAGGTGATCCACAAGAAAATGATATCACCCAAGTGCATCATGTTATCATAAATGAAAATATGTTTCAAATATGCAAGGGTGATATTTGACTGACTAACAAGTAGAAAAGGACTATGATCAAAACCATGTCTTTGAGTTGCCCTAGTAAAAATACACCATGATATGAAAGACCATGGAGACCTTGACAAGGGAAAAACTAAAAAAACACATGGAAGAAACCAATCAAAATATACAAAAAACCAAAGATTTTTAGAAAAAAGAACAAAAGTGCAAAAAAGTAACCTTTTACTAAAGAGATTGAGATGATTGGCTACTGATGGGCTGAAAAACATGGAAAGGACTTTAAGGCTAGGATGTGTAGGGTACTAAAAAAAAAGGGACAATGACTTCATTTCTATAGATGATGAGCTAGGGATACAAGGTGTTACAATAAGACCTAAACAATATGCACAAGAACAACTTATACAATGAATGGGGACTCGGGAACATATGACAAAATTTAGTAGTAGGTATGTATATGAAGGGGGGAAAGCTCAGGATGAGGAGATAGCATTGTTATAATATAGTCATTGTAACAGGGGCATGATATGTACAACATAACTATTGTTTACAAGGATTAGGATACTATAGTATGTACAAGATTATGATACATAGGATATGATTATTAGTACAAGGATATGATACACAGAATACTACTTGCTCGGTAGGATATATATGGTAGAGTACAAGGAAAAGTTGATAAGATAAATGTGGCAGAGTACAATGAGATGGTAGATCCAATATGGTGCATGGGGTCGATTACAATGGTAGGCTAGATATGCTAATGAGAGCTATAATATAGGATATAGGTAGGGTGCTGCAAAGTGGTGAAGATGGAAAGAAAATGTCATAAGTTGGATTGGGTGTATGAAAGTGAAACTACGAGGGACACCTTGAAAACACGATGGAGTGGCGATGGGTGAGATTCATGTCATTGATAGATAATAAAAAGGCTAAGTACACCTAACACCTAATTGCTAGGTTTTCACCAAGGTACCTATCCAAGGCACTTGAATTGCCAAGTTTTCACCATTGGATGCTTTTTTTTCTTTACCTTTTTTGTCTACTGAGATTTTTTCTTTTAAGCATAGATTTTCTTAAGGTGAATGATGTTGGTAGGATCATTCAGGACTTCACCTTCAAGTGTAGATAGTTGATAGGCCCCTAAGCCAAAAGATGTTGTGACCACATAACATCCAAGCCATGTGGGCTTTAAATTGCTTTTCATTTCTCGGTCAATTTGAACCTTCATGTTTTCTTTGAGGACCATGTCTCCTTCTTGAAAGTGGCATGGATGGACCTTCTAGTTGAAATTGTGCTTGAGGTGATTCTGGTAGACCATGAGGTGGTCATAGGCCTAGTGCCTTTTTTCATTAAGTAAATCAAGTTGAGTTAGTTGAGCCACTCTATAATCCTCATCTAATATTTGACCTCGTAAAGAAATGCAAAGGGATGGGGGTTCAACCTCAATAGGTAATACTGCTTCAGTACCATAAACCAAGGAGTATGGGCTTGTACTTGTGGATGTATGGAATGAGATGCGGTATGCCCATAGGGTGGGATTGATTTGTAAATGCCAATCATGGCCAAAATCATTAACAACTTTCTTGAGGATTTTAAGTAGGGTTTTATTAGTTGCCTCTACCTAACCGTTACCTTGTGGGAAGTATGAGCTAGAAAAATGGTGATGGATGTGAAGGGAAGTACCCAATTCCTCCATATTTAGGTTTTTAAAATTACCTCCATGGTAGGTAAAAATGGTAGCCAAGATGCCAAAGTGACATATTATATGATATAGGATAAATTTGGACACTTGAACTCCTTTGGCAGTGACAAGGGGAACTGCTTCAACCCACTTAGTGAAATAATCAATGGTAGTGATTATCCACTTGTGTCCTTCTGAAGAAAGAGGTGTGATAAGACCAACAAGTTCAAAATTGCAATAGTAAAAGGGCCATGGTGGTGCTATAGGTTGTAGATCTTGAGCTAGGGCCTGAATTAGATTAGCATGTTGTTGATAGGGTAAACATTGTTTCACAAATTCACATGCATCATGCTCTAGAGAAGGTCAATAATACCTAGCTCAAAGAATTTTATTTGCTAGAACTATCTCACTCATGTGAGCATGAAAAATTCTAGCATGTACCCCTTTCAGAGCCATTGTAGCCTCATTTTGGTCTAGACATCGAGAGAGAGTAACCGTGATGATATAGGGTTTGGGTGATGATAGTATAATGGGAAGCTTTGTGAATGAGGTTCTGGGAGTAGGTAAGCATGAATTTCATGGTACCATGGGAATTGGGGACCAACCAAGATGCATACTCGTGTTGACTCATCATTCTCATATGCAAGCTCATGTAGCTATTCAACTAGGAATTCATAATGTATAGCTTCACGGGGTATTTCCAAATGGGAACCAATAGTAGCCATGGCATCGACTACCTTATTTTGTAGTCTAGGTATCTGTATGAACTAGAGTTGAGTGAAATGCTCCTTTAATTGATCAACCAACTCTTTGTAAGGTAGTAGCTTGTCATCCTTGGTTTGGTATTAATTCAGGGCTTGTTTGATGATAAGCTGGGAATCACCATAGACCTATAGTTCTGTGATATTCCATTTAATAGCTATTTTGAGCCCTACAATAAGGGCTTCATACTCTGAGATATTATTGGTACACTGAAACTATAACTTGAAAGATTTAGGAATTTAGTCTCCTTGAGGTGTGACCAAGAGTATGCTAGTGCCAGAGCCATGGGATGTGTAAGATCCATCAAAATATAACTTCCAGGGTGGCTATTTTTCTATCAAATAGAGGTTTCCATCTCAAAATTCCATAATGAGAGGGTGTTCTCCAACCAAGGGTGCATTTTCCAAGTGATCTGAAATAGCCTAGCCTTTGATAACCTTTTTGTCAACATATTGGATATCAAATTCACTAAGAAGCATGACTTATTTAGCTAGGCACCCTATGAGTACTGTGTGAGATAACATATATTTTAATGGATCAATTTGGATATTAGTTGCATCGTGCAACATGTAATGGCACAACTTCTAAGTGGCAAATACCATGGCCAAGAAAACCTTTTTCATTGGTGCATAATTGAGCTCATATCCCACTAGGGTATGATTGATGTAGTAAATAGCCCTTTCCTTTCTTACATCATCAAGTTGTGCTAGAAGAGCACCTAGTATTGTAAGAGTAGTTATAATGTATAATATGAGTAGATGCCCTACAACTAGAGGTGTTGGTGTTTTAAAAAGTACTAAAACTACTAAGTGACAAAATGCTTAATACCAGAATGACAATACATACACAATCTAAAGACTAGTCTATTCTTATTAACAATTGCATATGTAAGGTATTTGGACCCAACTTCAACAAAACCACAGATGGTTTTCTACTCTTTTGGCTCTGCAAAACCAAGGTGGGTGTACCAAGGGATGGTTCAAAATCGAAACAACTGTATGAGGATTATTCTTAGTTTCATTCTGATTCTCATTTCAAGATCCTCAAACATATACATAATTCTCACTAACTTGGTAAACACATCCCATAAAATAGATATGGCCAAGAATTCTTCTATAGATCTGCAGATGTTTTTAACAACAATGGCTAACTTAAGCTAAAAAATTCCATGCAGACAAGTGTTGGCCAACTTTGAAGATCTACAGGAAATAAAAGTAAAATTTGATTTGATGGTGCATTTGAATAACCATTTATAATATATTTCTCCTTCAGCTGAAATAACTTGATCAGTGCCTAATCCATTGGGGTTTAGAGTCTATAGAAAATTCTTAGATCTAATCTGTTGCTTTACAACAAATTCTATCAGCAATTCTTATCAGAATTTATCATTCAAAATCCTTTTCAATACTTAAGAAATCTCATCACATTCATCAAAGCCTTTATTTAATCCATTGAATTAACAGCAATGATAAATGGATATACAACCTAACTAGATTGCATTCAATTGCACAAGTTTTTACTCATACAACATCAAGGTAGCTAAGTATTTAAAAGGAGACAAAATTCAGAAAGAACTGATATGGGGACAGTTCATAGTTTGTATTCATTTCCTTTGAAAATGGTATATCCTTTACAATAGACTCAGAATGGCCTTCAGAAAGAAACATAGCTCATTCTATATTCATTTATTCTCAGAGAATTGACAAAAAAATACATTACAAACTTGCTTTCAAAATTTGGACCAAAAACCAGACTAAGCACAATACTTAGAAGAAATAGAATTCGGACCCTTCTTTAGCCTTGTGATCTCACTTAAATAGTGTGAGATGCAACAAGCTTTAGGCTAAAGACAAATGATAGGTGTCCTTTTAAAAAGGCACTCACATAGACTTCTATCAAAAAGACAAGAACAAAATAACAGAAAGGCTTATTACATCAAACAATTCTTTGGTGGGTCCCTTTCTGTTATGCTTCTTAGTTGTTGAGACAAGAAAATATGATCTGATCTTACAATCATTCTTCATCCTCGGAGTACATAGCCATGAGGTCTAAAAGTGATGTATCATCTTCAGTTACCTGCAAACTTACTTTAACTTGGGGATCTTCCATGTCTTCATTACTAACTACGAGGGTAACTGTTACTTTTTCATCTTCCTCCTCATTGTCTCCTGACATCTATTCTATAAACTAATTTTTCCATTTATTAAAAGCATCATCATCTGGCCAATCAAAACTTAGAGCTTCTCTTTGTATCTTTATTAAAGAATTTGTACTTCTAAATCATCAAATTCTTTTCTCATAGCAGTATAAAATAACTGTATTTTTACTAGCTCTTCATTTGTCTTTGCCCAGAACCAGTGGCTAGTCTCACTCATGATGTTTATTATTCTTTCATTAAATAACTCGTCCAACTCCCTTTTCCACTTTTACTTTTCCTTTATCGTATCAATGGATTCTAAAGCACAAGGAAATAAAGTGAATTTTTCAGCCATATATTGGGGAAAATAGAGTGTTAATCTTCTCTGTAAAGAAACTCTTTCATCATCAAAATTCTCTAGCTTATTTAATAAATCAAAAATCTTCTCAACTTGATGATAAGGCATTTGGACTGTAGATATACATATGATTGTAATATCATTATTCCTCTCCCTCCATTTCTGTGCAAGAGGAGTTAGTTTATCCTTATCTTTGTTCAACTCATCCATGAGGGTTACAATTCTTGTCAACTGATCATAAAAAGTTGACCATTGTATTTTATCCCTCAAATATACCACACCCTGTTTTAATTTTTCTTCCTATTGATTTCTAAATTCTATCTGCAACTCATGTAATTTTGTTTTTTCTACTTCAAAGTCCTTTGCAGTATAGAATTAGGGCCTTTCAGGGGTGTCGGGTATTTCAATGATAGGGGTTGATCCAGAAAATGACTATGAAGGGTATGCAATTCTAAGTGTATAGGATTCTCCCACCTTTCTTTTCCCAAGTATCTTCTCCAATTGAGATACCTTGTTTTCCAGCTCAATTCTCTTTTTTACTTCTTTATTGTAGGCATCCACCACTATTTCATACTTACTCTACAAATTAGTCATTTCCTTTTCTTCTTTTTCTACAGTGCCCAAGGCAAATTTAGAATAGTCCACATTCATGTGGGCTGCCTGTACATGTGAAGTATCAGCAACCCTCCTCACAATGATACTCCCTGTTAGTCCTGAATCATCAGGCTGTAATGGAGTAGTCTTGGATCCTCTTCTTGATGACCACATAACAAGGGCAGCTTGATCATTACTGAATGTTGTTCCCAAGAATTCCTCTTTGTCTGGATCTTGTAATCCTAAATTATTTGACACAGAATTAAAAATTAAGGCATCAACAATATCCCAATTGGGCAATAATAAAATATTTGCATCTTTCACCATCTGTCTACCCTCTTCAGGGGTTATATTCTGGAACTCTTGTATCATTTTTTCCTTTATTTGATTCTAAATAGAGGCTTCATCCATTTCTAGATGCTCTGTTTTCATATTCCTACATCTTTGTTAAAAAATGTGCATGTTTGCCCTCCATGCAAACTGATGGAAAGCCCTAGATTTTACAAAACTGTTATCAGACAAAAATTGTTGACTGGCTTGTTCCAAAATAGGGTCTAATTCCCTTCTTCTGAAATCTGCTATAGTTAATTCAAAACTCAGCACAGGAGGCTCCTGGGGGTTCCCTTCATCAATTTCTTCTTAACAAAAAATCCTCCTTGTGACCCCATTTGTTCAATTTGCTCATTGGTGAGCTGCTCTTCCTCAAATCTCATTGGAGTTTGGGAAGGTGAGTAACCTTCATCATGGGATTCCTCTTCCCTTGTTATTTTTCTTCTTTTGGGAGAAGGTTCAGGGGGTCTTTCTTCAAGGACAATACTCGTAGATTCAATTATCTATTTTTCTTTGTTTACAATGGGCATCTGATCCCGAATAACAGTATATCCTGTCCTCTTTCACACAACCAGTGGACCTACCCCTATGTTAGGGGTGAAACCCAATTTCCTCATAACTTCTTTGGCTTTATCTGGAAAAGAATCAATAAAATGTTGTTTCTTCTCATTCATTACCTCCATTATTTCTGAGAATGTACTCATGAGCTTATTTATTCTATCTGCATTAGTTACAGCATTACTAAGAGGACTGTAATCCTTGTCAAAACAATTAATAAACTCCAAAAATTTTGAATAGACTCTCCATTTCTCTTTCTTTGTTTCTTGCTCCTGGAGAGAATATTCATTCCTTATTATATCTTCAGAGAAATAGAATTCATGCTGACTTGGACGAAGCTTGATCCTATGTCTAAGAGCAAAATTAAAGAAATCTTCTGTTTCAAAAAAATGAGCATGAGATACTGCCATCTTATACTGATCCAAAAATTTTTAGAGGAAGATCCACCCTTCTTTAGTTATTACAAACTGGTGAGCTACAGTGCAAGTAGGAAAAATTGATCCTGTTCCCCTTTTTAGCAAAAAGGTCTCCTCCACTCCTCCCAACTGCCATAAAAATTCAGCTACTCCTACCTTTAAAGGCACCTGATAGGGTAGTACATGGGGTGTCCCTTTGAATCCATAAACCCTAATGATAGTTGAGACTGGATATGGGATGATATCTCCCCAATTATGTAAAACTTTTAGACTATGGGGTCTGTCCATAGGCCTAACAAGGTGCATTAGTGCCTTAGGAATTCTAGGATTGTCACTCAATATGAGGCATCTTAATTTAGAAGCAAAGTGCCTATCAAATCTAACAAAACTAGCATTTTCTACTTCCCCAGTCATGTCTGCACTCCATAACTGAACTGGTAGTGCTTCCCCGTCTTGTTCCCTATTTAAAACCATTTCTTTACTGAAATATGTAACCCCTTTAAATAGAAACATATGCATCAATAGGGAGTACTGACCCCAAACCTTTTCCACCTTGTTCTTTGCAATCCCCACCAATCCAGTGTGAATCTCATTAGCCAGGTAAGATGCAAAATCAAAAATTATTTCTACACTGAAAGAGGAGATTTGGATGAACATATACATGAAGCTCACAGGAATAAAATCTTCTTCACCCTCTCCAAAGACTCTGCACAAGGTCCTGTATATCTCTACTACCCTAGCATTAAAGCATGATTTCTTGAAAGGTTCTTTAGAAGATGATGTTATTGCTAGTAGGTTTCCAATTCTACCTGTGTGGGCCTTCAGTGCACCTTGTCTAAGTACATCCCTTTTGGACATATATTCTTTTTCTAACTCTATCAAATCAATGGGCACATGATACCTAGTGAGAGGTCCCAGACTGAAAACTTCCCTAATTTCTTCTGGACTGATGGTAATTAAAACCTCACCATCCATTCTTCTCACTACCTTAGTGGCTTGATCATAACTTTTCACTACGGCTTCAAGAAGGTCATAATCCATAAACACACTGGGAACAACTAGCTTTCCAAGATCAAAATTTCATATATTGGCATGAGGGGCATATAATTTCCTTTCTGCAAACCATTTTTTGAACAAACTCAAACAAGTTTGAGAAGTTTGAGCATCCTAGACCCAATTACCCTTATCATACAATCCATCAGCTATCCTTAGCCTAGGGTTCAAAGAGGTTAACCTTTTAACTTGCATTTTCTCTACAGTAGACTCAGGAAGCAACTCAAGCAAGTTATCATGCACATTTCTATCCAAATAGTTTATTTGACCTGAAAATCCCTTCTTTGGAGGCATCTTGGACTATTTTTTAAAATTGGAAAAACCTACGAATATTATGGTAGTACTACTTACTTGAATTCCATCTCTGTTTTCCTCTGTATTTCTGCAATCTTTCTGCGAACAGACAATTTTATAAATTCTACCAGACTTTAGCACACTTTCCTTCAGTAATTTCTTCTACACAAGAGTGGCTCAAAATCTTTGCTCGCGTAAGATGAATTGATGAAATCTTCTATGTTATACTCTATTTTTTTACGCGCGATGCTTTCATGTCTAATTAATACATAGAGTGGCACCACATTCTGTGTTTAAAATTGCACCGTTGATCTTCAAGAATCCTACGATCATGTGATAGAGAGAGAACAACTAGGCATTGCACTTGACATGTTAATCAATTCACCCAATGAGAACTTACCACGTACATAACTCTTTCCTTGATGGCACTTATATCCGGACTCACTGACAATTGAGGACATGTGTCATCATGTCGCTACTTCGTTATGCATAAAGAATGAGCACCTTGCCATAGCGAAGTAGCAACAACCATCGATCTGATCTAGAATCAGCAGATGATATGTTACTGGGCCTGCTCAGAAAGAAGGTGGTGGGCCCTATTCACTATGTCGCTATAAATATCTCCCTCGCAACTCTTCATAGTGAGAAGATGACGGTCGTTGATCATATGTTCAATCAAGGGTGAGGAAACTACACGTATTCTTTTGATTCATATTCTCTATGTCGCATAGCTTAAAGAGCATGCAACTTTTCAAAGTGAGGTAGCGAGGACTGTTGATTCTGTTCCAATCTGACGCTCGAGATCTCTTTGTACATTTGATCAAAAGGGCATTGATGAAATATGGAATTTTGCATAGTTGGCGCCTTTCAAGATTTTACTTCAGTCCTAATTATCATCCAAGGTCACCAAAGGTCCCACCAACTCTTCAATTTCACGGGGCCTCACTACTTCACTAACGGTGAAGTGTCTGATTTTTTTGATAGCAAGATAGTGAAGCTCCAGCACTTTAATGAATTTCGGCACCGTGAAATGCAAGGGGCATTAGATAATTGTTTCTTCTATCAAACTACTTCTGACAACGACATTTATTACTTGTCATGCCACCTGGTTTAGTTACAATACTGACAAATTGCAATGTCACCGGCTCTTGATTTCACAGGGCCTCGCTACTTCGCTAACGATGAAGTGGACAATTTTTCTGATAGCGAGACAGCGAAGCGTCGGAAAAATCATCATTCCGGCTCTGATTTCAGACATTCTACTGGGTCCCCTTTCCTATTTTGATGGTAATTGCAACATGTACCTGAATAATAAATCAGTCAAAAAACAAAGCTCCGACCACCGTATCTTCATTTTGCGGTCCCATTTTATAAATTATTCAGCACTCGCTACCTCGCCATACATAAAAAGTGCCCATGTTTGCATAGCGAGGTAACGAAAATGGTAGATCTACTTAGATCAGACGGCTGGGGAAATATGAGAGGAAAGGTATCTCGGGGGCACAGAAGATAAAAGGCGACAGAATATTCATCTCATTTGAAAATTCAAAAATTTTGCACCCGAAAATTTACAAATAGAAAGAACGTAGGGTTTTCATAAGGTTTTTTTTTAGGCTAGCCAATGGATGGATTATCCAGAAACTCTATGTTTCACTTAGAAATAAAAGTCTGACTTTTCTACAATTGGACAAAAGACTTCTATTACACAAAAAGTCAGACCAACAGTGGCTCTGTTTGGGGATGATAGACTACTTGAGTCTATGCAAGAATTTAGAATCTATGGGAGAGCAGACCACATACTTGGTGCAAAAATGACAACTTCTTCAGAGAGCACAAAACAAAACACAGAAACAAACAACCAAACTACACCAGGATACTTACAAGGGCTAACAGAAAAAACAAAAAGTATAAAACAACAGGAAACCCTAAAACTACTGTCCATGGAAGAAAACAAGTATTTTTTAAGAAAAATACCTCTTCAAGAATTGTCCATGAACTGGCAATTCAAGAATATTGTCAAATACATCTTTGAGTATATAAGAATCTTCACCCCAAGTATTTTCAATTAGATATGGGCCCAACCAAATAGGATCAAATTTGCCATGTTTTCCTTTATCCTCAATTTTCGCATTCCACATCAGGACTAAATCTCCATGTTCGAACTTTCTGCTTACAGTTCTTCTATCATAGAGTTTTTTCACTTGCAATTGTAGCTTTTGATTCTTTAGAGATGCTTCTCTTCTAGTTTCTGCCAATCCTACCAATTCATCCATTCTTTCTTGCATTTCATCTGTAGTATCTTCATCATATAACTGGATGTAATTTTATAGTCCCATCAAGTTGTTTTGAGGCATTCTATCTTGAATCCCATACAGTAAATCAAATGGAGCTACACCAATTGCTTTCTTTACAGTTACTCTGTCAGCCCAAATTGCCAACTGTAACTTGGAATCCCATGCCTTTTTATTATCATCCAAGGTTCTCTTAATGACCTTCAACAGGTTCTTATTTGTGGACTCACCTTGTCCATTCCCTTGTGGATGATATCGAGCAAATGATGACCCTGCCATTCCATATTTATCACAAAACTTGATGAATTCCTCAAATCTGAAGCACATAGCATTATCTGTTACAATTCTTTGTGGACATCCAAATTTAGAAATAATATTATTCAATAGGAAATTATTGACCACTTTACTTGTTGCATTTCTTGTGGGGATAGCTTCTACCCATTTTGTAAAGTAGTCAGTAGCAACCAAAATCCAAGAATAGCCAGTGCTAGACTTGGGGAAAATCTCTCCTATGAAGTCCAGATCCCATTGTTGAAAAGGTGCTTGAATCTTCATTGGCTTCAATGGAGTATTTCGTGAGAACTTCAGATTTCCAGAAAACCTCTGACAAGGATCACATTTCCTAACCATAACTTGAGCATCCTTGAACAGAGAAGGCCACCAGAATCCAGCCCTCATTATCTTATGTGCAGTAGTTTTGGCCATATAGTGCCCCCCACATACTCCAGCATGCATTTCGTTCAAAACCTCCTTTGCCTTTTCTTTATCAACACATTTCAATAATACTCCCTCAAAATTTCTCCACCATAGACTACTTTGGACAATTACATACCTGATGGCTTGCAATTTAGTATTCCTCTTTTCATTTTTAGGCAAATGGGGAGGAGCTTCCATATGTTGCAAGTAATATATGACATTGGTATACCAATCACATTGGTCCATGTCACATAAGTCAGCTCTAAGATCATCATTTACCATATTTATCCGATTAGCCTCTAGATTAGTTTCAGCCATGAGTTTGGCCAAACCTCGACCTCTTACTAACTTTGTTATTTGTATATCAATGTTAAATTCTTGGATTCTATTGATCCAGCACTAGGTACAAAAGCGATAATAGTAGCACCTACCAAGTAACTTCTAAAAGATTTTATAGCCTTTACCAAAGCATATGCTTGCTTTTCATTTATTTCATACTTCAGTTCAGCAGGCTGCAGTGACTTGCTGAAAAAGGCAATCGGCTGCTCATATCCTTCTTGATTTTTCTGTAATAAGACTACAGCTACAGTATGGAATGATGCAAAAGAGAAAATATGCATGGGTTTTGCATAATCTGGGGTCCTCAACACTGGAGCATTCTTTATTGCAGTTTTTATATCTTGGAGTGCTTGTGAAGGTTCACCATTCCAATCTATAATGGCTCCCTTCTTGAGCATCTTTGAGATGGGTCTACTGATTCCAGCAAAATTGGTAACAAATCTCCTCAGAAAATTGACTTGGCCAAAAAAGGACTGAATTCCTTTCACATTTTTTGGTTTGGGGACTTTCTCAATAGCTACTACCCTTTCAGGATCTATTTTTACCCCATCCTTAGACACTATGTGTCCTAATAATTTTCCTTCTATGACCCCGAATGTGCATTTCTTTGGGTTTAAAGATACTCCATATTCCAGGGCTTTAATAAAGATTTTTTCCAAATGTTTGCAGTGATCTTCAGCCTTATTAGAATACGCTGTAAGATCATCCTGGTAGACAACCATAAATTTATCAATATACTCATGAAATGCTACATCCATGGCTCTTTGGAAGGTAGCTCCTGCATTAATCAAGCCAAAAGGTATCCTCACATACACATATGTTCCCCATGGGGTTGTGAAGGCTGTCTTGAACTGTTCACTTTCTTTTACTAGAACTTGATTATATCCAGAGAAACCATCCATCATTGACATCAATTCAGAGCCAGTCACTTGTTGTAGCATGGCTTCCATATTAGGTAAGCCATAATTGTCTTTCAGAGATGCAATGTTTAAATTTCTAAAATCAACACAAATCCTAATATCTCCATTCTTCTTCCTGATAGGAACCAAGTTTGAAACCCAGGTAGAATGTTTGATTGGTTTGATTATCCCACCATCTCTTAGTTTTGTCAGTTCTTCTTTCATTTTTGGGGCAAGGGTAGGATTGATTGGTCTCTATTTTTGCCTGAAAGGCCTTACATTTTCCTTCAATGGTGTGACATGCTAGAACAGATCCTCCCTGTAAGCCTTAAGGTCATCGTATGACCAAGAAAAAACATGTCTGTATTTTCTAAGTAGGTCAATCAATGTTTTCCTGATTTCAATAGGCAGATTACGGCCAATATAAACCCTTTTAGGAACTTCATCAGTACCCAAGTTTATTTCTTCTAACTCCTGAGGTTTGGGGTCATTTACTCCTGATTTTACTCTGTCTTGGTTATCAAAAATATTTTCCAAGACTACTAACCCCTTTGGCATCTTATTTTTTTTCAATTTCATTATCTCTTGACCAAAAATGGTTTCCTTCCCATTTATGGTTTCAATCAGTCCACTGCAATCCATCTCCTGATCGTGGTACTTGTCTTCATTTAACAAAAAATTTGTAATATCTTTGTCATCTTCAAAAACCTGCCAAATTTCAATGTTTTCAGGTATGGAAGGTCTATTTTGCACCTCAATCTAGGAGATTCCTGCAAATGATATTTCTTTTGGCTTGATTGCTACATTTGCCAACAAATCAGCCATCTTGTTTTGGGTCCTATCTCTCCATGAGATCCCAAATGCATCAAAAAATTCTATCTAATCCCAGACTGCATTTCTATATTGTTTCAATCTCCTATTCTTGGATGAGTAGGTTCCTTTGATCTGAGAGATAATTAGTTCAGAATCCCCTATGACACATAATTTCTTAATTTTATGATGTATGGCAACTTTGAGTCCTAGCAGCAATGCTTCATATTCTGCAATATTATTAGTGCAGGAAAACTTCAAGGTGAATGAATACCTAAAAGTGTTATTTTCAGGGGACACAAAGACTACACCTGCCCTTGCACCCTCTTTAGAACTAGCCCCATCAAAGAACATTTTCCATAATTTTGGTGAATTCATGCAATATTCAACTTCATTTTCGATGATAGCAGGTAAATTTTCAACTTCCTGAATAATTAATTCAGCCCTGAAAGCATTAATCCTAGTATCTAGGAAACAAGTGGTATCTTTGTCAATTTCTTCACCTAAAATGTGGTTAACCCTTGGTTCCCTATTTACCCTGACAGTTTTGTCCCCTATATGAAAAGTGGCATAAGTAAGATCACATTGTAGGCTTCCCCCCATGGCAGCACTCCATTTTCTGGAGAGTAACATTCCGTAGTGTGGAGGTATATCTACCACAAGGACAAACATGGTTAATTCTACTTCAGGATATGCAACCAGTTTGAATGGTAAGGCATTTATGGTACCTATGACTAGGACTTCCCTAGCATCCATCCCTCTGCATCTGCCCTGCTTGGTATCCACCTTCAATCCTAAGGCTTCCATTACTTTGAAAGGAATTATAGTGTTGCAAGCTCCTCAGTCTATCATGCAATTTTTTAAGGTCTTCCCCTTTATGATTAGACTGAGGAAAAAAGGATCAATATCTTCTATGAATGCCACTGAGGAATCATCTAGAAACATTTGAGGAATCTGGGATATGATACCACTGTCCTCTATTACTAATGGGGTCTGTTGGGATATATTTTGATCTACAATAATATTATTGTTTGCTATTCCACCCAACCATGACAAAGCCTTATTCTTATGCTCTTCAATTCTAAAAAGTTCAAACAAGGGCACTTTTACAGTAATTTGAGATAACATGGATATCATATCAACAGGTTCAACCACAGTAGGTTTTACAATAGTACAGTAGCTAGCATGTTTCCAAGGTGTTCCAAGATATTATACTATGGTCATAACGAGGGTGATTCTAATGAAGGTGTTCTAGATAGTGGTGGTCTTGATGGTGTAGACACAGGTGGGCTAGCTATATTAGGTCGAGTTCGATGAGTAGTCACTGCACATTGGGTATTTGAGCCTTTGATGTTTATAACATTAATAGATAACTCAACTTGTGATATGCAACCGATGAGGCTCCCATAGTCCAAATATGTTGAGGTATAGTTTTGAGACTTATCTTGATTATCACCTTTTTTAGTTTGAGCATTGTTTGGTTTATTGATAGGATTGTTTGTAGGTGCTTTTCCTATGTTTTTGTTATGAGGAGGAAAAGCATTTTGATATATCATCAATCCTGCATTGGGTGAAGCTTGTGCCCCTACTGTGTTCTCTTTCTAGTCAATAAGATCTTGGACATAATCTTTGAGTTGCATGCACTTGAGGGTGGTATGTCCTTTGACATGATGGAATTTGCAAAAGTCATTATCCTTATACTAGGATGCTCTAGAATGATTAGGTTCCAAGGGTTGTGTCTATGGATATCAAACAAGATTATCCTTGGCTATTTTTCCAAATATTGTACAAAGGGGTTTCCCCAATAGGGTGTATGTGTGTGGTTTTCTTTGAACACATGATTTAGGTCTAGCCAAGAATGTGATGGCATTACTTTGATTGTGATTGGTAGGTATTTGTTGATTTTTCTGCATAGGGGGTTGTTTCTGATAAGGATTTTGTTGATAAAATATGGTGGAGCTATTGGTAGCTACCCCAATAATATGAACATGTCAGGTGTCAATGATGCCATCTATCACCGTCTTTTTTTTTTTATTCCAATATCATGTTTTGTTATTATTTGGATCTTGGTCTTGGGTGTTTTCTTTGTAAATTTTGATGACAACATCTTTGATGAGCCCTTGTTCAAGTCCCGTCCCTTTTTTCTTAATATCTTTGTATGTTTGTAAATATTCATAACCATGTGATGGGCAAGACTAGGATGTGCATTATTTATGAAAATTTTGACAAGGTGATGTTTTGGGATGGTACATGAGATCCTAGTTTGAGGATTTGCCAATCTTGTAAGTATTCTACAAGGCTTTCTCCTCCTTTTTGCTTGGTATGAACTAGCTCCACTACAGATAATTTGATTTTGACAAGATGGGCATATTGAGCCACAAAGGCCTCAGAAAGATCAATGAAGGTTTTAATGGTACCTTGAGGGATGCGACAGAACCACTCTAGGGTTGGTCCTCCTAAGATTTTTGGAAAAATTCACATGAGGAATACATCATTATAGGCCACTTCTTGGCAATGCATTTAGAATTCTTTGACGTGTCATTTTGATGGTTTTGTCAAATGGATATGGGCAATCATTTTCAAATTAAAATTTTTTGGAATCTATCCCATCATTGAGGGCCTTGAGAGCATTTTTCATTTCTTCCCATTCAGAATTAATAGGTGGGGAAGTGGATGCCCCTAGTCCATGTGCCCCCAACATGGGATACATAACAGATGCTAAGGATTGATATGGAATAACCTAACTATCATATGTGTTTGTGGGAAAATAGGTTGCACAACTGGTGGGATGGATGCCATGGGTTGTTGGAATGTACTTTGTGCATACTGTTGCATCTATTGGGTAGACTATGGATGGGGCTAGTAAGTATGAGGTTTTTTTCCTACTAGATAATTCTATGTAGATACTTGAGCATATTGTTGATGTGATGATTATGGCTGAAAAGGTTGTAGTGTTAGAAATGCTTGGGTCATGCTCTGGGAATGTATACATTGCCTAATATATGTTGGTTGTGCTCCTACATGAGAGAGAAAGTAAGTATTAATAGGGGAAAGGTAATTAATATGAGGAAAAGTACTCATAATAGGGAATTTTAGTGGAGGGGTGATTTTTCTATTGCCTAAGGGTGGCATAGAAAAATAGTTGGTAAGGGGTGGTAGAGAATAGCTTTGAGAAGTGAGGGATGAAAGTGTCTGAGGCATGGACATGGATACTATGGTAAAGGGGAGGCTAGCGATAGGTCCTTGTGCCATAGTAACACCCCAAGGTCATAGAGGAAATAAAGCTAACATATTTTGGCTAGTAACAAAGGGATTGATAGTGATGTTGGGTGTTATGGAAGATGAAGTATTTGACCTTAGTGGTGGCATTCTAGTGGTAATCAAGCTAGATGTGTTGTGGGATAGAAGGGAAAATTTAGTGTTTCTAGATGCAAAAGGAGGATTTTTTGAAGTAGGGAGGTGAGTGCTAGAAGCGGATGTAGATTAGAACACTTGGGCTTGTTTGAGATGTAGTATGTACTAAGGGTTGAGTGAGGATGGGATGAGTGCTTTGTGGAATGGGAGAAGTTACCTAGGTTGAGGGTATATTTGGGTCTGCAAGCTCTATCTTTGGTGGTTGGTATCCATTTTTGGGTGAGGAGAAGGGATCAAAAGGGTTTGATGACCCTATGGATGGTGGGTGCCACCCAAAAAAGGGATGTGCAGGATCCATAATGTGGGGAGATGGTGGGCATCCAAACTCAAAAGCGCCATCATTGTCCCTTAAGAAATTTTCCATGATGGTTTCCTTATTTCAATCTATGATGGCATTAAAAATGGTCACATGGATAGGTTGGTTCATGAAAGCATCAATGTCTATAGAAGAACTTGTGACTTCAAAGAGTTTGGTTGGAGGATTCGGTGGTGTCATGGAGACTATAGGGTAGGGCTGAGCCTAAGCTATACTACTGCTATGAATAGGTTCCACATCCTTCTTTTTTAGTGTGTTCTTACCAAAACATGTGGTGGGTGGCATGAAATGTTGATTTTCCTAAGGATGGAATGCAAGAAGGATGATGCTAAATGTATATGATGAAGGGATTTTCCTAAGTGTGACTATGGTGGACTAGTTTCTTGAGATGTGAGCAAAACCTAAATGATATGGGGCTAAAGGAAGGAGACTATGTTTCCCTTAAATGTGATCCTGAACATGGTGGTAGTATCAAACCCTAAGGTAGCCAAATGTCTATTTTTCTAAGAGATAAAGGAGGATCAAGTATTTAACCTAATCTTTGGCTCAAGGTGATGCGGGACACAAGTGAGAGCCTATCTGAGAAAATGCTTAGTTTCAAGGATAACTATGATGGTGAGATGGATAGAAACTATTTTTAGGGAAACAAAATATTTCAAGAAATGATGCTAAATATTTCTAAGTATATGAGTAAATGGTGGAAGGTACTAGGGTTTAATGATGCATGTGGAGGAGTTTTTGAAAACCTAAGGTTGATGCAAAAATGGGAGGAGGTGATCCTATTTTAAATGCTTGTATGTGGGAGTGGCTCCAATGTGAAAAACTAAACCTATGAGGAAATAAGTGCACAAGTGTGTGTGGAAAAAGAAAGGCCTATTTAGAGTGAGTAACACTAGAGTTTTTGATAAGGCTATGGTTAACATCTCGTCGAAGAGTAAGGTTCTGAATTTTGTAATCCCACTTAGTTTGTAATGCAATGTCTATGTCATCTTTCTCAATTTGATCTAACTTGGCAATATTTGGGTTGGGGGTATGTTTTTTGTGTTCTGCATCTAATTCCTTGTAAATTGGTATTTGTGGAAGTTTAGCCTTTTTGAACTTAGCCTTGGTTTGGCCTAACATGAGATAACCTTAAAAGGTTTGATTGCAACTATGGGGTTTTATACGAAATGACTATGCTAAGTGTACCTTTTGACCTTTAGTTGGGATCATAAATTGATTGAGGGATAGCTAAGTTTCTAGAAATGGTAAAGTAGTTAAGTGAGGCAAACTTAGACTTTTATGTTTTGTTGTGAATGAACTTGCTAACAATCCTTTGGTCAAGAAGTGAGGAGTACCTATTTTGAAGACAAATGTGTCATTTTCAGTCAAGTAGGGTAGGTAAAAATGATACTTTGTAAAAGGAAAACTTTTGGATTAATGAAAAAAGGGGTTGTTTGCAACTAAATTTTGTTGGATAGTGTAGTTTTGAGGAAATAAGTATAGTTTGGAACAAGGTAAGGATAAACCAAAGAGACAAACTATTGTTGCGAATGGACTTACTAACAAATAGTTGCATATGAAAAGATGGGGTCTTTCAAAGGCAATATGGGTTATTTTTAGTCAAGTAGGATGGCTAATAAGGTTATTTTGAAAAAGGACAAACCTTTTGGTTTTAATGACAAAGAGTTTATAATTTGGGACTTGCTTAGTAGTTTTTTGTTTCGAGGGAACGAGTATAAATTTGGACAAAAAGGGGAAGTTGAACCAACAAAACAAAAGTTGTTGCGAATGGACTTGCTAACAACTACTTTGTGTAATAAAGATGGGATTCTTTTGATATGAGGGATTTATGAGCAAACCGTTTCTCAAACGACAAAGCAACTTTGAGAAAGACAAACAAATGATCACTTTAGCAAAAGGATTTGATAATAACCATAGAGTTGTGTATGTTTTACAAATGTTTTTCACAGGTCTTGAGCATAAATAAGATAATTCAAACACACACTTTATCCCTAAGGTCAAATTTTTTGGTTGTAATATGCTATTCAATGGCCTACAACTTGATGTCTCTTGATTCTAGTGCAATATTTCCCTCTCATCGAAGAGGTGAGTCGATACAAGAGTCAATTGACAAATGATACACATCAAAGAATCTTCAAGGCATAGAAAACAGAAGTCCCCCTTCTACGGGAACAATGACCCTTGGAGATGAAACCCAAGTTTCCTTATGCCTCTACCAACAGAGCACAATGATGAGTAATCTTGAGGGATATTTTTTCCCTTACACCATGAATGAACATACCATGGAAAAATATCGAGAAACTTTGACTAAGAGGGTTGTAAATGGGTTTGTGGCATCTCACCAAATAGTTGTTACATATGTGATCCACTTAAGAATCTATTTTGGATATGCTGAAATCATGGGAAAGTTTCCCACCTTAGGCTACCCCTAGAAACACACCACCTAAACTTGGGTGATAGAGTGAGAAAGTTTACCTTTCCCCTCATTTATATACCAGCCAAAAATTTTACAAGTTTGAGCTTCTCACTAAAGGGGACGTGCTTTCCAGAGGTGGATGAACTTGCTAGAAGCACTCCTAGGTTGTTGTGAATGGTCTTGCTAACAACTTTGGTACATGTGTCATGTATTTAAATGGTTTCTACTTTGCAAGAGATAGAGAAGTCAAAGATGTGCTAAAAGGCACAATCTCAATACATGCAAGACACTTGATTCATTACTATTTGGACACTTTAGTACTCTATTTTATGACTTGAAGACACATGTGATTATCATTGAAAGGTTCTTTCTTACTTAACAACGTTGCCAACAAAGTAAATCGAGTCAACAAAAGGGAAATCAAACGCAAAAGCTTTAAAGAGGAGGGAATAAGAATGTTTTTACTTTAGAGTATTCAAGATTGGATGAAGTTCATTTTAAGCACCAAATTTGAAGTGTAATGTTCATTAGAACTTAAAATGATATGTTCATCGCATTGGTTCAATTTTAAGCCTTAGTCATTCATTCCATGTAAAATGCAAGTTTTGTTCAATTTTAAACTTTTAAAAGAAAATTATGGTGATAAAACTTGCAGTAAAATAGTCAATTTGAAAACCTACAACAAAAAATGTTAGAATTTAAAACAAATTAGTCAAATCTGCAAACCTACAGGTATAGCTAGCAATCCTGCAGGCACAGGAACATGGTTAGGGGTCATGGGAGTGTTGCACAAGAACTGGCAAAAAATGTAGGAAAATAGGTCGTGAGATAAAAGGATACAGAGCAATCCTGCAAATAGGTGATCCTGTGGGTGCTTGTAGCATCATTCTTGTGGATAGGTTCTTCGGTGGGTTTGACTAGAAATAATGAAAGTGGGTTTTGAAGGTTTGAATAATAGGAGGATGTGTTCCCATAGGTTTTATACAGTAATCCTGCAGGTGAATTCTGACATTCCCACAAGAAGAAAAATGGTAGGGATACGGGGGCTACTTTAGGACACATGCAGAGGAGGGTTAGTGGTTAAAAACAAACTCATTTTCATGAGTTCGTGTTCCTAGGGTTGTGGGATCATGGAAAAATAGGTTTGGAAAGTCTTTCAAACTTAAAACTAATTTGATGGTTGGGAGTGTGATTTCCAAAGAGTGACTTGTGTACTTGCAAAAATATTAGCAAACCACCTACAAGCACCCACAAGCACAAAATGTTATGTTGGTTAGTTCATCATAAAAAACCCAAAAAACATGATCATATTGACCCAAATGCGGGGTCCCATTGGGCATGCCAAAATGTATCACCTAATCTAGTAATGTAACATGAATACTAACTATTAAATGAGAATATTAACAAAACCAAACAAGCTAACACTTAAGATAAGACCTAAGAAGACAATATAGAGGAAAGTAAACCAATAATGGTAAACTACTCAAGAGCTTCACATAATGACAAAGCTATGTCCCTGATGAGAAGGGATGTATGCTCATGTTGTGCTCAAGCTTCCAAAGGATGGGGGTTTTCACCAAATGTGTGTATGGATGAGGGTTTCAAACAATGGAGGTATGGAGGGATTTTAGCATTATGATGGTATTTTGGTAGTTTTTAGGCTCTCAAAATAGCATTATAACTTTGCATGAAAGGTGGATGATCTTTGTGAAGGGAGAGGGTTTCATTTATAGGCCAAGGGGTAGAGAGATGGATGGTCAAGATGCAAGGATGATAAAGTGAGGGAGGGTCAAGATGCACTCAAAAGGGAGCACATGGATTAGGGGTTAGAATAGGGTTTAGGGATTCTTTAAGGGTTTTAGATATTTTATTAAATGATTAAATTTAATAAAATAGGGATATGGGATTAAATTAAATAGATTTGAGAATTTATTTAATTTAATAGAGGAATAGGGATTTAATTGATAAATTGATTTTGGGTTATCATTTGATTTTATCAATTGGACTATAGTTAATTAAATACATTAATTAACTAGGGGATGATGATTAATTAATTAATTAGTAAATATTTAATCAATAATTTCTTAGGAGATAACTAAATATGATTACCTAGTGAAGTAATCAAATTTAGGTGTCTACAATCATCATCTTCATCTCCATTATTTATGCCCTCAAAGAGATCTTCCTCTCCTTGTTTGACAATTGTTAACCCATATATCAATATCCACATTTGAGTGGATTTCTTGACAACATCTTCAATGTTATTCTAAAGAATATTGAATGCCCTGTATTTTGGTGCAAATCTTCCACCATATTTCTTGTTGGCCTTAGTAATCTTCCCTTTTGACAATTCTGGCATAACCTACATTAATGTTGATTCTCTAATTTTTTTTCTCCAGGTTCAAACAATAATGTCATTTATTTTCAACAATAGTATATAATTCCTTTGGCATAGTGTTATCTAATTCAAGTGGGGTGTTCTTGAATTTAGAAATCATTGCATATATTGATTCTTCAATCAAATTTTACTCTTCTCTACCAAGTTTTTCAAAATTAATACTTTTCAAACTAGTCAAATCTGCATTTTTCTAAAATTTTCATAGATATTTTCAAGATCAGATTTTGGTGGATGACTTACAACTCTAAATTGGCTTGTATCCTCTAATTCCATCTTTTCATCATCAAATTATGGTTGTGCAATGTATTTCCTTCTTTGTTTCTTCTACACTAGTCCTTTGTGCTCTATAGCCTTTTTCTTCTCTTTGGCTTTCTCCTTAGCCTTTTGTGTGGTGGCTCATGTGCTTGCCCTAGTTGTTGGTGTTCTTGTCTTTGTTGGGCTTAGCTTAGCAATCTTCTTTACCTTTGTTTTTGCCACAACCTGTGCATTGGCCTTTCTTTTCTTTGGTTCTATTTCCACTATTGCTTCCTTGGTCTCTTCTTCCTCAACACCTCCTACCTCATCTTCATCCTTATCTTCTCCCAATCATTGGCTTAATGAAAGAGGCTCTTGAACTTGTTCCTATTCTTCTTCTTCATATGTACCTTCACCAAATTTGGCTTTTAATATCTTCACCAAGTTGTCTTTCTTCTTCAATGTGGAGGCAATTTTTAATTTCATCTCAACTTTGGACTTCATGACATCATAATTTCCAAATATTTTGGTTGTTTTGTCAACTTATTCAGCAAGAAGTGCAATGATGGTAGTTCAAGCTTCATCAACATTAATCTCCTATCTTAAGGGTCTTAGCCATCTTACTCTAGGTATGACAGCTTGTACATATGTATAATCAATATCAACAAGAAAGCATATGTCATTGTAGTACTACTCAACTAGTAAAATAGGTATTCTCATCCTCCATTTCATAGACTTCTTGAAATCTTCAAAATAACTTGTCATGATAGTTTCAAAGTTTTCACCCATTTCCTCAATGTATTCATTGATTTGCATAGTTACTGATCCGTGTGTCTTCCAACTCACCTTACCAAAATATGGAAATGTGTTCTAAACATATACAAATATGCAAACAAGTATTGATCCAAACTTACATTGTGCACTCTTGGTTTTTCTCACTACTCCAAGATTTTCCATTAGATGGTGTAATTGAAGCTCGGCAAGATCATAAGTATGATCCTTCTTGAAAATTTTATAGCCCACATCAATTACAATATAGGTTACACTATTTAACTTGCCTTATTGATAAATCTTATGGGAAATTACCCTTATGGAAAGGTCAAGTAGTGGGTCTAAGATGGTATCAATTGTCATTCCATGTTTGTTCCACTTGGCTCCTGTGTTTCTCTCTATAACCTCTTTTGAATCACTTCACAAAGTCTTCGGCCAATCTAGGGTTGGGTATCTAGTTACCCTGTGAACTAATATTTTTGGAATTTTGATAGGATCATCTTCTAGCCATAAGCATCCATCGTGTATTCTACTTAATACTATCTTGATCAATTCTATTTTAAACACGGTGGGAAAGTCTAGGGCACAAGTCAAACCTTCCCTTTCAACTATCTTAAATTCTTCTTTTAGAATGTCATTTTCACACAAATTTTCATAGGCTTGTCTTATTTCCATTTCATGTATTCCTCCTATCTTGCAATTGCAGCATTTTTTGACATCTTGGACCATTATGACTTTATTGGGAATCATGAAAAGTGAGCTTGACGGGTCTCGTTTATAAGTAACATCTAGAATTGCTCTAAAATTTGGTTGATTTACTTCATTTCTAACTAATTGAACATTTAAAACTTCTTGACTCTCTACATTCCTTGAGTTGGATGCCATTTGACAAATTTCAAACTGCATTACTTAGCTTGTGAAGAATACCTTGTGAATTCATGAACTGATGTTGGATTGTCATTGGAATCTATGCAAATGCTTTGCATCTAGTTTATGAGTCACCTTCTTCTCTCCTTGTATTTGCTCAAATTTGAAATGATAAAAAATGAGTGAAAATTGAGCTTATACCTTTCAAAATTCTACATTTAATGCTTAATGTTTATACAGTTATAAACTTGACATCAACACAATTTCACTTTTACTTGGCATCTATTGACATGACCATCACTCGATAGCTACTACACGCTTGGCCTCAACTAACTTAATTTCATAGCTCAGCACTAACTAGTGTTTCACTTGGCATACACAGAGAACTTTTCATGCTTGGAAACAACGTGAAAACTTGAAGATTTAACCTTGAAATTTTCACAACATCTTGCATCTTTATTCATGCTAATGCAATCTTTTCAACACTAACTTCTTTAGGAACTGATGTATGATATAACACTTGAGTATTAATCTTGCATACCTCTTGTTTGCTTAGTTTGATGAGGTGTGACCACTTGAACAATTAGGTGAAGTGATTCCTTCTCCATTTGATGTATAGCAACCATCTTTCTTCTTCCATTCCTTATTCATCTCATTCATGATGTGTTCAACATCTTCCTTGCCTCTGCTTTTATCAAATTCACAACTTGGTGCCTTTGACCTAGTTGGACAATGTTTACTGATGTGACTAGTCTTCAAATAGCTAAAGCATGTAGTTTGACTCAACCACCTTTTGTAGTTACCACTGAAGTGAGTTCTAATATAGTTTTTAGGGATATGTCCATACTCTTAACAATAGTGGTAGCTATATCTTGTATTTTAATCCCAATTATAACAATGTTCATGACTTCTTACCTTTGTTGACCTATCTAATGACCATATAGGTTTGGATCTGTATTCAAAATTTCTATGCCCATAATTCTAACAATCGTAGCAATATCCTTCAAATTTTGGTGCATGCATGGTTCTAGTTTTGCATTCATGTGCTTGATGACCTTGTTTGTTGCACTTATGACAATGAGTCATATTTGTATTTCTACTTCTGCACACATTAATAGTATGTCCCTTCTTACCAAAAAAGTGACAAGTGGGTTTTGAGTTTTTACCTTTGTTGTTTCTTTCTTCAGCAACTTTAGATGATTATCCTTCTTCAGTACTTGTGTAGCCCAATCCTACTACATCATTGTTGGATCTAGGGGATTTCAATAATTGTTCAAAGTACTTGATAGCTTCATTTGGCTTGTCAAAATTTTCAACAAATTCATTTTCAGCTCATCATGAGCATGTTTGAGATCATGGTCAGCTCTATTGACTTTTCCTCCAATCTATTATTTAAGATTCTTTTGTCTTCTTCAATCATTACCTTGGATTTTATAGCTTTCTTATTTTTTTCAGTCACCTCACATAGCATCATGGCTTGTGATTTGTTGGCGCTCAAAATTGTAGCCCACATTTTGAGCACCATTGAGAAATTTGAGGCTTATAAATGCTTTGTGAAGCCTATGTACCCAGTTGTACCTTTGAACCCTATGAGGTGTTTTATGCTTCTAGCACCTTTCATTTAGTGTGTCTAAGTGTTCCATGAAGTTAAAGCATCATTCTGAACCATTCTGTGAAGTCTTGTTTTGAGTACATTTCAAATCTGCATTTTACCCCTAGTGTCAGACAGCGATAAGAGGCTGTGTTTGCATCTGAATATCTTGCACCCAAAAATGTGTCATGACCCGCCACTTTGGGAGTGTCTAGTGTTCATACCTGAGAACCTATGTTTCAGATTTTGAGTCATTTTGAATCTGTTTGACTAGTTTTCAAATGCAATTCCAAATGGAATTTCTAAAGTTTTACTGGTGTCAGCATTTGCAGATTGATTGGAACCCCTGTTTGTGATGTCATAACTCCTAATCCGTGATTGGCTAGATTGAATGGTTTCTTCCCCTATATTGTCCACTAAAAATACTTCAAGTGTGTTAGTTTGTAAGTCTTGAAAAATCCATTTGCACACTTTTCCAGGTCAATTCCATTCGCAAAAAATGCTTTCTGTCAGCATGTCCAATCTGCAAACTTCTGAGTAGCCTACTTTGAACGTCCACCATTTGCGCCCAGTTATTTGTCATGAGCCTAAATCATAGATCCAAGATGTCCTCATGATAGAGAATGAGTGTCCTAGTTTTTAGAACCTCAAGTGCCTATTTGCCAAGTTTTTGAAGCCGATTCTAAACCCAGCTTATTGCTTTTTGACATGTTTGTTTGCAGGTAATTCTGAGAAGGCAATTTGGATGGTCAATATCTTTTGACCCTGATGTCATCATGCAACAAGATTTTTCAAGCTTGTCGAAGATGTCAGAGAGAACAAAGATCCCGAGTTTCAGAGCTCTGCCAAGTGTTTGAATCATTTTTTATAGCCGGGCAATAGGCCTCCTGACAGAGATTTCACAGTGGTGCGGAGATGATTAAAGTGTGTTTTCAGCAATCAATCAGTGATCAAAATGGATTCCAGCCAATTTGGGATAGTTGATGCATTATTTTGCATATCAGTTGTTCGAAAATGAAATTTTTTTTTTAGCCGGACCCACTTTGGTGTCTGACTGACTGAGGATCAGGTGTATTGTGAACAACACTGGAGCCGACTATGTGCAAGGAATTGCTTGTTTTGATTTTGTAAACCAAAAGTGTCCATTGAAACATTCTGAGATATAGAGGATGATTGGATCTAAAAAATGTGGTAATGGGAGTACTTTGGTTGTTATAAGTTTTGGAAATGGTTAAAAATTATATGGTGCATGTTCTTGCTATGAGTTTTCATTTGTTTGATTGCAATGGCAATGTCATCCACACCAAATGGGGGATCTGTAAAAAGAATCTTCACCAATCTAGAGGGCATTCATTCTACAGTAGGGTTGCATTTGTTTTTACCATATATAAAACCAATCACAATTATGTGTATTTTCTATGGCTCACTGCCATTACACAAAGACATCCATATCCAAAGAAAAAAATGTATTCCCAACAATCGAGTGTGAAAAATCAACGTGGCACAAAGATAATGCATCTCAAGCATGAGGAGAAGTCATCCAGCTGTAGGGGAATCCACCACTGTCCATGTTTTGAAGGTAGGAGAAGAAGGGTTTGGAGCAGGGGATGGTTCCAAAGGAAGCTTGACGTTTTAATTAGAATGGTCCATTTCCAAAGCACCAAGCAGAGTTCAACCCCCACAATTTGATAGGAGCATGCAATTCCAATTGGCAATAGGTTGCCCATGCCAAGATAGGGGGTGCAATTTTTAATGTGGCCACAGCAATCTGAAGTGACCCATGTTTTAGCATAGAGAACACCCACATTTTGCTCCCATCTACTTCCAAGTAGAATTAATGTGCAGAGCCACGTACAAGGAGGAGGGAGCAGATCAAATTTACATGTTTTAGAGGATGCAGCCCACATTTTTGGGCTAGAATGGCATGCACTTAACAAAAGAAAGCTGCCAGTTAGAGTAAAAAAAGCAAAGGCACCAAGTTTAGAGGCAGATTACAAATGCAGAAGGTAACTCATGCCCGGGCAGACCACGCTAGGCAAAGAAGTTGCAAGCTTTGAAACAAAACAAAGAAAAACCTTTTCTCCTATTGGTTGCACATAAGAGGTTCAATCCTCTATGTTTGAAGAGCAGGGGAGTGGCTAAGACAAAAGAGGCGGCAAAACATCCACAAAATTCAATGAAGCCGGCCATGCAATGGAGAAAACTCGTGCGTGAGGGTAGATTTCAATGGAAAAATGTCCACTCCCTGTAAAGCAAGGCTACACCAAAGAGGAGTCTACGCCAAACATGAGGGAACTCCAAAAATAAAGAGAGGAGAAGCCGTCTATTAAAAACAAAGAAACAATAAAACATATAATCCCACATTGTTCGTGGGTGACTTTTAATGTTCTTTAAATATGTTTCCATTCGTATTATGTGGTGTCCTAAGACAGAGGCCTTTTTTGAAGGCCAATGCATGTGGCAGGTAGGCCCACCAATCTGACCAAGTCGGCTAGTAAGTGCTAAATTTTGGAGAAATGCATGCAAAAAGGTGATGACATTAGCGACCTAGAAGGCAATCGAAAAACCAAGAATTCCGTGGTCACTACCTCGCTAGCCAAAAAATCTTGAAAATTTTGGCTAGCAACATAGCGAGGTCGTCAAAAAAATCAAGAATTTGGCAAGAGTCAATAGCGAATCAAATGGTGACAAGTGGCAGCGATAGAGTGTATGATGTGGCGAGAAAATGTCAAGAGAGCACCAGATTGCGCCACGCGGCAGATCCGACGGTTCTCATTAACTCGCCAAGCAAAAGATGCACAAGGTTTAATATAGTGAGGTAGCGATGATGATGTGGCATGAGTGACTGGGCAATGATTGTGTGTTAAAGGAGTGAGTCAAAAAGTGACACGTGTCATCTGGTCAACAAAGGTTTGACCTCATATTCAAAGGGTAGGGAAGCTGTGAAGGAAATTAAAAAATGACTCTTAAAATGTTTTATGCAAAATGGATGTCCGTGCAAATTCATTTTAAATTCAAAATGGGTTTTAATATGAAGTTTGAACCTTAGGGAATTTTAAATTTTTTGAAATTTAAAATCAGAGTTGCAGTCAGCCCTGAGTCCCTTACTAGAGGAGTGTTTTTCAAATCGAGATTCTGGGCATTTCTGGAAGGCAAAGTATGCCTTATCATATACCGTCAAAATTGTGGAAGTCTGAATTTTTTGATTTCAAGGTTAGTTTCTACATAGGAATCTGTCTATTCGAGCAGTATGAGGTTTTCTATCAGGTTCCTTTCCTGCAACTGTTTTCAGGTATGAAAGTTCAAAATTGATTCCTTGCATAATGATGACATGGGTATGGTTAAAAGACAATAAAAATGTAGTTGGGGTTGAATTGAAGTAATTTCAAATTAGTTAAAGTTTGATTCCTTCAGCATTTCATGAAGATTTCAGATATTTTGGCAAGTAAAGGGATTTCATCATTAGGCAAGGATATTTTGCAAGTTTGTTATAGATTAATGATGAAATCAAATCAGATTAGATGGGAGATGAAGAAAGAATCTTTTCAGTTACAGAGGATTGCATTTCAAATGGACACTTGTCACGTGAAGATCAGATCCGAGATTCTTTCCTTTGCTATATCTTCCTGTCTTTCATGTTTTCAAGGGTTCCAGTTTTTGCACTAAGAGATCATTCTTTAGCATTTCTTCTTGTATTGAATAGCATTTTGAGTTTTATGCAAATAGTTCATGTCTGTTAGTTGATTTATGAAGTATTCTATACATCTTTCATGTATTTTATTTCAAGGAAAGCAAATAAAGAGCAACAATGGTTTCAAATTTAGTCTGAATCTTGTCTCCTATTTGTGGATCTGTAATCTTTTCTAGTTTATGATTAAAGACCATAGATTAGGTTGCATCTCATTTAGTGATGTATGTGATTGAAATACGTTGCTTATGGAACTAGGAGCCATATAACTGCTTGGTGTTTATCACAAGATTTACTAATTTCATGATGGGATATTCTGAGTATGAGATTCATTTTGATGCAGATGTCAATTCACAAAGTGAAGGATAGATCAGGGATCTTGATGTAGAGATATGTTTGAGATTTCCAAGAGATGTATGGTTATAATTCATTTAATTGCCCAATAGATAAGGCATTGATCACAGATAGGATCATTAAATTTTTTTGCTCATACTTGGGTCTTGCTATCATCAATCTCTTAAATTATTTTCATTTTATGTTGAAAGGTATTCAAAGTATAACCCGCACTTAGCTTTCCAATTTTATGAGTCATGTCCTTAGCTATTTCATGCTTGTGATCTCCTAGTTAAGCATAGAAGAATTAGGGGTTTTTATCTGCATTAAATAGATTCAGGGATTTTTTTTGCACTGGTACGGTATCAATTGAATCTTAGGTCTACCCGCCTAGGTTTTGCAGAGCTTGAAGAAGAAGAAGTGTCTAGCCTTATAGTTGGCCTGGTGTCTGAATGGGCATGTTAAAAATGGGAGTTAGCTTCCCCTAGATTTGTTTTGTTCTCATCAGGGTAATTGGAAACCGGTAACATTGTCAAACACCAACATGATTCTTGCTCCAACTTGAGATTTCTAATTTCTTCAACTTGTGCTTAGTTCTTCTCCATTAGATCTACAACTGCTACATCAAATTCATTGGAGTTACCATCTACAAATAGATTTTTGGTGTTGATCTCTTTGTATTGTGTGTCATTATCTACTATAGAAATTTGTTTCCTTCTCTTCAAGGAACTCTTCAAGGCATCTCTAGCTTCATTCAGTTGATGTAGTATAAGATGTATCTCGATCTCCTAGTTCTCAATGGTCTTTCAAAATTTGTAGACTTCCATTTCAAGATCTTTCCTCTAAGTTGCAAAGCTTCTTCTTCTGAGAACTTAGCTCTAATACCAATTGTTGGAATTACAAATGAGAAACATGTACTTTTGGGGGGGGTTGAATTAGAACTTCAGCTATTAAAACTTTCACCATTCATTAGATGCATGTAATTTATAAACTAAAAATAACATGTAAAGCACATACATCTAAATCATGTAAGCATATAATCAAACACACACACTTAACACCAGATATGATTACCGAGAAACCCTCCAAATGAGAAGGAAAAACTAGGTTGGGGATGACACCCACAAATCTTCACTACTGTAGCAATAGAGTGTAGCCAATTAAGGTTACAATGGTTTGACCATGAATCATGATCTGCCATGTGAAAGGCCTACCCTGTTAAAGGCTTAAAAAGATTGTTAAGTACCACCTTGTTAGAGGATTCCAACACCCTATTAGAAGTGTTTCTAGTTAAAGGACTGTTGAACATCCACTTGGAATGTCACCCTATTAAAGGATTTACTACAACCTATTAGGACTACTCCACCTAGGAGATTTAACTAATGTCACTTGCCAGGATGTTTTAGCATAGATCTTGTGATTGGCTCTAGTTTCCTGATTAAAGATCAAATCCATACAATGTCCTTCTTAATCCTCTTTAATTTGATATAATAATGATGTATCCTTCTGTATTTTTTTCTCCTCCAACTGATCTTGCAATTCACTTTCACTACTAAGTCACCTTGAATGCTATGTGAATAAATTCAATCATTCACCCCTTTTTACCTACTGTAACATGATCTCTTTCGCACTTTCAATTCATTGTTATTCTTGGGACTTCATCTTCCTTATAAAGACTTTGGTGGGTTAGGGCTAGGTATGAATCTACGGATGAGATTTATCCTTTTTGCCACTTAGTCCTTCCTATTTTATGATTGGTTGCATGCAAATACATAGGGATTCTACAAATAGATTTGTCCTTATCTCCAAAATATTGAGATCTATCTTTAAGTCAGCTAGAAGATGGTTTACATAGTTGTTTGTGGAGTTTCAAATAAATATGTCAAATCTATGTTACTCGGCACTTGAAGTTACTAATGCTCAACGCATATTGTAATTCTATTTCTAACTCAGCACTTGAACTACTTGACATCTACTACTTACTCAAATCCTGAATCACTCAGCATGGTCTATCTATTCGGCACTTGGGTGACTTGGCACATGAGTGACTTAGCACTCATTTCAACTCGGCATGGTCTTGTATTTACATATTATACTTGGCATGCATTACTAGTTCAGCATGAACTAAGTAAATGACTTAAGTGTGTTGACACTCAATTCTCAAAACCAATCTAAGATCAACAATTTTTTCAACATTTATTCCTATTTAAGTTGAGTATTTTCTTAATATATTTTGGGAAGTGTATAATTGAGTTGTAACTTGTAAATGTATCATCTTAAACTCATCAGGTATATTTGTAATGTAAATGAGAAAGCCCCAAGGCTAGCTCATAATAATTATTAGGACTTGGTATAAAATAAAGAATGTTTTGATTTGAAAAATTAATCATATGCAATCATATGAATGGATCAGTAAAGTGTGAACTTGATATGCTTTTTTTTAAGGATTGTACTATACTTGTTTGGGTAGTGATTCTAGCTAACTTATTTTCAGCTCCTAATAGGGTTGGCATAGCTCCTACCAAGGTTGGAATCTCCTGATAGAGACCCATAAATATTGATTGTATTTTATTGACTCCTAACGAGATTGATCCTTTGACAAGGAACTTTTATATTAGTACATCAGTGGGCATCATTCCCATTGGGGTTATCCATCTAATCAAGGGTTTCTCTACTTAAAATATATGGTTTTCTTGTAAAAGGATATGTTTATATGGTTGTTGCATCTATTGTTTACATGTTTTAGAATTAGTAAGGATATTGAGAATTTTTTTAAGAGTATAATTGAATCAACCCCCCTCTCTTAGTTATCTTGGTGGACTTTACATTCCAACACATTCAACATGGTTTTCCCCCATAATTCTTCTAGGGGATTCAAGGGAAACACCCCCACGATAAGGGTCAAGGGGTAACACCCCTTGTAAGGTCCTCGAATGATGCCCAAGTTAGGGTTCTAGGACAAAGCCCCATGTGTACTCCCTATCATGACACAAGGTAGAGTCAAGGGGAAACATCCTTGAGGCCAAAACTAACTATATTACTATAAAAGGCATTGTGATTTAATTTTCTATTGGATGACATATTTTGGCCCTAATTTTGTAACCACCATATGTCTTGTATAAAATGGATTAGGGTTAGGGAATTTCTAATTATGTATGATGATTTACTAGCATCTTGTAGTAGTATTGAGTTGCAAGGTATTGTGAATTATAAAAAAGTTTAAATCATTGGATAATAATATTAGACTCATTGTTTGGTGGGTGTCGCCCAAGGATTGGGTGAATTGCATTAAATTTTTGTGTCTTATGTTTTTTTTTGTGTACTTTATTCCTTTGTGAAATTGGTTATATTTTCATATAATTTTTATTTATATCTCTCTAATCCTAACAAGTGATATCAAAGAAAGGTTATTTTAGTATCCTTTATTACAAATTCTCACGGTTGGGTGGATATTATGATAGATGAGGGTAAGTTAAAGGTTGAGAATTTTAAAGAGAAAAAAAATTAGTTATGAAAAATGCATATGGAGGAACATATTTATTAGAAGGATTTATTGTGTCCATTAGGAGGAAAATCCAAGAAATAAGTAAATATGACATATGAGGATAGAAATAAACTTGGAATTATTTGTTTATATATGGTATAATTTGTGATATTGAATATTTAAAAAGATAAGACAATAGAATAGTTGATGGAAACCTTAGAAAAGTTGTAAGAAAGGTCTTCTTCTTTGAATAAGGTATTTCTCATCATTTATTTATTAATATAAACATGGTAGAAGGTGGGTTTTTTGTTCATCATTTAAATGAGTTTGAACGGTTACCAGTCAGGTATCTTATGTAAATGTCATTTTTGATGAAGAAATTAGGACTTTTTAAATTTTGTGTTTTTTTCCTTAAAGTTGGAATGGCTTGGTAGTGGCAATAAGTAACTCCACTTCTAGTTCTAATACTCTAGAATTTGATTATGGTATTGGTATTATTCTAAGTAAGGAAACTCGTAGGTAAAAATTAGGTGAATCTATAATAGAAAGAGTCTACAATGCACAAAGTAGAGGTAAAAAAAATGAGAGAGGAAACAATTATGGAAATTGTGAAAAAATAAGAGGAAAATAAAAGGGAAAGAGGTACCAATCTAGAGGACCAAGAGATTATTGGTACTATGGGAAACCAAACCATAAGAAGAAATATTGTTGGTGGTAGAAGAACAATAAAGGAGACAAATAAGAAAGAAATAAGAAGGTAAATATGGTAAGTACTAAACTTGAAGAGGATTCCTTTGTTCTTTCCTTAGAAAATGTTGATAATTTATGGGTTTTAGATTCAAGGGCTTCATTTCATTCTACACACCATAGAATTTATTTTCTTGATTATGTCCAATGGGATTTTGGAATTGATTATTTGGGAGATAATGTACTCTATCATAATATTGGAAGGGGGGGAATTAAGATTAAGTTGCAGAATGAGAATCATTGGCTAGTATAAGAGGTGAGACATCTTCCAAGGTTGTGTAGAAATTTAATTTTAGTAGAGAAATTAAATGATGAGAGGTTCACAATTACTAATAATGATAAAAATTGGAAGGTTTAAAAATGTTCCTTAGAAGTAGAAAAAGGTGTGAAAGTAGGCACCTTATCTCTTTGTATCGGTCATATTGTCCTTCTACTTTAATTGTTACAAATAAAAGTCAATGTTTAGGAATAGTTATTGTTATTGAATATTAAAAACATCAAACACTTGTTGAAGATTATAAAACAACACTATAGTGTAACATACTTGTGCACATGAGTGAAAAAGGTATGAAAAAACTTCATTCAAATAAAGTTTTACCAGATCTAAAATGTGTCAATATGGACTTCTGTGAAAGCTATGTGTATGGAAAATAAAACAGAGTTAGTTGTGTTAATAGTGGAAAGAAAATGAAAAATTAGAGTTTGTGCATATAAAAGTATTGGGACCAACTCAAGTATCTTCCCTTGGTGGCTCTTTGTATAATTTTACATTCATAGATAATTCAACAAGAAAAGTATGGGTTTATTTTCTTAGACATAAATATAATATATTTAAAACTTTTAAGAAATTGAAAAGCTTGGTTGAGAATGAGGCTAGTAAAAGACTAAAATATCTCATATCTAATAATAGAAATGAGTATTGTAGGAAAGAGTTCAAATATTATTTTTCCTCTAAAGGTATTCATAGATAAACTATTATTTGAAGGACCATAAGAAACTAGGTGGTTAAACATATGAATGGGATAATGATAGAGTATGAAAGGAGCATGAGGTTGCATGTTGGGATAACCTTAAACATGTAGGAAAAGGTTCTTAATATTTTTGTGTATTTAATAAATAGAGGTCCCTCTACTCCTTTAGGTTGTGGTATTCCATATTAAGCATGTATAGGTAAGAAGGGGAGTTATTATTTTCTTAGAATCTTCATTTGCAAAGTATTTGCAAATATAGATTCTAAAAATAGAACTAAGTTGGAACCCAAATCAAGGAAATGTGTTTTTGTTGGATATGGAATTGATGAATTTGGCTATAGACTTTGGAATATTGAAGATCATAAAATTGTAATAAGAAGAGATGTCTTATTTAATAAGAAAGTGTTGTACAAAAATTTATTGCAGTAGTACGAAAGTATATAAAAATGATTATGTAGTACTAGATAATAATCTAAAATTTGATGTTCTAGTGGTCCCTCATTCTATGCAACAACAACAACAAAAATACATACCACAAACCCTAGTGAATGTTAGATAGTCAATAAGGTTAAGTAGACCTCTAGAAAGATTTTCTCCCTCTTTCTACTATATTTAATTCATGGATGTTGGTGAACCAAAAGGATATGATGAATTTGTCTAGGTGGATATGAAGATTCAGTGGAAGCCTCCAATAATAGAAGAAATAGACTCCTTGATGAAAAATTAGACTTGATATTTATCTAAGTTTCCTATAGGTAAAAGGGATAAAATATAAAATAAATGGGTTTATAGGCTGAAAGAAGAAGATGGAGGTAAGGAAATATTTAAATATCGGTAGTTGTAAAAGGATTTTCAAGAAAAAAAGGCATTGATTTTGATGAGATCTTTTCTATAGTTGTTAAAATGACTTCTATTTGCATTTTTCTAATCATTATCGCTACTGAAGATTTTCATTTAGAATAGCTTGATGTTAAAACAAATTTTGTTCATGGTTATTTGGATGAAGAAATATATATGGAATATCTATAGGGATAGAGGTAGAAGGTAAGTAGAATTTAGTGTGCAGATTGAAGAAAAGTCATATGGCTTAAAGAAAGCACATCTACAATTGTATATTAAATTTGATAGTTTTATGAATGATTATGGGTACACTTGGTGGTATTCATACCACTATTTTTATTTAATATTTTATAGGATGAAAGCTACATTATTTTTTGTTTATATGTTGATTATATTCTTGTAGTTTAGTCTATCATGGATCACATCAAGGGATTGAAACAACAATTATTATAGTCATTTTATATGAAGGATTTGGGGGCAGAAAAATAGATCCTTAGTATAAAAATTTTTAGAGATAGGAAGAATATAAAATTGACATTATCTTAGGCTAATTATATTGAGAAGGTGTTGCAATGTCTCTATATGGAGAATGCCAAAGTTGTTAGAAAACCTTTACCTAGTCATTTGAGATTGACTAAGAAAATATGTCCAAAGACACAAAAAGAGGATAAAATATCCAAATTACCATGTGATTCAATTGTAGGTAGTTTAATGTATGTTATGGTATGTACTAGACTAACAATTGCACATGTTGTGGGAGTTATTAATAGGTATATGAGTCATCCTGATATTGAGCATGAGAATATAATCAAATAGATTTTGAGATACTTGAGAGGTACATCTAGTAATTTTTTACATTCTAGGGGGTCTACTACTAATTTACAAGACTATGTTTACTCAAATTTAGTAGGAGATCTAGATATCAAGCATAGTACTACAAGAAATATATTTACTATTGGTAGAGCATCAGTGAGTTGGATTTCTTGATTACAGAAGGTGAACTCTCTATCTTCTATAGAGGCATCCAAGGAGATGATCTATGGCTTTAATTTTTTATGGAAGATTTGGGACACTCGTAGAAAAAAAAAAAATCTATATATAGATAGCTAGAGTGTCATTCATCTTACCAAGAATTCTAATTTACATTCCAAGTCAAAATACATATAGCTATATTACCATTTCATTCAAAAAAATATAGTCGTTGGACACTTAAAGCTATAAAAGTTATTTACATATGACAACATAACATATATGTTTACCAAGGCTATGTCAAGGGAGGAATTGAACTCATCTTCAGCTTTGGTTGGTCTTCTTGACTGGAAATGATGAAATAGAATAGTAAAGTCAAGAGTGGTTGTATATTCTAGTGAGAGCTACAATTTTACCAGTGGTATGATCAATATCCAAGGAGGAGATCATTGTTGTGGAGTTTGACTAGTCTCCAAGTGGGAGATTTTTGTTATGTGGAGATTAATCATAGTTAGAAGTTAATTTTTCCCACTTTATTCAGTGTAGTTTCCCCCCATATTTCTTCTATGAGGGTTTGGGGACTACACCCCTATGATAAGGGTCAAGGGTCAATGTTCCTTGCAAGTTCTTGGGGCAGAGCTCTTCGTATGCTCCCTATCATGATACAAGGTCAAGTTAAGGGGTAGTGCTGCTAAAGCATAAAATGACATTATTATTATAAAAGGTGTCTATAGTTATTTTTCTATTGGATGACATATTCTAGCCCTATTTTTGTAATAGTCATAAGTCTTGTATAGATATGGCTTAGTTTTGGGGATTTTTTTCATTATAAATGATGGTTTAATAACTTCTTGCAATAGTTTTGAGTTGTAAGTGGCTGCACATTGTAATTATCTTTAAATCACTAGATAATAATATTGGACTCACTTTTTGGATGCAGTCCAAAGATTGGGTGAACCACATTAAATCTTTGTGTCTTTTTTTTTCTTATGTGTGCTTTATTCCTTTGTGACATTGATTATATTTGCATATAATTGTTATTTTTGTCTCTCTAATCCTAATAAAATAAATTGTCAAATGACATTCTCAAATATATAATAGATAAAGATTAAAATTAAATATGTCAAGTGGCATTTTGGTTTTTCAAGAAATTGAATTTACTTTTGTTGGATTTTCTTTTTCTATAAAAGAATACAAAAGTTACAAAACTATATATAGGTAGATTTAAACATATATATTTTTAAGGTTTAATTATCCAAGAGATTATAATTATAACTAAATTATTTTTTCATATTTTATAAATATTAATTAGAAAGGTATTAGTCTAAAAATAATAATAGAAAAATACAATTAAAATTGGATACTTCATTTCTTTTTTAAATTATAATTAAGATCTTTTTAATATTCTCTTTATATTTCCTATTAGAAATATCATTGATCTTAGTTAGAAAAGTAGAAAATTAATATACAAACATCTTACTTTTATAATAATAATAATAATTTCTTGTTTTGCATCATTAATCATAGTTAACGAGTTATTTCAAAGTAATAGGAATACAATGGACTATAAAATTCAGAGTTAATATTGAATATACAACGTCAGTTTTAGAAAAGAAATCTTAATGGATTGTGAAAAACTACTATCTTCAATTTTATGTACATTCAATACAAGTTCATCATAAATAAAGGGATCATAATTATTTTTAAAATATTAATTTATAATATGTTATGTATAATTATTTTTCAAATATAATTATGTTATATTTTTTGAATTAATGTTTCAAATCACAATATTACCCTAAATAAATTGAAACGTATCCAACAAAATTGAAACTTAGTTGTAATACTAAATTAAGTTGAAACCTAAATTTAGTTATATCCCTAGCTCTAATCTTAATTAACTATTAATCATTATTTATCTATCATATTAGATATTACAATTCATGTTTAATTGACTTTGAGAGAGAGAGAGAGAGAGAGAGAGAGAGAGAGAGAGAGAGAGAGAGAGAGAGAGAGAAGATATAAGATGATAAGATGAGGGAGGAGAGATATTGAGAAAGAGGGTAGTCAGGGGACATATCGAGGGAGAGAGAGAGAGGGGGGGGGGGGGGAAGGGGTGATAGGAATATTATAGTGGGATAAGAAAGGGGAGAGAGTGAGAAAAAGGTTTATTAGGGGGTCATAAATAGAGAAAGAGGAGAGGGATAGGGAGGGAGGGAGAGATTGAGAGAGAGGGGAAGGGAGGGTTTAAAAAGAGAGGGAGATAGATGGAGATAGATATTAGCTAGTATATCTAGAGACCAAGTAGGGAGAGAGGGAGAGAAGAAAGGGTTGATTAGTGGGCATATATAGAGAAAGAGAAAAAGGATAGGGAGGGAGGGAGAGATTGAGAGATTGAGAGATTGAGAGAGAGAGTGAGAAAATTTTTGATTAGGGGCATATATAGAGAAAGAGGAAAGGCATAGGGAGAGAGAGAGAGAGAGAGAGAGAGAGAGAGAGAGAGGGACAAAGACATAATGATGGACATAAATAGATAGACTATAAATAGGGGTAGATAGATATATGAAAGTGAGATAATAGAGGGGAGAGAGTGAGAGAGGGTGATAATGGGACATATATATACATATACTAGAGAGAAAGAGAGATAGAAGGTGATTAAGGGCCTTATCTAGAGATAGTGAGAAGGGGGGAGGGAGGGAGGGAAGGAGATGGATAGATGTTGGGATTAATGAGATAGAAATAAAAAAAATTACATGCAAAAATATCCAATATTAGAAAATAATAGTGCACACAGAAGACAACACAAGACACAAATTTTTAATATGGTTCATTGAATCCTTGTGTTACATCCACCAAATAATGACTAGTCAAATATTTGTATTATCCAGTTATTACAACTTGATTATAATCTCTAATCCATTATAGATCAATACTATCATAAGAAGCTACTATCTCATCACACACAATGGAGTTCCTAACCCTAAGTTATTTTCTATAAGATTTTTTCCAATTACAAAATGAGGGCTAGAATAATTACAACATGTCATCCCATGGGAAAATATCCAATAAAATAGAAAAAACCCACCAAGGAATTATGTTGAGTGTATAGTACTTCCTTGATTAGTCACCACAAACTAAATAATGCTCACTTAGGGACTAATTAGGATCCAAACTAGACAATAATCTCCTACTTAGAGATTGATCATGTTAGAGTAAATAATTAATCATTTATTAATTATTTATTCTATTACTTAAGCTTACTTAGGTTAATGCATTTATTTAATATTTAGTGTTTAATGCATATAGTGATGAGTTGTTGACAACACGGGAGTTTGTTCCCTTCTAGCATGTTTCACCTTTTTGTGGAAGTGTGCTTAGTTGTCAACCTTATCTTCTGCCACTTTCCATCTTGTTCTACAAGCTTCCATGAGGCTTTTATATTCGGGCTCTCTCATTGTATTTTCTCAACTCATAACTCATAATTTCATTTTCATTGTAAATATATTTTCATTGTTTTCCAATGTTCTCTCTCAAGTCCGTTTAGGATTTTTCCAAGCTCCACCTCTTCCTTCTTGGTTTCCCTTCGATAGGTGATTTGCATGCAGGTGATCATGGTGAGCTATGGAGTTGGATTTCATCAACTCCTATATGGTATTAGAGCCTCCCTACTCATGCTTCATTAAATATTTTTTGAAGCCACGATTCGGAGACACAAACCCTAGTTTGTTTGTTCATTTTTCTTCAATCTAGGGGAAGAGCATTTTCTTGGAGCACTTTGGGCCCAAAAAAATGCTACCATTAGATCCAAAAGGCTATTTACAATCAGGATTCATATAAAATTTGTCAATTTTGAAGACAAAGCTCTGAGAGGCAAAAAAATTTAGTCAGAGGCCCTTCTATATGGTTGTACAGATGATTTCATCAAAAAAAAAAATTTAAAATTCATTTCAGGGTGCACCACCAAGCAACCACTACCACACCACCCAGCAGCCACCCATGCCCCACCACAGGCTACCTATGCTCAATCTTCCCACCAGTGCATTTCTCGGCTCCCACTCACACCTGATCTAGCCTCCGCTAGTGGTTATCCCTGTCCCACGCTGCTCCTCTGTCAGCACCTACGTCAGCTATCATTTGGGGTTCTTTTCACCTAGTTAGTGCCTATAGGGATAGCTCAATTACAACGATAGTCACCGTGCCCAATCAATGTGAATGCCACTTGGCCGATTTCACCATGTGACACATGCCAATGCTACCACATGGCACTTTTCCATGTAGCCAGTGCCATGTCAGCTAGTCTACCACATGGCTACCATGTGGACCTTCCATGTGGCCTCTTTTTTTGCCATGATAGCTGGAAGGCTGCCAATTTTAAACTAGCTATTTGCCGATTTCAACATGATGTCATCTTGAATCACCCTCTTGCACCTCTCCAAGGTCATTTTGGACCTACTTTCTATTTTTGGCCATAACTTGAGCATATGGAGGTATTTTTTTGTTCTGAAAGAAGTGCTAGAAAGCTAGTTCCAAGATAGAGCCATTGGTATAGGTATTTTCAAGTTTTGATGTAGTTTTGTTGCCCTTTTTTTAGTTGAATTCCAAAGTTCTATTTTTGACTCTAGCATGAATATCTTTTGCATCCCATGTTAGTTTTTTGAAAATGTTATATTTTTGGAAAGATTGTTTTGTCACCTTTTTAGAAATGTGGTCTTTTTCCTTAGATTCAAGCCCATGCTCTTTCTATCATTTTTTTGGCATTTTTTCTCTATGGTGGATATCTTGGGTCTTTCGGGTTCGAGGATCATTTTCCTGGCATGGTTTCTTTTGTTTTGGGTTGTACTATCTTTTGTCAAATTTTTTCCTTTTTTGATCATTGTAGACATAATTTATAAGCGCTTTTATGTATACTCACTAAGATAAAGTGCCACTCTTGCATTTCAACTTCATGAACGTTATTTTGAGACAGTTGTAGTTGCACTATTTTAATAAAACACCATGGGGGGATAGTTGTTTACTGTTTTAGGCCTTCTTCTTTTTGTTTTTCCATGCAGAGTCAGTGTGATTGTGTCTTTATAGGTGTTTTTACCTCTTGCTTTCTCATCATTCTTGATTCTATCTACAAAGGATTTTGACCCACCTTCTCAGTTGCCTATCATCTCACCTTATCTGCATTAAGGGGGGGTTATGCTATTGCTCTAATGCATCCATGGTTTGATGGTTTGATAGTGTTAGCTATGTATTTAGTAGTTGATCCTATATATGAGGTGATTATAGTGGCTAGCTACCTATGCATTTCGGTGAGATGGATCATCTACCATATAGACACGCTTGGTTTGTGCCTTCTTCCATGGAGGTTCTTCAGATCAGCAGTTTCTTTCAGATGGAAAATTTTGTGACTTCTTCATGCTTCAATGATGCTCCTTATGATAAATCTTTGATCCTAATTTAGGGGACATTCCCCTAGTTGGAGGCTTCTTCAGCTCTTCACTAGGTTCTTACCTCTTTTTGGGGGAGGGTTTTTCCCACATGGTTTTCTCTCTTTCCCCATTTTCAAAGGTTGTATCTCTTTGCATTGTAAATAGGTACCTTGCATGGCCTCATTGTTGGGTCTCATCTTGCATTTTCCCTTAGTTTTTTGAGCTTAAGGCATTCCCATAAGTTGCACTTAAGGGGGGGTGTTAGAGTAAAAAATTAATTATTTATTAATTATTTATTCTATTACTTAAGCTTACTTAGGTTAATGCATTTATTTAATATTTAGAATTTAATGCATGTAGTGATGAGTAGTTGAAAACATAGGAGTTCATTCCCTTATAGCATGTTCCACCTTTTTGTAGAAGTGTTCTTAGTTGTCAACCTTATCTTCTACCACTTTCTAGCTTGTTCTACAAGCTTCCATGATGCCTTTATATTCGGGCTCTCTCATTGTATTTTCTCAACTCATAACTCATAATTTCATTTTCATTGTAAATATATTTTCATTGTTTTACAATGTTCTCTCTCAAGTCCATTTAAGGTTTTTCCAAGCTCAACATCTTCCTTCTTGGTTTCCCTTTGATAGCTTATTTGCATGCAGGTGATCTTGGTGAGCTATGGAGTTGGTTTCCATCAACTCCTACAGATCATGCACCAATACCACTACTCCATGAGACTCTCACTAGATTGAACTACCCTAGACTTAGTTGTTCTTTTATTTGTATTTAGTCCTTTAGACCAACTAAAGCTAAAGAGGACTTTAGCTTTTCCCTTTTCACTAGCTTTGTAAACATATATGTTGGATTATCATCTATATGTATATTTTCCAGCTTTAACTATCCATCATCCAAAACTGGCTGAATAAAATGGTACCATAAATGTATATGCTTTTAGAGAGTAAAGTCCACCAAGATAACTAAAAGGAGGTGAAAATTAGTTATCAGATCAATATTTATCAACCTTATTAAACCTTAAGCATGTGAACAATATAAACAACCATAAGAAGATGCATGCACATAATAACACTAGATATGTTAACAAGTGAAACCCATGATCAGAGGGAAAACCCCAGTGGAGATGGTACCTAGAGAATGATTTACTTATATAAAATTTCATTGTAAGAGGATGGACTCTATGTTAGGATTAAACTCAGATAGAAATAATAGTTACATGCAAATATAACCAATATCAAAAAATAGTAGATCGCATGAAAGAGAACACAAGACACCAAGATTTAACATAGTTCACCCAATTGTTGGGCTATATCCACCAATAGCAAGTCAAATATTATTATTATCTAGTGATTACAATTTTCAATTCCTTATAGCTCAATACTGCTACAAGAAGCTATAATACACCATTACATTACAAAATCCCTAACCCTAAGCCTTTTTATACAAGCTTTTTTTTCTGCCACTTACAAAATTAGAGCTAGAATAAGTTAATGGGGGTGTTCCCCCTTGACCCACCTTGTACTATGATAGGGAGCGAACTTGGGGTGCTGAATTAGGACCTCATAGGGGTGCTACCCTTTGACCCCATCTTGGGGGTGCTACCCCCAAACCCCTATAGAAATAATATGGGGAGAAAACCATGCCAAATAAACCTCCAAGTTTGATTAGGCTCCACATCACAACAACCTCCCACTTGGAAACTGATCAGACTCCACAAAAATAACCTCCCACTTGAAAACTAATCATAGCATTACTAAATGTGTAGCTCACACTAGAGTATATCAAACCACCCTAGACTCTACTATTCTTTTATTTTGTTTAGTCAAGAAGACCAACCAAAGTTGAAGAGGAATTCAGCTTCTCCCTTGACACTACCTTTGTAAACATATCCATTGTATTGTCATTTGTATGTATCTTTTCTAGCTTTAACTATCCATCATCCAAAACTGACTGAATGAAATGGTACCACAACTAAATGTATTTTGTGTTTGAATGTAGAGCTGAATTCTTTGCAAGATGAATGGCACTTTGAATATCTATAACAAAATAATTATCCTTCTAAGGGTATCCCAATTATTCCAAGAAGAACTAAATCCATATCATCTCCTTGGCTACCACTGTAGCAGTAGCATACTCCACTCTATAGTGGATAAAGCATTAACCTTATGAAATTGAAAAACCTTGCTCATTGCTACCCCACCAATAGTAAATACATAGCTTGTAGTACTCCATTTAGTATTAATATCCCCTACCAAATCTGAGTCAACATAGCCCTATAAATTAATAGTAGAGCCCCCAAAGTGTAAACACTTACTGGATGTTCCTCTCAGATATCGGAGAATCCATTTTTATTACATTCCAATGCTCAACTCCTAGATGACTCATATACCTACTAACAACTCCCACTGCATGTGTAATGTCTATCCTAGTACATACCATAGCATATATCAAGCTTCCTACAACTGAAGCATAAGATACCTTAGACATCTTATCCTCCTCTTCTTGCCTCTTGGGACACATTTCCTTAGTCAACTTCAAATGACTAGGTAAAGGTGTGTTGACAGCTTTAACATTATCCATAGAGAAATGTTGCAACACCTTCACAATATAATCAACCGAGATAATGTCAATTTCATGTTCTTCCTATCTTTGTAAATCTTCATACCAAGGATTTTTTTTTCTACCCACAAATCCTTCATAGAAAATGCATGTGCTAACTAGCATTTCAGCTCCTTAATGCGATCCATGCTAGACCCAGCTATGAGCATATCATCAACATATAAACATAAAATAATGTAGCTACTATCATCCAAAATCTTAAAATAAATAAAATGATCTAAATGACACCTACTATATCCATGCTCATACATAAACCTATCAAATTTCAGATACCATTTTCAAGGTACTTGCTTCAAGCCATATAAACTTTTCTTCAATCTACCCACTAAATTCTCCTTACCTTTGAACTCAAATCCCTATGGTTGTGCCATATATATCTCTTCATCGAAATCACCATAAAGGAAGGTTGTTTTAACATAGTCTGCTCCAAATGCAATCTTCAGTAGCCACAATACTTAAAATAGTGCGATAGAAGTCATTTTAACAACAAGAGAAAATATCTCATCAAAATTGATACCCTTTTTCTATGTAAATCTTTAACCTGTCTTTAAATATTTTCTTACCTCCATCCTCTTCTTTTAACCCATAAACCCATTTATTTTGTAAATCCTTTTTACCTACAAGCAAATTGCATAAATCTCATGTTTTATTTTTCAGCAAATTGTCCATTTCTTCTTTCATTGCAGACTCCCACTAAATCTTTGTATCCACTTACATAGCTTCATCATAACATTTAGGTTCACCAACATCAATAAGTAAAATAGAATACAAGGAAGGAGAAAATCTTTACGGAGGTCTACTTAGCCTTATTTACCATCTAACATTTACTAGGGTGTGTGGTATTTATTCTTGTGGTTGTTACAAAACATGAAGAATTGTTGAAATATCAACTTTTGGAGTATCATCCAACACTACATAATCATCTTCTTTCTTCTCATATTGCTAGAACAAATCTTTGTACAATACTTTCTCATTGAATATGACATCCGTGCTTCTTACAATTTTATGATTTTCAAAATCCCAAAGCCTATAACTAAATTCATTAATGTCATATCCAAAAAATACACATTTCTTTGACTTAGCTTTTAGCTTGGTTCTATTTTCAAAATCTATATGAGAAAATGCTTCACAACTGAAGGCTTTGAAAAAAGAATAACTCACCTTCTTACTAGTCCATGCTTTCTCTAGAATACCACAACCCAAAGGAGTAGAGGGACCTCTATTAATCAAATATACAATAGTATTAATAACCTCTACCCACATGTTTAAGGGAAACCTTGCATGCAACCTCATGCTTCTTGCACACTCCATTATAGTCTTGTTCATGCATTCAACCACTCTATTTTCCTGTGGAATCCTTGGAACAATTTTCTATCTATGAATACCATTAGCAGATCAATAATCTTCAAATTCATGATTGCAATACTCACCACCATTATCAGATTTGAGACATTTCAATTTCTTTCCAGTCTCATTTTCAGCCAAGCATTTCTATTTCTTAAAAGTTTAAAATACATAATATTTTTGTCTAAGGAAATAAACCCATACTTTTCTAGTTGCATCATCAATAAATGTAACATAATAATGAGAGCCACCAAGGGAAGATACCTAAGTTGGTCCCCATACATCTTTATGCACAAGCTCTAATTTCTCACTTTTATTTTCCTTCTCACTCTTCACAAAAGTCACTCTTTTTTGTTTTCCATACACACAAATTTTGCAAAAATCCATATTAAAATATTTTAGACCTAATAAAACTTTCTTTGAATGAAGTACTTTTATACCTTTCTCACTCATGTTCCCAAGTCTATTGTGCCACAAAATTGTATCAGAATCTATAGCAGCTATCTGTTCTCCCTACTCAATTGCAGCAATTGTTCCTAAACATTCATTTTTCTCTAAAACAATCAAAGTAGAAGGAACAATATGACCTATACAAAGATATAAGGTGTCTAATTTCACACATTTTTCTACTACAAGGGAACCTTTTTAAACTTTCCAATTTTTATCATTAAAAGTAACTACACAACCCTAATCATCAAGTTTCCTTGCTAAAATTAAATTCCTACTTAGCCTTGGGACATGTCTTACCTCATGTAGTAGCCAATGATTCCCATTCTACAACTTAATCTTAACTTTTCCCTTTCCAACAACCTAATAGGGTTCATTATCCCCCAAATAAACAAGCCCAAAATCCCCATTGACATAATCAATAAAATAACCTCTATGAGGTGTAGCATGAAATGAAGCATTGGAATCTAAAATGTGTGAATTATCAATACTTTTTAAAGAAAGAAGCAAAGAATCCTCTTTAGATTTGTTACTTACTACATTTTCCTCCTTGTTCCCTTCTAGTTTATCTCCTTCATTGTTCTTTCAAGTCAAGCAATCTTTCTTCTTATGCCCCAATTTTTCGTAGCACCAGCAATCTCTTGGTCCTCTAGATTGAGACCTCTTCCCCTTTGACTTTCCTCTTGATTTCCCACAATTTCCAGAATTATTTCCTCTCTCAGTCATTTTGCCTCTACTTTGTGTGTTAAAAGCACTTCTTGATGTAGATCCACCTGAGGTTTTTCTACGAGTTTCCTCACTCAAAATAACATTGATCACACCATTATATTTTAGAGTATTAGATCCAGAAATGGAATTACTTACAACCATTATCAAGCCATTCCAGATTTCAAGCAAAGAACACAAAATCAAGAGAGCCCTAATTTCTTCATCAAAATTGATACCCACATAAGATATCTGACTAGTAATAGTATTAAACTCATTTAAATAATCTGCAATAGATGCACCTTTTGTCATTTTTATATTAAATAAATGCTTCATGAGAAATACCTTGTTTGAAGTAGAGGGCTTTTCATACTATTTTTCCAATTTTTGCATCAACTCTTCTGTCATCTTCACTTTTTTAATATTAAATGCCACTGATGGTGTGGCATAATCGAATTCTTCCAAGTGCCTTTTTGTCTAAAAGATCCCAATCATCATTTTTCATAGATCCTTGATTCTTGATTTTTTCTTCCAATGGCTTCCATAAATCCTTCTAATAAAGATAGTCCTCCATTTGCATTTTCCATAACTGACAGTTCTGCCCATTAAACTTGTCAACCCTTAGATTACCCTCATTTCTCATCACTCCCACTCAACTGTGAGACCTTTTTGCAGAAGATTGCTAAAAAAATGATGATAGCCTCACTTTGATACCACTTGTTAGGATTAACCTCAAAAAGAAATAATAGTTACATGCAAATATAACCAATACCATAAAATAGTAGATCACATAAAAGAGAAAACAAGACACCAAGATTTAACATGGTTCACCCAATCTCTAGTCTACATCCACCAATAGCAAGTCCAATATTATTATTATCCAGTGATTACAATCTACAATCCCTTACAACTCAATACCGCTACAAGAAGCTACAATACACCATTACATTATGAAATCACTAACCCTGAGCCTTTTTATACAATGTTTTTTTGTCACTTACAAAATTAGGGCTAGAATAAGTCATCCAATAGGAAAAATAGTAGTTGATGCCTTTTACAATATAGGGGCATTTTTGGCTTCGAGGCTGCTACCCCCAAAAACCCCTGTGGGGGTGTTTCCCCTTGACCCAACCCTATATTATGATAGGAACCACATCTGGGGTGCTACCCCAAGACCTTTCAGGGGTCCTACCCCTCAACCTTGTCTTAGGGGCAATGCCCCCAAACCCCCCATAGAAATAATATGGGGAGAAAACCATGTCAAATAAACCTCTGAGTCTAATTAGGTTCCACATCACAACACTTTGTTAAGATCCAAAGATATACATTCAGTACATATTAGTCCCTATTAAGGGACTTTGAATCCCTGTTAGGAAATTCCAACACTAATAGGAGTTGTGCCAACCCTATTAGAAGTTGTAGAAGAAACATGGACCCACTATCCAAATAGCTTTAGGGGAAAGACCATCGAACTCATTAACCAAATAGCCTTTGTATTATTCCTTGTAGAATAATAGAAATTAAATTGAACTCTACAACTCAAAATCATTCTTTGACCTCTTACCATGCAAATATTGTACTAAATACCTTCTTAGATCTCAATACCAGATCTTCAAATTTGCATCACATTGATCCCTTTGATTGCTTACATGAATTTATCATCTTTTCATATCACAATACAAGTTTACTTATCCTTACACACACTCACAAGAAAAATAACCTTCCTTTATACCATATCCTCAAAATAATTTACTAAGTCGGCATTGAGGCTTTCGCGATTAAATATAATAGAACCTCTTTAAGATAATATAATTTAATACATCTTTTCACAATTACAAAACATTATCAACTCATAGTAAATATAACTTCTCACACATGTGACCTTAAACCTTGTGCACTCACTAACACCATGATCAAACTCTCCATTGTCACTATCTAACTTCTCTTATCACAATTTTATCCCTATTGAGAGATACAATCCAAATATTAGAAACTACTTCTCAATCACTATCTCTACATACTATCCTCTATAACTCTTGAATAATTTTTGCATGCCTTTGACTCTCGACATGCACTCTTGTCTTCATCATCAAGATACAATGTATAACATATCATCAACTTCACTTGACCTCATCATCAATACATAGTCTATATGACCTTGTTCTATGTCTGCTAATTTTCCAGTCTTTATAGAAATAATACTATGTCATCAATGAAAAACACAGTCATGATTGCAAAATATCAATCATGCTAACAATCTCTCCAACTACTATATCAATGTTTAGGATACTTCCCCAAAGGAATACCATTATAATTCATGTTAGAAATTTCCCCATTTGTCATTGATGGCAACATAGATGAAAAAGATCTAAGTCCATTAGTACCAAATCAAACTTTGTTGTTTCTCTTTTTTCAAATCTTCTTCCTCAATTAAATTTGAAAATCATAGGGATATTTCTTCATATGTACTTTCTCATTCTTACATGGATGTCATCATTTGTTCATACTTCCCCCATAGATATACTTCCCACTAATATCTTATGAACACTTCTCCCTCATTCATTCTCTTCCTCATATACATCTCCCTCATATTATTGAAAGATGTTTTTCATGCGATCTCTCCCTAATCAATGACAAAGGTATAATAATGGAAATCATATTCTCAAAGCCTTCAACCATATCAAGTGTCCAAACACACTACCAATATTCCTTAATGACTCTACTCAACCATAAATACTACCCCATATAGGAAGCATCAACATTCAATCCAAATAAATAATAGTTCTTTGTACCACTACACTGATACACTCTATGTATCATCTATTAAGAAATAGGTAGGGGCATAACCCCACGCATACCCTTAAAATACTCAAATGTATTCTTAGGAAAAGTTTTCATAAAAATATCTACAATCTTCTCTTTCATATTTACATACTCTAATCAAATTCCTTTATCTCCAACTTTCTCTCTTAGAACATGACTCTTAATCGATATATGCTTAGTCTTGGAATGTAACACAAGAGTCTTAGACATACTTATTGTATTTTTTTATCAAAATACATAATAATAGGTATAGAAAACTCTATCCCAATATCCTTCAACATCCATTTTATCTACATGATCTTATTACAATTGTTTGGTGCTGCAACATAATTTGCTTCTCTTGTACTCTATGAAATACAGTCTTTTTTCTTTCTCATCCAAGAAACCAATCTTCCTCCAAGGAAAATTTCTCCACCACTTGTACCTATTTCTATCATCCATAATACCTTCCTAATCTACATTATTATATGTACATAGAGGAAATTCATTTGACCTATCATAGTACAAGAAAAAATTAGGTGAGCCCTTCAAATATCTAAATATTCTCTTTATTATTACATAATGTGATTCCTTAGGGTCTTCTTGGAATCCTGCTACTATACCAACTACATTTTCTATATCTAGTATGGTGTGAGTTAGATATTGTAGACCTCTAATCATGGATATTTACTTCTTCTACTCAACTATAGGTGTCTCATCTTTGCTAGATAACTTGTAACTAGTTATTATAGGTGTACCAACATGCTTACAACTTTCCAAACTAAATCTTTTTAAATAATCTTTCAAATACTTAGTGTATGATAAGAAAATACCATCACTATTCCACACAATCTATCAACCTAAGAAATGTTTCATCTCACCAATTATACTCATCTCAAATTCATTCTTCATTTCATCAGAAAATTTGTCACTTGCTTCATCATTACCTCCAAAGATTATATCATCCACAAATATCACAATAACCAAAGATTCATTCTTAATTTATTTCAAATACAAGTTATTATCTGTAGTACCTTAAGAAAATTCCAATTTTTCCAATTACTTTTCCAACCTCACATACTAGGTTTTAGGTGGTTTCTTTAGTCCATAAAATTTTTTATTCAATCTACATACCATGTCTCCTTCTATGGTCAAAGAAAATGATTCAAGCTACTAAATGTAGAATTCTTCTTCAAGTTTTCCATTCATTAATGATGACTTCACATCCATCTGATAATTTTTTGAACTTCTTACTTACTGCATAAGCCAAAAACATCCTTACTTCTTCAATTCTAGCAATAGGGGCAAATGTCTCTTCATAGTCTATACCTTCTTGTTTTTAATATCCTCTACATATTAGTCTTTCTTTATTTCTTACAACCTCACCTTGCTCATTCATCTTTTTTTCTTAAAACCCATTTAGTTCCTATAAAATTCTTATCTTTAGGTCTAGGTACCAATTCCTATGTCTCATTCTTCACAATTTGATCTAGTTATTCCTACATTTCTTGAATGCAATGATCATCCTTGCATGCCTCATCTACACTTTTTTGTTCAACTTGAGAAATCAAATACAATTCTTCATGTACTTTGTTTCTTCTCAGAACTCCTTTTTCTTTTCTTCTAATAATATGATTAGTAGGGTGAATCTTTGTTAAATTCCTATTAGGTGTAGGTGTTACTGACTCAATTCTCACTTCTTCTCTAGACTTAGATCTTGGTTCTTCCCTCTATTCCACAACTTGAGTGTCATTTTGAAAATCATTGTTAGTCTCAAATAAAGTTTCAGCATTTTCTATTATAGGCTTAGGATTATCTTCTTCTTCATCAAAATTACAATCCATCATTCTTTCTTTAACTCCAAACTTTTCATCCACTTTTACATTTGCTCACTCAACAATGGTCTTAGTTCTTTTCTTAAAACATCTACAAGATTTTATTTTCAATGAATAACCAAGAAATTCACCTTTATCACTTATTGCATCAAATTTACCAATGGCATCATCTCTCTTGACATAACATTTACTTCCAAAAATTCTAAAATATTTGAATGATGGTACATGTCCAAACCAAAGTTTATAAGGTGTCTTGTTCGTACCTTTTATGAAATGTACTTTGTTCATTATGTATACTATTGTATTGACTTCTTCTATCCTAAATTTCTTTGATACATCATTCTCAAACATAATGGCTCTTGTTACTTTTTTTATAGGCCTATTTCTTCTTTCAGCAATTCCATTTTCTTAGGATTCTTAGGTGTTGATAGTTCTCTTATAATGTCATTCACTTTATTATCAAAGTTTATATGACAAAACCTTCTATGCCACAACCAACTAGCATCCACATTTTCAACCAAACATGTAATATATGTAGGGTTCAATTCTTTAAAAATTTACTTCTGGATCGTGTACTATTGCCAATAAACTTACCATATTTATCCTTGTTAATGCATGTCTTATCTATCAATGGTATATGATATCCTTTATCAACCAATTGTCCAACACCCAATAGGTTATGCTTTAATTCCATCAACAAAGTAAACATCATATGTGTTAGTCTTTCCATCAAGATGAATAGATTGTATCCCCTTGATATGAAAAACCACATTGTTACTAACTCTAAAAATCTCTCCATCATGACTATTAGACTTAACAAATTTATTCATGTCACCAATCATATCATGTGAACAACTACTATCTTCTTTTATAGCTACAAATACTAACTCATCATCACTTTCACTTTTAAATCTTTGATCAAACTCATCATCTTTGTTTGCATACAATCAATCTCTAGGCCCTCTAGACTTCAAATTTTTGTTATATTTTTTTCTCTCTTTTAGGACATTTCGAAGCATAATGATCAAATTCATTACAAGTCCAACATTTAAAGATTCTCTTACCATCTAGTTTTCTCCTTAAAAGAAAGGAAATTCCTTATCTATCTTTTATGCTTCTTAGATCTGGCTTTGGTGCTACAAGCATAGTCTCCATTGGTGCTTGCACTTCTTGACAAGGAAGGGAAAACACTTAATGCACTAAAACTGGTTTTCGCTCTAGTTGAATCTCCAATTTACATCAAGATCACTTATGTTTCTTCCAATCTTCCAATATGAGCTTCTCCGGTAAACTTCTCATTGCAAGGTATCACTTTCTCAGTCATCTGCATTGTCTTCTTGAATGGTGGTATCAAGGTTTCCATGATCTTCCAAATAATTTCATATCTTTAGATCCATCACAGGACTTAATTCCTACAACAATTTTTTATATTCTACATATATAACTTCTTATAGATTCATCTTCCATCATCTTAGCATCTTGAAAAAAACATATCCAATTTTTTAATCTAATTCTCTTAGCATGCTTATCACCTTCAAAAGTAAATTCCAAAGCTATCAAAATTTTATGAGATGTTTCTAAGGATTTTTTCTAACTGTATTCATTTTTAAGAAGAGATTATAGTAATGCTTCTCTAGAAAGTATATTTCACATTAATAGATCTCTTTCAACTTCATTGCATTCTTCAAAAAAAAATTCTTCCACAATATTGTTTTCATTCTTTTTCATCAGCCAATAGCTTAGGCCCATACATAGAAAATATGTCTTAATCCTCTCTATCTAGCTATCATAGTTAACTCTGTCAAACTTAGGACTTCCTTTTCTTAAATGACCTATCATTAATCTATTGGAAATATAAGGTAGGATAGGTTACTACGAGGGGAGGGATGAATTAGGAACCAATAAAAATTTATCTCACTTCACCAATTAATCCTTCATATATTATTTTGATCTAATTGCATGCATGAAAGAATGAAAGCAATAAAACATTTATAACACTTTGACACAAGATATGGTAACCCATAAACCTTCCAATTTGAAAGTAAAACTTGTTGGTCTCAGATTGGTTTTGACAATTGAGTGTCAACACACTTAACCAATTCTCAAGATGATGTTGAGTATAATACAAATGCCAAGCTATAGTGTGTGCCAAGCCAGAGAATTCAATAAGTGTCGAGTGAACTTTAGGTGCCAAGTGAAGTTCAAGTGCCGAGTCACTATAGATGCTGAGTGAAGTTCAAGTGCCAAGTCACTATACATGTTGAGTGAATTTCAAGTGCTGAGTCACTATATGTGCTGAGTGAAGTATAGATGCCAAGTGAAATAGAATTGCTATAGGAGTTGAGTGAGAAAAAAATTCTATATGTGTTGAGCATTAGCAACTAGTAAGTGTCGAGTAACACAGAATCAACATGTGAGTTTGTGCCTTCACAAACTCAGATGTAAACCATTTTTTTGAGCCAACATACAATGAATCTCAAAGTATCTTGAAGATAAGATTGAATCTTTTACATTACCTATGTAATCAGCATTCAGCCAATAAGAAAATTGAAGAAGGCATGTAACCAATAGGAAAAGTGCAAAAATTGAGTGAGAAATGAAGAGTAAATATTGATCGTAGATTCATAGCTAATCCTAAGTCTTCGAAGCCTTTAAAAAGAGGAAAAAACCCCATTATATGTGCACATGAGGAAGAGTGTATGGGTGAATTATAGCAAAGTGTAGAAGGGTGTAATGACTTAGAAAGAGCAAAGTAGCATTGCAGAATTCAGTTGATTTAGAATAGAGTATCAAAAATTTAAGAAGAGACATATTAGATCAAGAAAGGATTAGAACAAATAGAGAAAAATGAGGATTTGGAATCAACAATTAAGGATTACAAGTCATAAGGTCGAGACTTTCTGATACTCTCTAGCAATTGTATTAGGAATTAAAATCCTATGATGATAGGTTGGTTTAATAGCCATGTTGTAAGCCTTTAGACAAGGTGCTAAATCCTTTAACAGGGTAACAGTCCAAGTGAATGTTTGTAAATCCTTTAACCAGGTCACTTTTAACATGGTGTAAAGTCTTTAACAGGATAGGCCTTTCACAGGGCAGACCATTGAAAGTGGTCAAACTATGTAACCTTGAATAGTTACATATTGTTGCAGTGATACTTTGTAGGTGTCATCCCCACCCCAATTTTACCTTCTCATTATGGAGGGTTTATGGGTTACCAAATTCTTGTGTTATCTATTTTCATGCATTTCTTTACTTTCATGTTTATTAAATGAATTAGATGCATGTGAATGATATTAGTTAAGAGGTTTTGAAAAGGTTAAAGTTAGTTACTTTTGATTCACCCCCCCTCTTAGAAGTAAATCTTCCCACTTGTAAATTCCAACAATTGGTATCAAAGCTAAGTTCTCATAAGGAGGAGCCTTACAGCTTGGAGAAAAGATCTGGAAATGGAACTCTACAAACTTGGGAAGATCATAGATAATCAGGCAATTGATATACAACTTGCTTTACATGCTTTGGAAGAAGCTAGAGAGGAACTGAGAAAATCCTTAAAGAGAAGAAGAGAGATTTCCATAGCTAAGAATGATACATAATACAAGGAGATTGACACCTCAAAACTATTTACAAATGGAGATTCCAAAGAATTTGATGTAGTAATAGTAGACCTAATGGAGAACAATAGAGGCAAAGTAGAAGAAATTAGAACACTCAAGCATGAACAAGAGTCACAAGCCATGATGATGTGTGAGGTGACTAAACAAAAGAAAAGAGCCATTGAAGATAAGGTTATGCTAGAAGAAGACAAGAGAAATCTAGCCAACAGATTGGAAGAAAAGTCAATTGAACTTGCAAGAATTTAAAACATGTAGGAAGACACCCTAAGCCAAATGATGAATGCACATCATGAATTGAATGTCAAAGACATTGAGATCTCTACACTAAAGATGCACAATGAACAACTACAAAATGACCTAAAAAGAGAGAAGGAGATTGCAGAGAGCTTCAACAAACCCAATGAAGCCATTAAGTACTTTGAGAAACTTCTAAAATCACCAAGGGCTAGCAATGATACTTCAGGACTAGGATACACTAGCATTGAACAAGGAGAGTCATCCAAGATTGTAGAAGCAAGGAGTAACAAAGGTAAGAACACTAAACCTACTTGTCATTTTTTTGGTAAAAAGGGACACACCTCTAATGTATGCAGGAGCAAGAAAGCTCATTAGCATGACAAACCTAAGAATGTGAGTCACTATCATAAGTGCAAAAAGAAAGGACATCAAGCACATAACTATAGAACTAGGACTATCAAAACATCAAGATTTGAAGGACACTGCTACAATTGCAAGTATGGGCATAGAGCTTTTGAGTGCAGATCAAAGCCTATGTGGACACCTAATCAGCCAATAAAGGGAAATAACCATGGACATCACTACAATTGGGACTACAACACCAGGTATAGTTGTCATTACTATCAAGAATATGGAAACATTTCTAAAAATTGCATAAGGACACATTTTAGAGGAAATTACAATAGATGGTTGAGCCAAACCATATGTTTTAGTTGCTTGAAAACTGGCCATATCAGCAAGAATTTCCCAACAAGGTCAAAGGCACCCAACTCAAAGAACAACAAAGGTAAAGAGAAGGTAGATGTTGAACACATCAAAGGAGAAATGAGTAAGACATGGAAGAAGAAAGATGGGTGTAGCACATCAAATGAAGGGATCACTTCACCTAACAGGTCAAGTGGTCACACTTCATCAAACTAAGAAAAGAGAAGGCATGAGGGACTAATACAAAAAGCTTTATGATACATCAGTTTCTAAATAAGCAAGTGCTGAAAAGAAGAGATCAGCATGAATAAAGATGCAAAATTTCAAGATTTTACTAATGTTACCGAGTTGCCCTCAGATGCCAAGTAAAATCCCAATACATGCCGAGTAAAAAGATAGTAGAGGATGAATGATTAGTTGCAGCTGAGTTGGTAGTGGAAGCTGAGTGGAGGAAAATTTAGTTGAAGCTGAGTAAAGAATACTCCTATGTAAGTCAAGTGATGAAAAGCCAATGGAAGTTGAGGAATGCATAAATCCTTAAGAAGCTGAGTGGATAGTTGTAAACACACTAAGCATTAAATGCAATGAAAATAGGGTATATTATTACATTTTCCATCCTTTTTCCTCATCGTGAATGAAGAGAAAAGATGAAAAAGAGCACAACACAATTTCAAAGTAGAGAATCTAGCATTTAAGTAGATTTTAACAACATTTTAGCATGATTTCATCAAATTCAAGGTATTTGCTTTTGTGCTGAGTTACACAATTTTGTATTTTCTTTGTGTACAAACCCTAAATCATACAAATGGCTTCTAGTTCTAGAAAAATATAGGAGAAGGAACCATTTGAGGTCCAACCAGTGTCCAATGAAGTAAAACAACCTAATTTCTAGTCAATACCAAAGGTAGCATATAAAAATAACCCAGCTAGAGCCCTATCTATCATACCCCCTAAGGTAGTTATGGTTTAGGATGTAAGAAGATGTTACAATTACAAGATTGGAGCCATAGGAAACATGGAAATGAGGAAAGCTTATGAGAGATTATGTGAAAATGGAGTGTTGAAAGAAGAATATCAAATTGTTGAAAAGAAGGGTTTGACACGAGCCCTAGAATTCCCTATAGTTTTTAAAACTAAATGGATAAGGATAGTGCTTACCATAATACATGATGGAAGCTTATGTTTGGAGGATGGCCCAGTGAAAATCACAAAGAGAGTTGTACATAGAGTGACAGCTTATCGAACCCTAGATTGGCCAAAGACCCTTAGGAGTGATTCTAAGGAAGCAATTGAGAAAAACATTGGTGCCAAGTGGAACAATAGAGGGATGACAATAGACACCATTCAAGACCCTCTTGTTGATTTTGTTGTTGTATTTATTGCACACAAATTTTACCAATCCAATAGACTTAACAGTGTGCCTTGCATTGCAGTGGATGTAGGCTACAAATTAGTGAAAAAAGATCATACTTATGATATTGCAAAACTACAACTACAACAAATTAATGAAAATTTAGCAGCACTAAGGAGAACCAAGGGAGACCAATGCAAATTTGGTGCTATTTTGATTTGTATATTCTTTTATGTATAGAATGTGTTTCCCTAATTTGTTAAAGTAGTCTGGAAAGCAAATAGGTCAATCATAGCTCAAGTTAATGAATATATAGAATAGATGGGAGCTAATTTTGAGACCCTTATGACTAGTTATTTTGAAGACTTCAAGAATTCCATGAAGCAAAGGCTAAGAATTCTAGTGTCTTTGGTAGAGAAACATGTAAATGATGTATGCTTTCTTGTAGATATTGACCACACCTATATAAAAGTTGTCATACCAAGAGTTAGATGGTTAAGAACAAGGGAAACAAAAAGCAATAGAACAAGGAGGGCCTATAGAGTAAAAGAAGAGAATAAAATACGTTGCACCTCCTAAATTAGATGAAGAAAAGATAGAATCTAATGAAAATCAATTCAAATTGGTAAGGCATTCTACCAAGTCTAAATTGGAAAATTTTTGTAATAACATTAGAGATAATGTAGATCTAACTAGTTTAATGACCATAAACTTTAATAACTTGTCAAGGGAACAAAAAAACATAGTGGAAGAGTCCATCTACACTATGATGGCTAAGTTCAAGACCACCCCACTTGAACTAGACAATTCAGTGCCAAAGGAGCTAAGCTCCATTCAAGAGAATAAATGGCATTACAGCCTTAAAATGGAAAATAAAATAAGGGAATCTACATTGGCTCATGTAATGCCAGACCTAACTAAAGGTAAAATAACTAAAGCTAGCAACAAACATTGGAACAAATTTGCACCCAAATACAGAGCCTTTAGAATTTTCCAAAATCAAATTGAAGATGTTGTGTAAAAGTCCACATAGATGTGGAAATTAATTTATGGAAACTACAATAAAGGAAGGGTAGGAAGACCCCTTTGAAAGGAAGAAATGATGAAGAAGAGGAGGAGAATGAAAAATATGAGGAAGGAGAGAAAGAAAAAGAAGAGGCAATAGTGGAGAAGACACAAGGTGAAGAGGCAATAGCTAAAGAGAAGTAGCTAGAATAGAGTGTCCAAGACACCCAATTTCCACCACCAAGTCCTCCACATACAACACCTATAGAAATAGTAATTGTAAAGGATGTTCCTAACACCTCATGCTAGAACATCAATCCATTAACTGTAGAGGATCTCAAAAAGATCCTTCACTAAACTACATTGCAATCACAATTATGTACAAATCTGGTTTTGGTGAGTGTGAAAGAGTTGTAAAAGGCTATAGCAAAAATCACTAGGGAGAAGGTGAACACACAAGAACCACCTTCACAACCTCCCATAGCTATAATAGATCAACCAAAAGATCAAGAAACACAGGATACAATTGCTAAGGTTGATCATATAGTCATAGCAACAACAACTGCTAAGGAGCCAACAAAGGAACAAATAGGATAGGATGTTCCTACAGCACAAAGCCCAGGCTCACCTCCTCAAATCATCATTATTGATAAAGGTAGAAAAGAGGAAGAGGAGAAAATCCCTAAGGAAAAAGAGAAGGAGGCAATATAGACATTGGTGAACTTGCCTACATCAGGGACTCCTACCAAAAAGTTGAGCACTGATGTAGTACCACTATAGATTTTAGCACCAGGCTTGAGCTCCACTAAGGTAGCAAGGGTACTTCACTATGGATACCCTACACTTGATAATGAAATAGTCATACTGAGATATGACTCCAAGACAATGAACCTAGTGTAGATAAATGAAGTACAAGAGGCAGTAGAGAGAAGGAAGAAGCAGGAGATACTCAGAAATGAGTATAGATAGAAGCAAGCATTGGTAGAAATCAAAGACATATTCCTTGATGTATTGAGCTTGCTAGTACCTAATGAAACCAAGCCCATCATGGAGAAATTTTCCAACATAGTGGACCAAGTACAAAATGAATACCTTGATACAAATGTTAAATTATTAGAGTGGTCAGAAAAGAAGTTTCAAATGAAAGTTAATGAATAGATATCCAGTGAGATAGCACTTTCACAAATTGACTTGGCTAAGAAAGTTGAAAAAGTGAAAATAGTACTTGAGAATATATTCTCATTGTGCTCCAAATTATGTGGCTCATCATTCTTCATACAAGAAACTAGCCAAAGGATACTAAGCTTGGAATGAAATCTCAAGATTTCTAGCACACAGCTACACAAAGATCCAGCTCAAAGTGAGAAGCATTTTGCAACTATGCTTCACACCCAAAAAGAGTTAGTTGTATTGATAGTAGAAGAAGCCAATGTCAAGGCCAAATTGATATAGATTCAATCTACCATTACCCCACATCTAGAAGTACTATAGAAGGAAATGGCCTATGCAAAAAATGTTCTAAAGAAAGATCCTAATCTTTCTACCCTAGAAGGCCTAGTACATCTTGCAGTAGAGTTAGCCATCTAGCACAAATCACAAGAAATTGCCTTAGATAATTAGGATACCTCTTTGAAAATGATCATGGAGCTAAATAAATTTTTTTTGGCTAAATATTCTATTCACTCTTAGGAACCTTTGACATAAGTGTCAAAAAAGGGAAGATATAATATTTTGGGGAGATAAAGATAGGAAATGATAAGAATGGGGAGATAATACATTCTTTGATTGAGGTAATAAAGGATATCCAAAGGGGGAGATATTCAAATTTTGAGGAAGTAATAAGGGAATAAAGCCAAAAAGGATGCAAACACTACAAGAAGATGTGAAAGGAGGAGTAGATACAGAGTACAAACAAAGAAAAAATAGGGTACATAGAAATAGAGGCAAAGGGTATCAGATACATCAGCATGAGACAAATTCAGCACAAGAATTTTGGTTACATAAATGGCACATCGGCTCATGGGGAGTTACAAATTTTTGAGGTATACAAAATTTTGAGTAGGTTTTTGAAAGTCTTGTACATATGCCAAACAGAATGTGTAGGATACTCATAAAGATTAGATTCACAATGTTTATTTAAGTTTTTTTACCACTCATGTCAAAGGGGTAGATTGTTGGTCTCAGACTAGTTTTGACAATTGAGTTTCAACACACTTAACCAATTCTCAAGATGATGCCAAGTATAATATAGAAGCCGAGCTACAGTGTGTGCCAAGCCAAAGAATTCAATAGGTACCAAGTGAACTTTAGGTGCCGAGTGAAGTTCAAGTGCCAAGTCACTATAGATGCTGAGTGAAGTTCAAGTGTCGAGTCACTATAGATGTTGAGTGAAGTTTAAGTGTCAAGTCACTATATGTGCCAAGTGAAGTATACATGCCTAGTGAAACAAAATTGCTATAGGAGTTGAGTGAGATAGAATTTCTATATGTATCGAGCATTAGCAACTAGTAAGTGCCGAGTAACACAAAATTAGCATATGAGTTTGTGCCTTTGCAAACTCAAATGTAAACCATTTTTTTGAGCTAACATAGGATGAATCTCGAAGGATCTTGAAGATAAGATTGAATCTTTTTGCATTACCTATGTAATTAGCATGCAGCCAATAAGAAAAATGGAGAAGGCATGCAACCAATAGGAAAAGTGCAAGAATTGAGCAGGAAATAAAGAGTAAATATTGATTGTAGATTCATACCTAACCCTAAGTCTTCAAAGCCTTTAAAAGGAGGACAAAACCCCATTGTATGTGCACATGAAGAAGAGTGTATGGGTGAATTATAGAAAAGTACAGAAGGGTGTAAAGACTTGGAAAGAGAAAAGCAACATTGTAGAATTTAGTTGATTTAGAATAGAGTATCAAAACCTTGGGAAGAGACATATCAAATCAAGAAAGGATAAAAAAAAATAGAGCAAAATGAGGATCTGGAATCAGCAATTAAGGATTGCAAGTCATCAGGTCAAGACTTTCTGATACTTTCTAGCAATTGTATTAGGAATGAAAATCCTATGATGATAGGTTGGTTCAATAGCAATGTTGTAAGCCTTTAGGCAACATGCTAAATCCTTTAACAGGGTAACATTCCAAGTGGATTTTTGTAAATCTTTTAACTAGATCGCTTTTAACAAGGTGTAAAGTCTCTAATAGGATGGGCCTTTCATAGGGCAGACCATTGGAAGTGGTCAAACTTTGTAATGTTGAACAGTTACATATTGCTACAATGATAATTAGTGGGTGTCATCCTCACCCGAATTTTACCTTCTCATTTTGAAGGGTTTTTAGGTTACCAAATTCTTGTGTTATCTATTTTCATGCATGTCTTTAATTTCATGTTTATTAGATGAATTAGATGCATATGAATGATATCAATTAAGAGATTTTGAAAAATTTTAAGTTAGTTACTTTTGATTCACCCCCCTCTCAAAATTAAATCTTCCCACTTGTAAATTCCAACACAACTGGGGTGGGGATGATACCCACAAGCTTTAGTACTACAGTATAAAGCTAAATTGTTAAGGCTTACAATTGATCACTTCTAATGATCTACCCTATTAGGAGCAATAAGCACTGTGAGGTCCACCTTGTTAAATTATTTACAAATATACAGTGAAGTATGCATTTCATTAGGAGATTTAGCAAAACACAGTTAAGTCCACCTAGTTAAAGGATTTAACTGATATGCATGTTAGAATGAATCATTGGTTGATCTCTAACCCACAACTTTGATTTGCTAAATGAGATTCCTTGAATTACAATGATCACCTTGATTTGATAGATAAATCTTTATTTTCCCTTATACTTCTTGTAGCCTTCTTCAATTCGCGCTCATATACTTCATATTACTTCTCATTGACACAATTGGATATTATACAATGAGTTACATATATATCAATCCAAATAATTACTTATTAGAGTCTGCTACAATACAAAACTAATCATAATTCACAAATTCAGCCCAACTATTATAACTTGGGTTCTAAATACAAACTTGGTGATGTTATAACACTTGAAAAACATTGTCAACTCTTAGAAAACTCTAGCAGTTGGTTGAAATTGGAGCTTGGTCCATATTGATCACTTCGAGTAGCTCAAACTCAATCAGCACTGTGTGACTTGGTAAACACTAAGAAACTTGGTAGATACATCATCACTCAATTGACATTGTATGACTCGATCAAACCTAGATTCTCTTTGTTAACACTCTAAGCTTGGTAAACACTATAGAACTTGGTTAAAACTATAGAGCTTGGTTAACACTAAGCACTTCATCACTTCTACTAGATATCTTGGTAGTCACTACTATGCATGGGCTATACTATAAATTGTCTCAATTGTTCGATAAATATTATGTAGCTTGGTATGAACTCTAATCTAACTATTTATCTTGGTAGCAATTAAAACACTTGGTTAACACTGGATGAATGATAATCTTGATAGAAATTATAGAGCTCAGTAGTAATGTAACCAACTGACTAAGTGTTGAGTCACTAATAGACAAATCAACCTTAACGTTAAGAATCTCCCCCTTTGGAATTAGTGACAAAACACTTATCAAACCAAAAATCTAAATTCTCAAAATTACAAGTTAAAAACTTCATTTATCAACATTTTATGTCTTCAACTCGATTTTGACTTCCTAATGTTGTAGCTCGGTAAATTACTCTATTTTTTTAATTTTTCAAAATTGCTTTTGTAAACATATTTACCGTTTATCTATACATATTACTACACCCATATACATATATCTCTCCCATATACATATGTTCAGAGTATAATATTCTTCTCCTCCTTTATCAATAATATTCTTTTCTATATTTACATTTACTTCTCCCATACTCTATATAGATAATCTTCTTGTTGATCAAATAAGTAAGACTGACAAATGAGTGTCAACACACTTAACCATTTTCACTATACCTGCCGAGTATACAATAGAAGTCGAGCCAAAACTCTGACACATGTCAAGTTACAGATGGTGTCGAGTAGACTAGAAGATAGTATGTATCAAGCAAGTCACAGTAGGTGTCGAGTAGATGAGACCAATATGTGCCAAGTAACTCAGGATCCAATAGGAGCTGGGCATTGTGAAGTTAATAGGAGCTGAGTGATTCAGGAATTAGTAGCAGCTGAGCAATGCAGAAAACTAATAGGTTCCAAGTGACATAGTAATTCTATAGGAGTCAAGTAATGCAAGAATTCTATAGGAGTCGAGTAACGCAAGAAACAAAGTGGATGCCGAGAAATCTAGAATAGATGGTGCCAAGCATCAGTATTACTTCATGTGCCGAGAAATACAAGATCAGCATGAAAGTTTGTGCAATCTCAAAGAAAGGTGTAAAATAGTTATGCATGACTCATGATAGGATAAAAGGATAAGATCAAATCCTCACAACCACCTATGCGATCCTCATGTAGCCAATCAGAAAATTGAAGACTGCATGCAGCCAATGGGTGAATTTTAAGGGTTTGAGTGGGAACACTTGAATCAAGGATGCATAACAAACCACTAATATTTATAAGGGAGTCTTGATTCCATTGAACAAAGAAGAGGAGCAAAGTCAAAAGAAGAAGGAAAACCAGAACCTATTATTATGGTCATTGCAGAACATTGGTGTCAAAGATTTAGTGGAAAGGATGGCATTTACACATCTAGTTGATCAGAACAGAACAAGGAACACAATCAGCAAATCAGATCTAGCAGAGATTAGTTATTGAAGAGCAGATCAAGAGCCTGAGATCAGCATCAGAGATTGCATTAGATCAAGTGTATTATTCTAATACTCTCTCACAATTGTATTAGGAATTTGGAAATCCTATTTAGTTAGGTGGGTTTAACAGCCTTATGTATATCCTTTAATAGGGTGGCATTCTAAGTTGAATGTTCTTAAGTTCTCTAATAGGGCACACTCCTAATAGGGTGTAGAAATCCTTTAATAGGGTCACATTTAATAGTGTGTTGTAGCCTTTAACAGGGCAAACCATCAGAAGTGGTTGAAATCAATTGCTGCAGTAATTTTGTGGGTATCATCCCCACCCCAGTTTTACCTTCTTATTCCTAGAGGGTTTCTGGGTCATCAAAATCTCAAGTGTTATGTGGTGATGCATGTTTGTTTCTCATGATTGTTTAATTTTTATATGCATACATTTTAATTTCAGTTATATGTTATTAAATAGTTAAAACAAGTAAAAAGGCTAGTACTTCTGATTCACCCCCCCCCCCCCCCCCCCCCCCCTCCCAGAAGCACTCTTCCCATTAAAACATTCCAACACTTCTTCTCCCCCCTTTTTGACATAAATTCGAAAGGTGTATAATATCTTACTTGCTTGCAAGGCTATCTATACCTCTACTAATAATTCCATCATATGGTTAGATATGGATAAGTTATTATCATGGATGAGAGTCTTTGCATGTTCAATGTGCTTTTGCAGTGCATCCATGTTTGGAAGAATCATGCCCTAAATTTTTGCAAGTGTGGCCCTAATTTTGGCTTCTTCCCTCAATACTTCTACCAAAAGATTTGTTAGATATCTAATCTCTGTAAAGTGTAAAGAACTATAACAAGGATCAAGTGATAGTTGGTGTACACTTTCCTTCATATCCTTATCTATCTTGGATAATTTATCCTTGATCTCCTTTGTGAAGATAGATGTGTCACTCAATTTGACAAATAAAGAAACAACATTACTAATAGATGTTTCTAATGTAGCAAGAATAGTAGATAGTTCTACTTGATCTATAGAAATATTCTATGCTACTTGCTCCAACACTTTATTTTCAAATTTTCTCTCAGCTCTTTGCATCAATTTTTCTTGTCCATTCAATTCTTCATTGTACTTGTGGACAATTTTAGCTAACTAATCCACAATAGGTTGTTTCCCATCAACCTCAATATTTAGAGAATCAATAAATATGCTCTTTATGTCCTCAAGAATTTGATTAATCTTTTTATTCTCTTCTCTAAGATTCCTTTGCTTAGCCCCTTTCTTCCAAAGTTCTCTAATGGTATCCATTTCTTCAAGAGTGAAGTTAGAGGTATCCCAATTTGGAATAACAATATCCTCATTAAGATCAATTTCCTCCTCAACTTTGGACTGGTAGAAATAATTTCTTTACCCTTATTTAGAACTTGAGTGCTCAGTTGAGACTGATTCTCAACTTTTATTGTACTAACCATGGTGGAAACAATAGTGGAAGAAGTAGGAATAGCACCAAATCTACTAATAGTGGAAAAAGCACTAATAACAAGAATACCTTGATGTTTTTTGGTCAAACTTAATGTTGGGAGGACTTGTTACTTAGAAAATGAAGTACTAGGCACTTTATTCATTGAAATACTTAGCATGATATTTCCAAAGATTGGTTGCATGCTTGGTGTTGCAAATTTGACCTCAACTAACTCACTAGAATATTTCTATGATCCTGATTGCACTAGGCCTTTTCTCAGAGAGTGAGGAAAAGAAGTCATAACTAATGTTTCAATATTTTTTGCATTAGATTCTTCAATACTATGTATTTCTAGAAGACTTCCTTCAATGGCTTCTTCTTCCTCCTCCTTATCGTCAAGATTGACATCATCTATCTCCTCATCTCTAATTTCTACTTCTTCTTTAGCATCGTCATCTTCACCATCTTTATAATCAACTTGAAAAAAAAAATCACTAGGTTTGTGCAGCCCATTGATATTCTTTCATGTGCTAGTAGTAGACTTCACCACAGATTCAATGTCTTTGAGCAGTATTAGACATGTATTGAATTTTACTGTGAGCTTCTTCTCATTAGTTTTCAAAGATTCCTTTACTTATTTGTCAGTGAGACTTGGAATAAGATGTCTCAAAGTTTGTTCATTGATGTCTTTGGTAGTTTTCATTGCACTATCCCCTTGAGGTTTAACTACTTTCAAATGCATATCAGGAACTTTCTATGAAAGCTCATCAAGGGAATACTTCCACTTACCCAATTTTGTCACAAGGGTATCCTCAATTTTATTTTTCTCTTCTTCACTCCTAATCTCATACTTAAGAGACTTAAAATAATCCATACATGTTCCTTGTTCTCTTTTTTTTAGTCTTTCTTAAAGGGTAGGTGCAAACCTCTGAAAGATAATTTGTTCAGCTTCTTCATCTTCCCCTAACTTTAGTTTCCTCTTATATTTGGAAGATCTTCTTGTAAACATAATAGTGGAGGACTTGGCAGGTTTGGTTATTATAACCTTTCCTTTCTTCTTTAAAGGCCCTCTTCCTTAGGTTTTTCTTCCTCTTCATCATCCTCTTCATCTTTGTCTTCTATATCATCTCCTTTACCCTCGGTAATCATAAGAGGAGAACTTGATGACTTATAATTCTTGATTATTTTCTATATCCTCTTCCTTACTCTATTCACTACTTGAGGTAACTTAATCTCACACTCAATTTTGACCTTGGCCTCTGCATAAGTGCCAAAAAATTTAGCTTTAGGATCCACAAGCTCATTCAGTAGAGCTTCAACAATATCTTTAGTGTCATCAATGTTAACCTCATATTCCAAAGGCTTAACCCATGACAGTCTAAGTCTAACTACCTAAATGTAAACCTTGTCACAATCAACCATAAAACAAATATCTTCCTCATAATCTTCTACTAGTTTCTTGGGAATCCTAAATCTTCTCTACATTTCCTCCTTAAATGTCTCAAAATAGTTTTCCATGATACTCTCAATTTTTTCTCTCATCTCTGCTATAAATTCATTTATTTGGTATAATACCAAAGTATCTTTCTTACATACTACAGTTATTTTAGAAGGGAAAAACTTCTAAACATACAAAAATAAACATGTCAAGGGAGAACAAAACTTACACATATTGTTTTTTGACACCTAAATGCTCTACATATTCTTTCTCAATTGATTAAAAATCAACTTGTCAAGGTCAAAGGACATTTTTTTCTTCACCACCTTGTATGTCAGGTCAACTGCTTTACATGACATTTTGCTTAACTAGCTTGAGCTATAGATTTCGTGAGCTATCACATAGATACCAAACTTAAATTCCATGTTAGTCGCACCACTTAGCTTCATGCCATTTTTGTCCCATTCAACAAGAGTTCTCTTTGTCAATTTTTTGCTACCTAGGGTTTTAGTGGTCTTTTCTTTGTTTAACATGGGAAATCTAATAATCTTATGTATTATCTTCTTTGTTATTAATGTAGAGAATCATAGAAACAAACCAATTAGTGGGATACATGCTTATCTCTTCAAAATCCATGAAATAAAGTCCATTCTAAGAGGCATCTAATTGTTGATCTCAAATTGATTTTGACATATGAGTGAAAATATACTTAAGTCCTTTACTTAGTTCATGTTGAACAATTAATGCATGTCGAGCATAAGTTGTCAGATAGTATATGTCAAGCAAGATATATTCAATAAGTGTGGAGTAGCTAGTAAGTGTCAAGTCACTCAAGTATCAAGAAGATAGTAAGTGTTGAGTTAAGCAGATATCAAGTCATTTAGAGGCTAAGTTACAACATTGAAGTCGTAGTTGATGTTGAGCATCAGGGACTTCAAGTGCTAAGTAATATAGTTTTTACATAGTTATTTGTAATGGCACAAACTACTATGTAAACCATTTTGGAGCTGACTTGAGGATTTTTTTGCGATCCTAGATAATAAGGAAAAATATTTATTGAGAATCCATATGCAATACATGCAACCAATTAGGAAAAGAGAAGGATTTAGTGCAATATGGGTGAATCACAATTTTTGATTCATACCTAACCCTAAGTCACCTAGGTTTGCTTAAGGAGGAAAAACCCTAATCTTTTATGAGTATGTGGGAGGAGAAAAAGAGAGAAGTTTACATGTCCAAAAAGAGTATTCATGGTGATTGATGTATTGTGAATTGAGATACATTACAGAATTAGTTAGAGTAGAATAGAGGAAAGGAATTAGAAGACATCAAAGATACATATGATCAGGAAGGATCAAGTACATATCAAGAAAGAGGTGATCTATCATCAAGCAATAGAGTGCTAACTAAAGGATCATTGCTAAGAAATTCTAATAGGTGAATTAGTTAAATCTCTTAATAGAGTAGTCTTAATAGGTTGTTGTAAATGCTTTAATAGGGTGCTTACTTCATTGTAATCCAAAGTCCTTTTACCAGGCACACTTCTAATAGGGTGTTGAAATCCTTTAACAAGGTAAGATCTAACAATATTGTAAAGCTTTTAACAAGGCAAACCTTTCATAGGATAGATCATGTTTCATGATCAAAATATTGTAACCTTCATTAGATACACTTTATTACTGCAATAGTGGAGATTTGTGGGTGTCATCCCCACCCCAATTTTACCTTCTCCTTGGAGTATTTTTGTGTAACTAAATATCTTGTTTCATACATGTTTTGAATGTTTACTTACTTTCATGTTATGGATGTATATACTTAATTTGGTATTTTAGTTTACATGCATAGATTGTGAGATAGATGTATGGTGAATGATTTTAAAGTTGAAGTTTTAAGTACTGATTCACCCCTCCACCTCTCAGAGTTTATTTTCCCTGTTGTATTTCCAATAACTGGTATCAGAGCTTAGTTTTTTGGAAAGTAAAGCTTTTCATCTTTGAGGAAAGATCTTGGATATGGAAGTCTACAAGTTGGGAAAGACTATTGAGAACTAGATAATTGAACTATAACTTTCCCTACATCAGCTAAATGAAGCAAGAGATGAGTTAAAGTGATCATTGAAAAGAAGGAAAGAGATATCTACTGAAGAGAATGACATACATTACAAATAGACTAACACTACTAAATTATTTGTAGATGGAAATAAAAATGAATTTGATGCAACAGTTACAGATTTGATGGAAAAGAATGGAACCTTAACTAAAGAGGTCAAAAATCTCAAGATAGAACAAGAAGTCCAATCAATATTTCTATGTGATGTAACTAAGCAAAAAAAGAAACCTGAAGAGGACAAAGTCATGATTGAAGATGACAAAAGGATACTAACCAATAGACTAGAAGAGAAAACATTAGAGGTGAATAGGATTGCTCACATACAATTGGAAACATTGAATAAAATGATGGTTGCAAATCATGAATTGAATGGAAAAGATATTGAGATCACAACTCCAAATTTATATAATGAATACTTGAGAAATGATCTAAAAATATAAAAAAGATTTTGTTGAAATCTTAAATAGACCCAGTGAAGCTATCAAGTATTTTGAGCAATTGATGAGATCTCCTAGATCTAATAATGATATTACTAGATTAGGTTACACTAGTACTGAAGAAGGAGAATCATCCAAAAGTGGTGAAGAAAGAAGTAACAAAGATAAGAACTCTAAACGTACTTGTTATAATTGTGGTAAGATAGGTTATATTGCCAATGTTTGTAGGAGGAAGACTATAAATTAGAATCCTAAGTATAAGTTCATGGGCCACTACCAAAAATGCAAAAAATAAGGGCATTAGGTACATGAATGCAGAACCAAGACCATAAGCACACAAAGATTTGAATTTTACTACTATAATTGTCATAAATATGGACATAGAGCATATGAATGCATATCCAAGCCTAAATGGTCATCAAAAAAATAGACAAAGGTAAAGCACAATGGAAACTCTTATAACTAGGATTATAATACTAGGTACAGTTGTCACTATTGTCAAGAGTATGGAAATGTTGCTAAGAATTTCATAAGAACACATTTTAGAAGTGACTACAAAAGATGCTTGCATAAAACTACATGTCTTAGCTATTTAAATATCAGTCACATAAGTAGGAAATGTCCAACAAGGTCAAAGGCACCTAGAAATGAGTTCAATAAAGGAAAAGGAAAGGAAGTTGTTGAAAATTTCAAAGATGAGATGAACAAGACATGGAAGTGAAAGGAAGATTGTAGCACATCAAGTTCAAAAGGGATGACTTCACCCAATGGGTCAGGTGATCACACCACCTCCAATCAAGAAATAAAAAGATATGAGTGGGATTGATATTTAAAAGACATATTATACATTAGATCCAAGGTTTTAGTTCTAAAAATATTATATTTGCATGAAGAAAGATGCAAATTTCTATTTAGAATTGTGAAGAAATATTTAAGTTATGTTAGTTTAAATGTTACTGGAGGCATGAAAAGTTTCACTATGGTTGTTGAGTGAAATATAGTTAGTGTTGAGCTATCACAAGTGATAGTGTTGACCAAACTCATAATGGTTACTGAGAGAAAAAGAAACTACATGGAAGCTGAGTGAGTTGAAATTTCTATTCAATATAAGCTTATAGTTGTGTAAGCACTGAGCATTAAATACAAATTTTTTAAGATCTATATGATCAATTTTCAACTCATTTGACATCATTCAAAAATGGATAGTGAAAAAAGAGCTAAAAAAGAATTAAAGAGATCATTCCAAGCATTTTTAGAGTGAATTCAACCAATGTTCAACATCATTTATCATATTTTTGAAGGTATTTATCATGTGTCGAGCTACATTGTTTGAATTTGTGCAAACCCTAGATATTGAAAATGGCATCTAGTTCTTTTACTACCAAGTTCAAAGAGGGGAAAGAAGTTTTAAATGTTCAATTTATGAACAATGAGATTAGACAATCAAAATTTAAGCCAATTCCTGACATTTCTTATAAACAAGACCCATCTAGTGCATTATCCATGATACCACCACAAGTCCTAATGATTCAAGATGTGAGATGTTGTTACACATGCAAGGTGGATAGCATAGAAGATATGGAAATCAAAAACTTATATGAAAAATTATGTGATAATGGATTATTAAAGGAGGAATACAAGATTTTAGAGAGAAAAGGGTTAACCCATGCCCTAAAATTTCCAAATGTCTTTAAGACGGAATGGATTAAAATTATCTTGAGCATAATTCATGATAATTTTGTATGGTTAGAGAATGGACCTATCAAGATCACTAAGAAGATTGTGTAGAGGGTAACTAGGTATCCAACCCCAAACAAACCCAAAACAATGAGGAGTGATGCAAAAGAAGTCATTAAGAAAAACGTAGGGGTAGTGTGGAAAAAAAGAAGAATGACAATCGATACAATCACAGATTTCCTAATTGTTTTTTCAGTAAGGATTATCTCACACAAATTATTTCAATCAAGTAGGTTGAATAGCGTACCTTGAATGTTTGCTAACATGGGATACAAGATAGTGAAGAAGGATCATACTTATGACCTTGTCGAGCTATAGTTGCAAAAATTATCAAAAAAATTGGGAGCAATAAGGAAAACCAAGAGTGCACAATGCAAGTTTGGATCAATACTTCTATGTATATATTTCTATGTGCAGAACATATTTCCTTCCTTTGGAAAAATTGCATGGAAGATAAACACATCTATTATAGTACAAATAGGTGAATACATTGAGAAAATGGGAGAAATTTTTGAGTCTATTATGACTAGTTATTTTGAGGACTTCAAGAAGTCTATAAAACAAAGACACAGGATTCTAGTGTCATTAGTGAGAAATATTTTAATCATGTTTTCTTTCTATTTGATACTGATTTCACGTATGTATAGGTTGCAGTTCCAAGGGTAAGATGGTTAAGACCTCTAGGCGATGAGATTAATATAGGTGAGGCATCTACAGCAATTACAACTTTTCTTGTAGAAGAAGTAGATACTGAGGCTACTACCTCTAGAAATTATGATGTTGCAAAATCAAAGATAACTATGGACTTGAAGACAACATTAATAATAAGAAAGAAGAAGAAAAATGTTAAGTTAAAAGAAAAATTTGGTGGAGTGGAGGAAGATGAAGAAGAAGATGTTCCTACTCAAGCACTATTGGCCCTGACACAAGGTCAAGAAGAAGATCAAGGTGAAGAGGAAGTCAAGCTTGAAGAAGATGTCAAGGGAGAAGAATCCAGTGAAGCACCTATAACCATAGAGAAGAAGAAGAGAAATCCTAAAGCTCTAATAGTTAGCAAACCAAAGAAGGTTGTAAAACCTAAGCCTAAAGTACTAGCACAAGATATACTACTAAGAAAGCTCAAGAGGTGGCAAAGCCAAAAGGAATGAAGGTCAAAAAAGCCACACAGTATGATGATTTTATGAAGAGACCAAGGAGAAAGTATGTTGCTCCAGCCAAATTAGATGAGGAGAGGACATAATCTAATGATAATATCCAATTCCAAGTGGTAAATCATAGTTCTTCTTCTAATTTGGATAATCTATGTAAAAATATAAAGAATAATGTAGATTTAAGTGGATTTTCACACATTGAATTTGACAAGCTTGAAATGTTAGATATGGATAAGGTAGAAGAGTTGGTATATGCCATGATGGAAAAATTTAAGATGACTCCAATTGAGATTTCCAACTCTCTACCAAAGAACTTATATGATAGAGTTGAGAAAAGATGGAAATATAGTCTCACAATAGATAAAAATATAAGAGAGACTACACTTGCAAGAGTGATGCTAGATTTAGATAAATTTCAAATGACAAAAGGCATTAAGAAGTATGTAGGGAAATTTTCTCCAAAGTACCTAACATTCCATTTCTTGTAGAATAAAATTCAAGATGTTGTTCAACAGAGTACCCAAATATGGAAGGAAATCTATGGGTTGAAAATACCTAAGGTAATTGAGAAGACACTTGTTGAGGTAAGTGATGAAAAACATGAAGTAACTGAGGTTACTATAGTTGATACTCATACAAATGCACATGTGGAAGGCAATGAGACAAATACAAATGCACATGCAACAGTTGAAGATGAGTAGCAAAGAGAACAAAGTATACCAGATATACAAATGTCGAGCACCAATTCACAACATGTAACACAAGAAAACATTGAAACAATAAAGATCAAAGATGTTTTTGGTAAGGTGACTTAGAACATCAATCCCCTAATAGAGGAGGACATGCATAAAATATTGCAAGACACTACCACCAAAGCAAAATTATGTAGCCATCCTATATTGGTGAGTGTAGATGAACTTAAGAAGGTAGAGAAGACATTTGTAGAGGTAGAAACATAATACATATCAAAGATACCTCAATTTACTATGATACAACCTACATTACCCCTTACAGTGTATCAAAGAAAAGAGCCATCCATGACCAACATCAAAAAATTGGCACACAATGTGTCAGTACCAAAAGTTGCTATAGAACAATAGGATAGAACATAAGTTCCAATAGGTCAGGTAGATATTTCTACACCTATAGCACAAGTTCAAGGTATGATTGAAATTAAAAGGCAAGAAGAGAAGAGGACTAAAGATTTGGACTTGACTACACAGCCTGAGGAGCAATTAGCAATACAAACACTAGTTGCTTTGCCAGTAATTACTACTCCTCCAAGTCAAGCACTTCACAGGCCGAGTGTAGAAGCTACACCAATGCAGTCATCTAGGCCTAGTCCTAATACATTCAAGATACAAAGTTGCATCATTTGGTGATGTAAACTTGGAATAAGTGATTATTCTACCAAAGTTTGATTTTATGAGTATCACTATTGAAAAAATGGGCATACTACATGATGCCCTTGCAAGGAAAAAGCAACAAGAACTTCTCAGAAGGGAGCTTAGGCACAGGAAATATTTCAAGACATCAAGGACATATTTCTTGATGCATTCAGCCTACCAGCACTTGAAGAAGAAAAGCCTATCATGGAGTAGTTGGTAAAAATTGTAGAATAGATCAATGATGTAGACCTAGATTCTAGTGTGAAATTACTTGAATGGTCTAAGAGAAAATTTCAAGGAAAGGTTAATGAAAAGATATCAAGTATTATTACACTTAGTCAGGTTGAGTTAGCAACAAAGATTGATAGTGTAAAGAAAGTCTTAGAGAATATTTTCTCACTTTACACTAAGTTGAATCATACAAATTTTTTCACAAAAGAAGTGTGGTGCCATATTGATAATTTGGAGGGAGATATGAAGAAAATGGATACAACTCTACCTCATTCTCTAGCTCAGAGTCAGAGGCACTTCAGGAATTTCATGAATTCCTAGGGTCAATTGGTAGCTTTGCATGCTCAGTATGCAAATATTTGAGCTACACTAATTAGCATCCAATCCATGTTTGTTGGAGTTGAGGAAAGCCAACTCCGAAGACGCCAAGATCACCTGCATGCGAACCTGTCAAAGAGAAGCCATAGAAGGGGAGGAGCATGGAGCAAGGGAAAAACCCTAAACGGACATGAGAGCCAAAAATGCAAACACAATAAGAAATGTATTTACAATAAGAAATGGCTTCATAACATGAAAATACAATGAGGAGAGCTTGAATATAAAGAGCTCATGGAAGCTTGTAGAACAAGCTAGAAGATAAGTGTGACAACTAGAAGGGAACAAACTCCCGTGTTGTCACAACATGCATTAAATACGAAATATTAAATAAATGCATGACCTAAGTAAACTTAAGCAATAGAATAAATAATTAAATATTAATTATTTACTCTAACACCCCCCCTTAAGTGCAACTTAGGGAACTGCCTTAAGCTCACAAAGCTAAGATGAATGCATAATGGGTCCCGACAACGAGGCCATTTTAGGTACCCTAAGTACAATGCAAGAAGAATGCAACCTCTGTAAGTAGGGAAAGAGAGAAAAACACATGGGAAAAACCCTCCCCTAAAAAGAGGTAAGAACCCAGTGAAGAGCTGAAGAAGTCTCTAACTAGGGAAATTGTCCCCTAAAACAGGAACAAAGAGTGATCATGAAGAAGCAGCATCACTGAAGCATGAAGAAGTCGCAAATCTGCCAAACTGCTGATCTGAAGAAACCTCCATGGAAGAAGAAGGCACGAGCCGAGCATGTCTATATGGTAGATGATCCATCTCACCGAAATGCATAGGTAGCCAGCCACTGCAATCGCCTTGTATGTAGGATCAACCACTGAATACATAATTCACACTATCGAACCATCAAACCATGGATGCATTAGAACACAGCATAATCCCCCCTTAATGCAGACGGGGGTGTGATGACAGGCAACTGAGAAGGTGAGCCAAATCTTCTGCAAACGAACCAAGAATGAGGAGAGAGGAAAAGAAGTACAGACACCGATAAAGACACGGTCTAACTGACTCTGCATGGGCTAATGTCGTGGAAGGGACACTCACTTGACAAAGGGAGAATGCCTAAAATAGCAAACAAATAATCCCCCCCATGGTGCTTTATGAAATAGTGCAAGTACACCTGACTCAAAACAACGTTCATGACTCCCAGAAATGCAAAAGTGACAATTTATCTCAGTGCGAAATAGAAAAGTGCTTCAAAAAGATAGCTACAATGATCAAAAATGAAAAAGAGCTGAACCAAGAGAAAGTACAGCCGAAAAGAAAGCAAACCATGCCAGGAAAATGATCCTCGAGCCTAAAACACTCAAAATATCAACCATAGAGCAAAAATGCCAAAAATATGATAGAAAGAGCAAAGGCCAAAAACAAAGAAAAAGGACTATATTTCTGAAAAGAACACAGAACCAGCTTTCCAAAAATATAAAGTTTTCAAAAAACAGGCATGGGACGCAAAAGATATGCATGCCGGAGTCAAAAATAGGACTTCGGACTTCAATAGAAAAAATGAGCAATAAAAAAGCATCAAAACCTAAAAATACCTGTACCAAAATCTTCGTCTCGGAACCAGCTTTCTGGCGCTTCTTTTGGATCGGAAAAATACCTCCGTATGCAAGAGTTATGGCCAAAAAACCACAAGTAGGTCCAAAAGCAATCAGGAGAGGTGCATGCAAGGGCTGATGCAGTGCTGACGTCAGCAAGTCAGCTGATTAAATTTGACGGCTTGGAGGCCGTCGCAGCAAAAAAAAGGTGCCACGTGGCAGTGCTGATGTGGCAGGGGTGACGTGGTGGGTCCACGTGGCAAGGTGCCACGTGGCGCCCATGCCACGTGTCACCCCCGCAGTGGCCTACTCGGCTGACAGGCTGCAGAGTTGGCGCTGACTGGAGGCGGAGCTGTCGGGCGGCGGAACCGGGAGGAGACCGGGCGTTGGCGGAGCGCGGGCTGAGAAGTGGAGAGGCGCCGCCAGCGGAGGGTGGCGGCCAGGAGGCGGGCGGGCCGCGGTGGTTCGCGGGCGGCGCTGCCTGCTGCGGCCGCTGCGGGCGGCGCGCGGGTGGCGCGGTGGCAGCCCCGCGGTGGCGCGGTGGCGGCGCTACCGGAAATATTTTTTTTTTTAAAAAAATCCACGCTGCGTCCGTACGATCCGTACGGCAGCGACCCTGGAGGCCTCAAAAAATCGCCAAAAATGCCCTGTCTCCAATAATGAAAAGCTTTATATGAATCTTGACTGCAAACGGCCTTCCGGATCCAATGGTGATGTCCGTTTGGGCTGAAAGTGCTCCGAAAAATCGCTGATCCCTTGATTTGAAGAAAAAATGCACAAACAAACTAGGGTTTGTGACTTCAAATCACGGCTTCAAAATTTCTTCAACGAAGCAGCAGCAGGAAGGCTCTGATACCATGTTGGAGTTGAAGAAAGACAACTCCGAAGACGCCAAGATCACCTGCATGCGAACCTGTCAAAGAGAAGCCATAGAAGGGGAGGAGCATGGAGCAAGGGAAAAACCCTAAACGGACATGAGAGCCAAAAATGCAAACACAATAAGAAATGTATTTACAATAAGAAATGGCTTCACAACATGAAAATACAATGAGGAGAGCTCGAATATAAAGAGCTCATGGAAGCTTGTAGAACAAGCTAGAAGATAAGTGTGACAACTAGAAGGGAACAAACTCCCGTGTTGTCACAACATGCATTAAATACGAAATATTAAATAAATGCATGACCTAAGTAAACTTAAGCAATAGAATAAATAATTAAATATTAATTATTTACTCTAACAATGTTGACCCCACACATGGAAATACTTTAGAAGGAGCTAGCCTTTATGTTGAGCTATAGTTATGCACAATGCTAAATGGCAGGAATTCTTACAAACTCCTCACTTGAAAAGCTAATTTTGTGAATCAACTCCAAGGTTCAAGATTGATCTTGCAACCTACTAGAATCAATTCAGTTGAAGATAAATGTGATTGTTCACAAGGAGGCCTTTGCTGGTTCATTTTGATTTCAGATGAGATGAAGAATTTGTACACTACTTCAAAATAAAACACACAAGAAAGAACTATGTTTTTGTATTTTTATGTTTTTTATGAATGCAATCTAATAATGCAACTAAAATGAAGTCCTATTCTAACAAGGAGGTTAGTAAAGAAAATAACAAAACTTTAAATAAAATAACATGAAATTGAAATCCTAATGGACATAAGCTATGGAAAACAATACATTTTTGAGTTAAGCTTTCAAAAAAATTGGTAGGTAACCAATGAAAGGAGCAACGCTTCCTTGATTCCACTGATGCAATCATCAGTGAGAAACTTAGTGATCACATGATGTTTCACTTTTCATCAAATTTCAAGGCCACAGAAAGTGTGCTCATGCAAGATGAAAAGTTATGTAGGCACAATTCAACGATTTCTTCTCAAGCTAGTTACGTCAGCAAAATTCGTCAAAACCATAGTAAACACAAGAATTAATGAATCACACAACCAGAAACAAAGCAATAAACTTTTGGCTCAATCACAATTCCATGACCATAAATACACAAAAATATGACACATTTAGGCAAGAATTACCACACTTCAAATGCGAGCACCAAAAAGATAATTTTATTTCAAAATAATGGTGGCCCCAATTACATATTACAATGTAGTACTTATAAGAAATCATCTCCTCAATTTTTGTTGAGAGTGAGAGATATCTTCATGCAATCAAATGCTTTTAATTTAATAAAACAAACTAATTATATGAAAACTATTAATCTAACTGGTGCTTACTAGGACTCCATCCATTTTTATTCATTAATTGGATGCATGAGGCTTTACATGTTAAAATATAAAGAATTTATGAGATGAGAAAGAATAAGAAAGCCTTTAGTCAAAGTGGAAGTGTTTGGGAGTGCCAAAAATGGAAGTTAATCCTTCACTAGCCATTTGTCAGAGTTAGACTATCATTAGGATGTGTTTTTGATGAATGGAAATCTCTATTTTTAGAACTAGTAGTTAACTGTCAGTGCACCTCTACAAAAGAAGACCTGCGAACTTGTAGACCTGTGTAGTTGCGGACCTATGAAGCTGCGTACCTCAAAATGGTGCAAAATCTCAAAAATTTACTAAGTGTCAAAATTGAAATTCTAGCATCTAAGTTTTGTTCCCCTTCATCCCAAAGCTATGTCTGGATGTTTGCCCTTGAATTTTTCTATAATCTCAATAATCTTGGCTACATATGGTAAATCTAAAGCCTCATATTTGTCTTTGACCTTCTATCTATAATTGTCTACCTCAATTTGAGTCTCAACAAAATTGTTGAGTTTGGTATCCAATTCTAATAAGGCTTCCTCTGTTCTGAAAGCTTGCCGGATGTCCTCATCATTGGAAGGTTCCTCAAAAATATTCTTGAAACTCTCCACTACTACTTCTATAGGCAATAACTTCTTTCATTCCTCCTCATCAAAAATTTCTAAGCATGCATCGCTATAATGCCTCTCTGTTTCCAAAATTCACTCTTAGGCTTGGTCCTTGAGCTGGTGAATCTCCACGTGTAATGTTTCCATTACTTTATTGCTATCTGCAATCTTCTTTATCTAATCATCAATCAAATCTAACTCTTCCACTATATACACATCTACCAAAATCCTATACCTTTTCCCCTTTATGGCTTGCAAAACTTGTAAGTCCTTACTCCAAGCCCTTACTTCATCTAGTATACTAAAATCCTTCTTCAAAATTGCCACCATTCTATTCACATTTTCCTGCATAGCATGTAGTAACTTCAGGTTCTCTTGGATGATCAAAACACCCTTCTCTTCAATACTTTCCCACCACTGTTGATAGGCTTTCAAAAATGGTTCCAAATGCACACCTCCCCCTTCTCTGAGTATAGTGTTTAAGGTCTCCTCGGAGTGCTCAAGGTCTAGAGGACCAACAAACTCAGCTAAATATCCTCTTGGGATTTCATTTTACCTTTGAAGTGTTTAGAGTTTAACCTCTTCCTATTCCATATTCCTAAAAACTACCTTTATTCCCATGGTCACCATCAATCTTGTCGTATCCAAGGTGGTCCTCTCAAGCATGACCTCTTTGATTTGATAATCTTGTGGATCGAGGCTTTATGTATCTGTATCAACAAGAGGGATGGCCACTTGTGTGAACAAATCCTGATCTCAAGTACTATTGACAAATGCCAACAGTCTCACTTCATGTGATGGAGACTCTGGTTTATTCAAAATCTTGACCAACTCAATAATATCCTTCTTGTCAGCATGGAATTGTGGTTTTTTGCTCCTCATTGTTTCTTTCTTAGCCACTTGGAACTCATTCAGCTGAAGATCTACCTCTCAAGGATGAAGGAGTATGTTTTTCTACCTTCATTCCCTTATCACTCCTCCTCAAAGTTCTTTCCCTTTGTGGGGATCTTCTTTTATAACCTTTGTCTTTGTAGACCCTATATTTTGTACCTCAGTGTCTTGGGAGGCTAGTTGAGAATATTCTACCATTTTTCCCTTCTTCAACACTTCATCACTCACCATTTTTTGTGGTTACTCCTCTTGTGAAGGTTCCTTTTGAACCTGTTCTTCTTTAGAACTTGGAGGTAGAGGAGTAACCGAACCTTGATCTACCACTATGATTTGTGGTGGAGATGGGGGAGTAAGATGAGGACCCTAAGACTCTGGTAGCATCTACATCCAGTCTTCCTATTGGGGTTCACCTGTAGGGGTATCCCTAATCGTGTCCCTAACCAATTCTATCCCCATAGGCATGAAGTCAAAATTTAACATTTTAAACATGTCATCACCCTCAACATCTTGCTTATCCACCCACTATTGTACATCATCTTCTAAAGAAGAAACTTCCAAAGGTTCCTCTAGGGCAGATGGCAGTGTCACTATGGAACTTCTTCTCTTTTCTTGTTCTATGGCTCTAGCTAGAAGAGTTTTCTCTGTAAAGGAACATCTTCCTCTTCTTCTCCCTTGGGTATAGTTTTAGGGACAAATGGGCAAGGAACCATTCTTTTAATCAACCTTTGCCTCTTCTTTATATGGATCTTAATATTTTTATGTTTCATGGAGGTAGAAGGGGATATTGGTTTTGCTTGTGGAGGAGGAATAGAGACCTGTTGAATTTCTCCTTTTGTCTAGCTTGGGGAAACTGGAGGCAATTGAGGATCCAACTGGACTTGAGTAACTACAATATCCTATGACCCTTGCACATCTATTTCCTATTGCTAAGGAGGTGTGTGCACTTCACCCTCTTCTATTATGACCTATTGAGGAGAACTCCTCTTTCTTTTTCCCTTTCCTTTCCTTCCAGAGGGTGATAGTATCCAACTGATTGGTCAAGTTAGTATACTATTTTTGGCCTGATAGGAGACTGAGCCACAAAGGTAGGAATGGTAACTTTCTTTCCTCTACCTTTCTCTAGGTGAGCTTGCATGTAAAAAATCATGGTATCAGGTATTGGATCAAGTTGAAATGGTTTCTTGATCTAATCCTTTTTCATCTTAATGACATGCCTCACCCAATGATTAATATCATCATTCTCCTCTCTATCAACCTTAGCATTCATTATGGGTCTCTCTCCAATTTTGTCCAAGTTGAACAAAGGGTCCAGTAGCTCCCCAAAATCTTGCTTCAGTATCTCCTCCAAAATCTGAACCTTTAGAGACTTTTCAACCAAATACAAAGTTGTCTTACAATAATCCCTAATATGGACATCGTAGTCATTTTTTGCATTCATCTAGTGGTCCTCAATGACCTCTTCATGGAAAAATTCTCTGCTCTCTAGACTCTCAAATTTTCTAATATTGTCAAAATATGGCTTGGGAGAATTTTACTTCTTAAGATGATATTGCTCCCACTCCTATTTCAAAGACAAAATATCCTATTTCCACTTAACTCTATATGGTCCTATGACTAGGGGCCATGTCCAACATGGTCTTCATTGTTTCCTTATCCTATCATACATAGATTCAATCAATCATTCAATCTCCAACAAAACCAATCTATCACAATGATATCTAGGGAGCTTTTTGGGTTAATAGTGGCACCAACTACTCATAGATATGTAAATGTTTTGAACTAGTTATAATAAGCCCCGCAAGCTGTTATCTGTGCTATTGCATCATCAGATAATCTTTTCGCATAATCTCCCTCAATAAATTAGATGATAGCAAAAATGAATGGATCATTCACGATCCTATATTCTTTTCTCTTTCTTGAGAGCTTCTTCCTCACTAGTTGAGGGTAGACAATGTACGGCCAAGCATTGGGACCCTTCATGTTTCCCCTCTTATACAATCCACTATAATGTTTTACCCTTTCCACTAGTAGATATACCATGAATGAATTCATATAGAACTTCTTCGTGTCCTTGACTACCCCCAATTGTTCACACAAGTTTTCACTTAATGTGGTGGCCCAGTCAAGTGGCATCCTTGCCATCTTGATTTTCTCAATGAAATTCACCATGAAAACATTCAAGTGCCCAACTACTAATAGAACCATGACCCTGCTTAGAAGAATGATAGAGTGTCCAATATCCTCCTTCATATACCCCCTTTTCATATCCACTTTTCTTGTTATCCTCCCTAGAGGATTCTTCTCAATGAGATAAGAAGATTGAATGATATCTATCGCTTCCTTTGGGTGTTCCCTATACCACCTTTTAGTTGCCTCATAAGTGAGTCTGATGAATTGATCTGTCCTAGGGAGATGAAAGACCCTTTCAATGTTGTCAAGTCTAAGGTCAAGAACAACTTCTCCAATCACACTCTTAACCACCCTTTCCTAGGGAACAAAATGTTGGGCAAGTGTCATTATTAACTCTAAAGACTACACTGATGTTGGGTGCAAAGCTGCATTCACTAACCTTGATCGAATTAATGCAGATACTAAAGTTGATCTCTCTATGGTTTTGTTGCAAATTCTCAAGAATTCATCCAGATCAATGTGTCCCAAACCAATATCTTTTATTTTTGTATAATCATCTTAGAACCTTGATTTGGACGAGACCCCTTGGAACTTGAAAACCACAGGCTTCGGTGCCATTTTCTTATTGGATGAGGATACCATTATATCTATATCACAAAATGAAAATGTCCATCAATTCAAAATTGAAATGACAAGATAATGATTAGTCTTATTCTTAAAAACCCCAAAAAAATGAAAGTGCAAAAAACACCTCTATCCCTTTTCTTTTTAAAATAAAAATTAAATTTTAAAAGAATAAATAAAAATAAGATGCGCACCTATACACCAAATTAGGTGGGCATCACATTTTGGTGTTCTTCACAATGTGTAGGGGTTCTCACATTAAGGGGTGTGCGGGAGTGCACCAGATTGGGTACGCTATTACACACCCCTTTATATTTTGCATTTGGGGGTTTTAATTTTTTTTGGGGGTGATGTGAAGGTTGGGGGTGCACAGGTGCACACGCCTTTTCTTTTTTTTATGTTTGTTGCTTTAACTCTATGCAAAGGAGTAGGTTTTGAGGGCGCATAGGAGTGCACTAGGCTAGGTGCATTACTATGCACCCCCATTTTTTTTGTATTCAAAGGGGATGTTTTGTGCACCTTAATTGGTGTAGAAGCACAAAACATGGATCAGAGGTGCGAAGTGTGGAGAGCTTGATGAATTCAGATTTTAGTGAGTGTAGAGTAAACAAAATGAGCAAGGTAAGAATTTTGGAGGGGCCAAGGGGTTTATATAACCCCACCCCTTGGGTGGTGCACAAGTTTGAACCTTCACACCTACACAAGCATGCACTTGTGCATCACCAAAGGGATGATGCGCTACTATGAACCAGACTGAGTGCACAAGTACATTTTTTTTTCCAATTTTTTTTAATTTTTACTTTTCTAACTTTTTGACTTTGGACGTGGAATTAGGGCCTCAAAATTGGCCTGAATCCAAAAAAAAATTAGGAGGTCTGCATTCCTATTAGGGAATGGGGTGTGCATTATGGAACCACAACACTTTGCAGAGACATTAATGCAAAAAGATCCCCATATTTCAACACATGAAGGCTTAGTTCATCTTGTTTCCAAGTTTGCCATCCAAATCAAATCATTGGAGATAGCTTTGAAGATAATACTTGAGGTCCATAAAAATTTCTTGGAAAAATTCATTATAAGTGTACAACCCATGACTTAAGTTTCAAAAGAGGGAGTATATATAAAGGGGCAGAATGCATAATAAGGAGAGATAAGTTTTGAAGATCAAACCAAAACTAAGTCAGCAAATTAGCATATGTAGAATCTAGTCAGAAGGAGTATTCAATTTTTCAATTTAGAATGGTACAATCAACTTAGGGGAGTTATTAAATTTTGAGGTATGACTGATGAGTCATAAGTTTTGCAAAATTTTGAAGTTTTTAAATTTTTTATATAAGTAGATATTATCTATGTTATGCTTTAAAAGCTAAGGTTATTCATGCATGACCAAGTATTTTTCCACTCATGTCAAAGGGGGAGATTGTTAGTCTTAGATTGGTTTTGACATATGAGTGACAATATACTTAACTCATTTACTTATTACATGCTAAACAAGTAATACATGTCAAGCATAAGTTGTCATATAGTATATGCCGAGAAAGAGATATTTAGTAAGTTTTGATTAACTAGTAAGTGTCAAGTCACTCAAGTGTCTAGTAGATAGTAAGTACCAAGGTATTTAGATGTTGAGTAATCAATGGATGTCGAGTCATTCAGAGGTCGAGTTATAGCACTGAAGTTGCAATTGATGTCAAGCATTAGGGACTTCAAGTGTTGAGTTATACAATTTTGACATAGGTGTTTGTAATGACACAAACTACTATGTAAACCATTCTAGAGCCAACTTGAGGATTATTTTGTGATCCTAGATGATAAGGGCTATCTAGTACATGTAGCCAATTAGGAAAAGAGAAGGATTAAGTGGCAATATGGTTAAATCACAATCTTTGATTCATACCTAACCCTAAGTCACCTAGGTCTTCTTAAGGGGGATAAACCCTAATATTTTATGAGTATGTGGAAGGAGAAAAAAAGATAATTTTGCATGCACAAATAGAGTATTTATGGTGACTGAGGTATTGTGAATTGAGATACATTGCAGAATCAATTAGAGGAGAAAAAAGGAAATGAACTAGAAGATATCAGAGATATATCTGATCAAGAAGGATCAAGTACATATTAGGAAAGAGGTAATTTTTCATCAAGCAATAGAGTGCTAATCAAAGGATCATTGTTGAGACATTCTAATAGGTGAATTAGCTAAATCTCTTAACAGAGTAGTGTTAACAACCTATTGTAAATCTTTTAACAATGTGCTTACTTAATTGTAAGTCAAAGTCCTTTTACCAAGCACACTTCTAATAGGCTATTGAAATCCTTTAATAGGGTAAGATCTAATGATCTTGTAAAGCTTTTAACAATGTAGACCTTTCACAGGGTAGATCATGTTTCATGATCAAAACATTTTAACTTTCATTAGATACACTTTATTACTGCAGTAGTGGAGATTTGTGGGTGTCATACTTACCCCAGTTTTACCTTCTCCTTAGAGGGTTTTTGGATAACCAAATATCTTGTGTCATACATGTGTTGAATGTTTACTTACTTTCAAGTTATGGATGTATATGGTTAATTCTGTATTTCAATTTACATGCATAGATTGTGAGATGGATTTGTGGTGAATGATTTCGAAGTTGAAGTTTTAAAAAATATTCACCCCTCCCCCCCCCCCCCCCCCCCCTTGAGAGTTTACTTTTCCTACTTTATTTCCAACACTCATGAGGAAAAACATAACACCTTTCAACACAAGTTCACCAGTACTTCACCATTTACATTATCTGATTTCTATTTCGTAGAATATCATGCATAACTTTTGTTTCTGAGATTTAATTTACAAACCCTTTAGATTAATTATCTATAATCAGTATTTATCAAACATATAAAATATTAGCCCAAAAAAATAAAAAAATTACAAGTTATGGTCTCTCTACCAAGACCCATTTTCTTTGTCATAAACCAAAAACAAAACTTATAACCCTACATAACCAATCCAATATCTTTCATAAAACAAGGAAAATGATCCCAAAACAATTTAATATTAAGATTTTTTGAGTCTATTTTCCAAATGTGTAAGCCATTTAATCTTCCAATCCATAAATCATTACATGAATGCAAATCTATGCCTCCAACTTCATTGAAAATATTAAAACACCAATTTTCACTAAGAAATGTATAATTTATACAAATTTTAATGAAAACAACTCAAACCAATAGTAAATAAAATTAGATTCATATATTTTCCCAATGAATCCATTTATAGGTTTTAATTATTTCAAATGTGTCCATAAAAAATGTTTCAGTCTGGCTGTAGTTAGAGAATCCAAAATCTGCAAACAACCACTTTTACCAAAATGCTCATAACTTATTAATTTCTCCATATAATCACTCTAAACTTTAAAAAAAAGGAATTGTATTCATCCTAATATCAAAATTTACATATTATACATGGTTTTTAGGCTTTATATTGGTGTACAAGACCTAAAACCAACAAAAAAACTTAAAAACCAATCAAAACAACAACTTGGAATCGCTCCAAATTTGTTTCAAATGTAAATGTTTCCTTTCATTATGATTTTTTTATACAATAAATCAGTTTTTTATAGACTCTTTGGTGGTTTAAAACTTCTCAACCAAATTTTGAACCAACTCCTTACATTCTTTTAACCCTTTTTTGCACTTTTTTGCAATATTAAAACTTTATAATTTTGCATTTTCTTGACAACTTTACATTTATTCCCTTTAGGAATTACCATTGATTCTATTACATTTAATATCACATAAAAACATATTGACTTACATTAAATAATTAAAATATTTCTTAAGATCATCTCCAATTTCTTTATGACTAGGTGCTTCTACACCATACTCCTAAGCTTGAAAATTTTACATGTCCCATGGAAATGATCTAGTGAGAGTTTGTTGCCTCTTTCTCTTCATCACTGGATTGATGCATTTGCTTGTTCCTCTTTATCCTTTAACCTGTGACTCCTATCTATGGATTTTATTTTGCCTGCCTCCAAGGTGCAGCTCTCATCTGAAGTCCACTCCTCCATGCTGCAACAAACACCAACTTTTGTCCCTCACCTAGGAGTCCTCTCTTGCCTCTCTCCCTAGTCTCTTGGTGACACACAATAGACCATATCCTCTAGCCCTTTTGGTAGACATCCATGTCCACCTATTTACAATGAGTGAACCCACACCTACAACCAAGTAATTTCATAACAAGAATCAAAATACTCAACACTTTCTAGTGTAGATTCTCTTCTATCTACACACTCAGAATCTTCTAATCTCTAATACCAATCTGATGTAGAGCATTGTAGAAAAAAAAAATGTGAGTAAATTCTTATCCATTCAAATTACATGAAATAAATTCCATTCTTAGAGGCATCTCATGAGGAAAAACATAACACCTTTCAACACAAGTTTACCAGTACTTCACCATTCACATTGTATGATTTCTATTTTTTAGAATAACATACATAACTTTTGTTTCTCACATTTAATTTACAAACCCTTTGGAGTAATTATCTATAATTATTCTTTATCAAAAATAAAAACATCTAAGCCCAATCAAATAAATTAATTAAAAGTTATGGTCTCTCTACCAAGACCCATTTTCTCTGTCATAAACTAGAAACAAAACTTGTAACCCTGCATAACCAATCCAATATCTTTCATAAAATAAAACATAATGATCCCAAACCAATTTAATATTATGAATTGTTGATTCTAGTTTCCAAATATGTAAGTCATTGAGTCTTCCAATCCATAAATCATTACGTGAATGCAAATCTATGCATGCAACTCCATTGAAGATATAAAAAAAACAATTTTCACTAAGAAATGTATAACTTCCACAAATCTCAATTGAACAACTCACACCAAGAAGAAATAAAAATATATTCATATATCTTTCCAATGTATCCATTTAGAGGTTTTGAGTATTTAAAATGTGTCCATAACAAATGCTTCAATCTTACTATAGTTAGAGAAACGCAAATCTGCAAACTATTATGCTTCCACAACACACACCCCATTTCCTAATCAAAATGGGGACCCCCTACTTTCTTTTTTTGTCTTTTCAAAGCCCTAGTCCAAGGTTTGAGTCCTTTTGAGGTTTTACCTAGTGCCTTAGTCCACATCTAGGTCTCGAATAAGAAAACGCTATTGTTAGAAATCAGAGTTTTGGGAGGATATATAGGTTTTTTTTTGCAAATAAAAGGTGCATCAGCGCACCTAAATAGGTGTGCCAATGTGCTAAATCTTTTAAAAGAAAGTAAAAGGTGCATTTTTTTTGCACATTAGCATAGCTACACAACTTTGTAGCACCCGCTAAGTTGGGGCCTATATAACCCCGACCTCCCTTCTAGCTTCTCACTTCTTTTATTTGCTTCCTCCACACTCCCATGAACTGCAGCTATGCACCCACGAGGTGCACCTCCTTCTACCTGTGCCCTACAATTAAAAAAAAACACAAAATGGTGTGCATCTTTGCACCTTATCGGGTGCACTGCTGTGCACCTGCAAGGGTGTGCATTTGGTTTCAAAAACTTTTTTAAAAATTAGAAATTTAAAAAAAAAAACTAACTAAATTTAAGTAGTGAAATTAGGTTCTCATCAGTGCACCTAACCAGGTACAGTGATGCAAATCTAAACTCTTAAAAAATCTTCACATCATTAATGGGTTGTGCATTAGTGCACCCCATTAGGTGTGCTGATGCATAACACATGCAAGGTATAAACTAGGTTTTTTTAGGTCTTTTCAAAGCAGTCTAGGTTTTTGGGTTTTTCTCATATTAGTACTAATATGTGATTGATCATTTTTCCGTATACTTTAGATTAATGGACATACTTTTTGTGCAAATTTGATGGCATCTTAATCATCCTCCCTTAGTGAGAAAATGGCACCAAACCCAGTAGTGTTCAAGTTTCAAGACATTCCTACAAAATCATGGTTTCAAGATGACTACTTAGAAATTTGAGATATAGATTTAGGTGACACAAATTTGGGAGAGTTCTTAAAGCTATGCAAAAAACCAACTAAAAGGTCTTAGGTGATCTTCCCATTGATCTGATTAGGACTCATTAATGTAGCATCACACTTGGTGTTAGTATAATCTTCAAAACTAATCATGACACTCACAGAACATTTTATACCTAAAGAGAGGGTAGTCAAGAGCATAATGGGAGAGATCACTCTTGATCCCTAACCTAATAAAATTGAGAAAGTGTTCCATCTCACAAGGGTGGATCAATTCATTAGGTTAACATATGAGCAAGTAGAGAGATGGTACCAAGAACACATTGATGAGGCTTCTAATATCATCCAATCTTCATACCTTATAGAGAAGACTCCTCTGGAAAATAAAATGGGCAAAGTAGACATGACAAGAGGATACATGGAGGAGGATATTACATACTTAATCATACTCTTGAGTAGAGTTATGGGTTTTCTAGAAGCCAGACACCTAAATATTTTTATGGTGCATTTTATTAAGACAATAAAGAAAGCATAGATGCCACTGGATTGGGATTCTTCTCTCAGTTAGAGTTTAGGTGAGCAGTTGGTGGTAGCTAATAACAATAGGAAATTTTATATGACTTTGTATTTGGTATACCTCCTAGCTGCAAGAGCGACAGATTATCCAGTGCTTTATAAGAGGGCAACATGTAGGATGCAAACATATGATTGTATATTATATATCCTCAGCTAGTTAAGAAGAGGCTTTTAGAGCAAAGAAAAGAATACAAAATTTTAAATGATGCTTTCATCTTCAAAATAATCAGGTTCATAGAAGTAGATTATGCAAAGAGAATATTGGAAGAGGCAGCTATACAGAAATCACTAATTGGAGCTTATTATATCCAATTCTAGACATTTACATATTTAAGGGTAGCAGGTACAACTATCAACCCTAAGAAGCTCCCTAGGTATCCCAATGATAGATTTATCCTCCTAGAGATCTCTCAACAACTCTTGTATGCATATGACAGACTTAGAAAGTAGCACAAAATGTGTTGGATGTGTCCTATGACTATAGGACCTTTTCAAGTGGATCGAAGGAAAGATATTCCTTCTTTTGAAAGTAAATGGGATCAATATCCCTTGAAAGAGTATAATTCTCCTCAGCAATATTTTGAGAATATTAGTAGAGTACTATATTTAATAGGTAAAACATTCCAGCATGAAGAAGCCATTGAGGATCACTGGATGAATGTGACAAATGACTATGATGCCCACATAAGGGATTATTTTAGGATGACTTTGTATCTAGCAAAGAAAGCCTTGAAGATAAAGATTCCATTGAAGATAGTACAATAGGACACAGAGGAGTTTCTTGATCCATTATTCAACAAGGATAAGATTGGTGAACAACCTATTATGAATGTCAAGATAGATAGAGAAGAAAACTTACACATCAATCATAGGGCAAGTCACATCATCAAACTGATGCAAGATTGGATCAAGAAACCATTCAAATTGGATCTAATTCCTAACACAGTGATCTTCCATGTGCAAGCCTGTCTAGCTAGAGCTAGAGGAGCAAAAGTCACTATGCCTACATTCACAGCTTAGTCACCAATAAGACCAAAAATGGTACACCAACTTGATAGGCCAATTAGTTATTATTGGGCTAAAAAGGGTAAAGGTAAGGGCAAGAGGAAGAGGAATTCTCCTCAAAAAGTTGAACCAAAAAGAGGGAGAATTTTTGGAACCTCCACAGTAGGAATGGGAAAATATACAAAGGTCAGAGAACATAGAAATCGCACAAGCTCAAGGTGATCCTCAAGTGTCGCCAGTTGCACCAAGCCAAGGGGAAACAAAAATTGAAGTACAAGAGGTTTCCTAGCCTTGAAAAATAGAGCAAGCCTCCCCCTTGCACCTAAAAGGAGAAATATTAAGACTCCAATAAAGAGGAGACAAAAGGTGATCAAGAAAGTAATCCCTTTCCCATCAATCCTCAAACTTATTCCAGAAGAGACAAGAGAAGAGGATAATCTTCCTTTGAGTCAGAGAACTCAGCTAGCCAGAGCCACAGAGGAGGAATGAAGGAGAAGCTCTACAATTGCACCACCATCTATTCCTGAGCAACCCATTCAAACTACCACATTAGAAGATGAGATGCAACAATGGATAGATGAGCAGGATGTGGAGGGTACTAATATATTTAAGATGTTAGATTTTAATTTTATGCCCGTGGGTACCGAATTGGTTGGAGATAAAATAAGAGACACTCCAAAAAATCAAACTCAACATGAGGATTGGAGTCAACAACCACCTAAACCACAATGACCAGAGATGGTTTTGTCATCCCAACTACAAGCCGCATTCTGTGTAGATAAGAGATTAACTACTCCTTTTCCACCAAATAATGAAGGAGAACAAGTCCAAGAACAACAAGAGGGAGAGTTAGAACAAGTATCCACCGAGGAAGTTTTGGAAGAAGGACAAATAAGTGAACAACCTCAGCAAACTTCCCAAGACACAAAGGTGAGAACTGTTGGCTCCATAGATATAGAGACTCCTAGTGTAGATCTCTCATAGAAGGAAAAGACTACAAAAAGGAATGATAAGGAGAAGAGAATTGTAGAACAAACCCCTTCTTCATCAAAAAATAAATCTCCATTAGAATGCATTCCAAGGTGGCTAAGGAAAGATGTGATAAGAAATAAGAAACAAAAATTCACCACTAAAGAGGAGGATAGAATGGAATTGATATAAGTTCTAAGGAATCATGAATCACATCCAAGGGATGCATGGGCATTAGCCCTCATCATGAGTGATCAGAGCTAGGACTTGTTTGCCCGCATACTTATTCCTTCTCCACAATCAAACATTGAAGAATTAACTCCAAGGGATTAGTCTAGGAGGTTATGCTTGGGAAGCCAACCTTGGAGACTACAAAACTAATGGTAATGACAGGGATGAAGGAAGTGTTCAGGAGCCTAGAATAGGATGGGGTAGAATTGATAACACTTCGGCATGAAAAAAAAATACTAAAGGGATATCTAAGTTTTTGGTCCCTTGGATCCCACAAACCTAGAAGAGACTTTGTATGTATCAATTGAGAGAAGGGATAGGGGTGCAGTACAATTGGACCCATTTTTGAGAGCTTGTCAGAAATGGTGAGAAAGTTTTAGAAAGGCATATTGATCATCCAAGGAAATCTTAAATTATTACATGTTATACAGGAGAATGCAGACAAGTTAGTGGAAATTTTGAATCAAGATTTTGGTTTAATGGATGAAGTACATACCTAGGGGAAAGACTTATAGGCATTATAGGCAATCAAAGGCCAAAGGTATCAAATGCTAATGGATATATATACAATTCAGGAGCTAGATAAAATAGATGATTGGATTGATAAAATTGTAGATAGTCATAAAGTAATGGAAAAATTACACATAGAGATTCATAGGCTCAAGGACCAAGCCCAAGAGAACATTTTGGAAGTAGAGAAATATTATAGTGATGCGTGTCTGGACATTTTTGAGGATGATGCAAGGGAAAAGCTAATACCAGTAGAGGTAGTAGTTGAGATATTTTAGAAAACTTTTGATGAAATTTCTAATGATGAGGATATCTGGCAAGCATTCAGAATAGAAGAAGCTTTATTAGAGCTTGATGTTAAACTTGGATATTTTGCAAAAACCTGTATAGAAGTGAATAACTATAGGCAGAAAGTAAAGGATAAATATAATACCTTAGATTTATCGGATGCGGCTCAAGTCACTAAGATAAAAGAGAAATTCAAGGGCAAATATCTAGATGTAGCTTTGGGATAAAGGGGAACAAAACCTAAATACTAGAATTTCAATTTTGACACTTAGTGAAATTTTGCATCAGAAACACATTATGATAGCAATTTAACTCCTATGGATGCCTAGTGAAGATGGAGCTTCTATGAGCTTGTTTTTCGAGGTGCACTACTATGCTGGTTTACTAGTGTGCTTTTCAAACAATGTCTTGGAATATTTTGAAGAAGCCAGAGGTGCACCAACAGTTAACTACCAGTTCCAAAATTAGAGCTTTCCATGCATCAGAAACACATTCTGATAGCAGTTTAACTCCTAGGGATGCCTAGTGAAGATGGAGCTTCTATTTTTGGCACTTCTACATCAATTAAAGGCTCGCTTCTTCTTAGTTTCTCATGATTTATTTGTTTTATGACATGTAAATGCTCATGCATCCAATTAATGATATAAAATGGATGGAATCCTACTTAGCACTAGTTAGATAGATAGTTTGTACATAAATAGATTTTTTTTTATTAGTTTAAAGCATATGATTGCATAAAGATATCTCTCGCTCTCAACAAAAATTGAGCAGAAAATTTATTATAAATTTTGGATTGTAATATGTAATCAAGGTCACTATTATTTTTCAATAATATATGCTTTTGGTGCTTGCATTTGGAGTGTAGTGAATCTTACCTAAGTGTGTTATATTTTATGGATGTATGTTCATGGAAAGTAATTGAGCCAAAATTTTATTGTGTTATTTCTAGTTATGTGATATTTTAATTTAGGTGCTTTTTATGTGTTTACAATTTTTGGTGACATAATTAGTTCGAGAAGAGATCATTGTATTGTTCCTGCATAGCTTTTTCATCTTGCATGAGTGAACTCTCCATGGCCTTGCAATCTGATGAAAAGTGAAACATCTTACAGTTATTGAATTCCCATTGATAATTGCATCAGTGGAATTAAGGAAGTGATGCTCCTACTTTCATTGGTTACCTACTAATTTTTTCAAAAGCTTAACTCACAAATGTGTTGTTTCCATAGATTATGTCCATTAGGATTTACTTTCATCTTATTTGCTTAAATTTCTTATCACCTTATCTTCATTATTTTCTTTACTAACCCCTTGGTTAAATTAGGAATTCATATAGTTGCATTATTAGACTGCATTCATCTTAAAAATAGAAAATACAAAAATATACTCCATTTTGTGTGGTTATTCTTTTGAAGCATCAAATAGATTCTACATCTTATCCAAAGTTATCAGAACCAACAAAGGCCTCCTCATGAACATTCACATTTATGTTCAACTGAGTGGATTCTAGTAGGTCATAATATCACCCAAAACATTGGATTTGATCCTTGAATTAGTTTTTCAAGAGAGGAGTTTGAAAGGATTCCTATCATTAAGCATCGTGTAAAATGACAGCTCAACACAAACAACCACTTTTACCAAAAAATTTATAACTCATTCATTTCTCCACATAATCACCCTAAACCAAAACTAAAAGGAATTTTATTCATCCTAATATAAAAATGTATAGATTATACATGGTTTCCAAGTTGTACACTGGTGTACAAGACCTGAAATGAACACTAAAACTAAAAAACCAATCAAAACAACAACTTAGAATCACTCAAAATTTGTTTCAAATGTAAATGTTTCCTTCCATTATACTTTGGTTTTACCATACATCAGTTTTTATAAACTATTTTGTTGTTTAAAACTTCTCAACCAACTTTTGAACCAACTCCTTACATTCTTTTGACCTTTTTTTGCACTAATTTGCAATATTACAACTTTATACTTTTGCACTTTCTTGACAACTTTACATTTATTGCCTTTAGGAATTACCATTGGTTCCATTTCATAGAATATCACATAAAATATATATTTAATTACATTAAATATTTACAATATTTCTTGGGATCATCTCCAATATCTTTATGACTAGGTACTCCTGTACCATTTATCAAGATAGGATGATCTAACAATAGTTTCATGTGATAAACATAGCTCAAGATGAGTCTAATCCATTTTACTTGAAATTCCCTTAGCATATGATGTATATGATTCAAACCCTTTGTGTCCAAATGTTTGTGATTAGGCTTCAGAATATCATCCACACAAAGTTTGTTGAATGCTTCATTCATTTCTAAGGTTCCAAGCTCCTGAATAGAATAGTGATAAAATGAACAAATGTCATGGACAAGAAGTACCTTAGGTGTAATCTAGGATTGTGCTCTAGTAGGATCCAGTGTCTCTGCAATTGTTAGACTCAATTTGAATTGGGAATCCTTGTAATCAACTCCATGAACCAACATTTCAGAACCTTTCTTAACCTTGATGTTTGAAGATGTCATTGCTTGGTAGGGTTTTGAACATGGGAGTAATCTTCAAGAAAAACTACTAAAATCACTCAGAGGCTCTAAATTCTCTCTATTCTCTATGTTCTAAAAATTTTCAATGAAACAATGTAATTGATTTCCTCCTTTTAATGAATTTCAGTCATTACAATCACCATTAATGCTTTGTACATATATCCACTCAATGAAAAATATTCCTCCACTCATTTTGGTCTTTAATATTTAGAGGACACCTTCAACTCCATAAGGTCTCTTGACTCAGTAGGAACTACCAATTCAATATCTACATCCTAAAAAATATATGCAACTTGACCTTGCTTGGTAAGGTCTTGTGACCTGACCTTGCCCGGTAAGATCTTGAACTTCCATCATCAGTCGATGATCCTTGTGCATCTTGAATGTTGATATGGATCTTTCTTCTTGCTAGCTAGAACCAATGTTTGATGACTTCTTCTAAATTATAGTTCCAGTGATCTCCATAGGGAACTAAGTTGAAATGGTTGAGCCATCCAACTCACTAATTTGGGTGTCAACAACTTCATGGCTCTAGTTTGCATTCTCTATAGATTTTTGCACCCAATTTTGCCTCATTTTTTTCCTAATATTGTTAGCTTTGGCTTTCTTTTCATTTTTAATTCTACCTATGTTCATACAATTCTTGATAAGATGTCCAAGTTCTATACAAATAAAACATCTCTTTGTAGTGTCTATTTTCCTCATGTGATGTTTTACACAATTTGCTCCAATGTGCCCAAACTTACCAGAGTAGTGACATCTACACCATGTGTTGTAATCTCATCCAAATATTACTTTCATAATTTTCTCTATTGGGTTCCATTTATTGGTCTTGCACTCCGAAGATTTTTGTCCTTGTTTGTTGTAATTGTGACACTTTCCTTCAAACTTAGATTTCTTTGTGCATTCCCTTGCTCTATGACTATGCTTATTACAATTGTAGCACTTTCTATTGAATTTTACTTTACCATTTATCCAACATTTATTTGATGTATGACCTATCTTACCACAATGATTGCAAGTAGGTCTTTTGTTCTTTTGAGCTCCTTGCTAAGATGATTGACCTTCTTTTGTATATCCTAAACCAACTTTTCCTTTATGTCTATATTGAGTTTTCTCATTCAATTGATTCATGCTTTCCTAAGATTTCATCATTCTCTCATTGGTTTTCTTTTCAATACTAAGATCATTTTGCAGTCTTTCATTTTATGTCTTTAGATTGATAAGCTCGTGATTTGCATCATTAAGTTGATCAATAAAGTCTTCTTGACGAACTAAGTAGTTGTTGAATTTTATCATTCTTTTATTCTATCTCTTCTTTAGATTTGTCTTTTTGTTCCATGACTTCACATAGTCTTACTGATTAGATTTCTCACTCTCTTTTCAGCTTCCTGGCTTCTTTTTGAAGATTGGAATTCTTCTCTAATAAGTCTTTGATTGCTACATCAACTTCATTTGAATTTCTTTCTGGGCATAAGTATTCAATTATTTCTTCAATGTAGAGGTTTTTATCCATTTGTACTACAAGATCTTTCCTTATTTGCAATGATTGAGAGAGTTTATCCTTTGTTTTCTTGAGTTATCCAATAGCTAATTCAAGATCCATCTTTTCATTCTCAATAGCCTTATCTAGCATGTATAACTCCATTACCTCTGATCTTTTCTTAGGCTTTTAAACTTATGATGTGGGAACTAGTTTTTTTGATAGCAATTGTTGGAAATATAAGGTAGGCTAGGTTACTAAGAGGGGAGGGGTTAATCAAGAACCAATAACACTTTAACTCGCTTCACCAATTAATCCTTCATATATTATTCTAATCTAATTGCATACATGAAAGAATTAAAGTAATAAAATATTCATAACACTTTTACACAAGATATGGTAATCTAGAAACCTTCCAATTAGAAAGTAAAACTAGGGTGGGGATGATACCCACAAGCTTTAGTACTACAATATAAAGTTAACCTATTAAGGCTTACAATTGATCACTTCTCATGATCTACCCTATTAGGAAAAATAAGGACAGTAAGGTCCACCTTGTTAAAGGATTTACAAACATATAGTGAAATATGCACTCAATTAGGAGATTTAGCAAAAGGCTGTCAAGTCCACCTGGTTAAAGGATTTAATTAATACACCTATTAGAATGAATTAATGGCTGATCTCTAATCTACAACTTTAATTTTTTGAATGAGATTCTTTGAATTGCAATGATCACCTTATTGTGATAGATAAAACTCTGTTGTCCCTTACACTACTTATAGCCTTCTTCAATTCACACTCATACACCTCATATTACTTCTCATTGACACAATTGGATATGATACAATGAGTTACATATATATATCAATCCAAATAATTACTTGTTGGAGTCAAGTAAAATGCCAAATTCATCATAATTCATAAAGTTGGCCCAATTGTTGTAACTCGGGTTATGAAGAAAAACTTAGTGATGTTTTGACACTTGCCAAACACTATCAACACTTGAAAATCTCTGGCACTTAGGTGAAGTTGAAGCTCAGTCCATACTAATCACTTTGAGTAGCTCAAACTTGGTTAGCACTATGTGACTTGGTGAATATGGACAAACTCAGTAGATACAAAATCACTCAGTTGACATTGTATGACTCAGTCAACATTAGATTCTCTTTGTTAACACTTTGAGCTCAATAAGCACTATAGAACTTTTTAAAACTATAGATCTCAGTTAACACTAAGAAATTCATCACTTCTATGGGATAGCTCAATAGATATTGCTACGCTCAAGCTATACTATAAACTATCTCAATTGTTCAGTAAACATTATGTAGCTCAGCATGAACTATAATCTGATTTTTTAGCTCGGTAGAAATTGAAATACTTGGTTAAAATTGCTAGATAAATGATAAGCTTGGTAGAAACTGTAGAGCTTGGTATAAATGTAACCAACTCACTAAGTGTTGAGTCACTATTAAACAATTTGACCTTAATTTCAACATGATCTCCTTAAGATGTTAAGCTTTTTATTCAAGAACCTAATGCTCTAATACCAGTTGTTAGAAAGTAAATTCTACCAAGATAACTGAGAGGGGGTACATGAATCAGTTATCAGAACAATATAACTTTTATCAGCCTTATTAAACCTTAAGCATGTGAACAATATAATCAGTGACCATTAGAAGATACACCTATATAGTAACACAACATATGATAACTAGGGAAACCCTTGATCAGAGGGAAAAACCCAATGGAGATGGTACCCATAGGATGATGTACTAATAAAAAAATTCTTGTAAGAGGATGGACTCTATTAGGAGCCAATGAAATACATTCATTACATATCAATCTCTATTAGGAGACTGTGAATCCTTGTTAGGAGATTCCAACCCTATTAGGAGTTGTAGAAGGTAGATGGACCCATTATCCAAACAACTTCAGGGGCAAGACAACCAAACTCACTATCCAACTAACATTTGTATTAATCCTTGCAAAATAATAGAAATTAAATTAAACTTTGCAACTTGAACTCTTTCTCTTTCCTCTTACTATGAGAATAATGCACCAAATACCTTCTTAGATCTTAATACCAAATCTTCAAATTTGCATCACATTGATCCCTTTGATTTCTTATGTGCATCTATCAACTTAGCATATCACAATATATTTTTTCTTATCCTTACACACATTCACAAGGAAAATAACCTTCCTTTATACCATATCCTCAAAATAATTTATTGATCTAACCTTGAGGCTTTCCCAATTAATTATAATTGGACTTCATTAAGATATTACAAATCATTACATCTTTTCATAGTTACAAAACATTGTTAGCTCATAGAAAATACAACTTCTCAAACATGTGACCTTGAATCTCATGCACTCATTAATGTCATCATCAAACAATCTATTGTCATTTTCTAAATGTTCTTATCACAATTCTATCTATGTTAAGAGATACAATCCCAACATTAGAAACTACTTCTCAAGTACTCTATCTACACACTATCCTATGAAAATTTTGAATAATTCTTGCATGTCTTTGATTCTCTGCATGCACACTTGTCAACATCATCAAGACATAATATAGAACATATCCTCAACTTTTCTTGACCTCATCATAAATGCATAGTCTGTACAACCTCATTCTCTATCTGCTACTATGTCAGTCTTTAAGGATTCAATACTATGTTGACATCAATGACAAACATAGTCATGAATGCAACATGTCAATCATGCTAACAATCTCTCCAACTATTTTGGAAATTCTTAGGATACTCCCCCAAAGAAATATCATTAGAATTCATGCTAACATGTGCTTTGCCTTTGAATTTAGAGAAGAATTATTTGTAATATGAATGACACTTTAGCTATTTGTAAAAAAATCCATCTGAGGGTACCCCAACTCTTCTATGAATAATTGGAGTCATGTCATCTCCTTGGATGCCTTTGTAGCAATGACATACTCTTCATTACAGTGGATAAAGAGTTAACCTTCTATAATTGAGAAATCCAACTCATGTTGTTCCACTAATAGTAAATACATAATTTGTAGTACTTTTCCTAGTATCAAGATCCCCTGCCAAATCTAAGTCAATATTTCCTTGTAAATCGTTAGTAGACCCTCCAAAATGTAAACACTTACAAGATGTTCCTCTCAAATATTTGAGAATCTATTTGACTACATTCTAATGCTCAATCCCAAGATTACTCATATACCTGCTAACAACTCTTACTACATGTGAAATATCTAGCCTTTTACATACCATGGCATACATTAAGCTCCCTACAACTGAATCACAAGTTACCTTGGACATTTTAGCATCCTCTTCTTGTGTCTTTGGACACGTCTCCTTAGTCAATTTCAAATAACTAGGCAAAGGTGTGCTGATATCTTTGGCATTCTCCATAGAGAAACATTCCATCACCTTCTCAATATAATCAACTTGAGATAATATCATTTTTTTGTTCTTCCTATATCTCTAAAATTTCATACCAAGGATTTTTTTTTTCCGTCCCCAAATCTTTCATAGAAAATGAATGTGCTAACTATTTTTTAACCCCTTAATGTAATCAATGTTAGACCCATCTATAATCATATCATCAAAATATAAACATAAAATAATTTAGCTATCATCATCCAACCTCTTAAAATAAATATAATGATTTAAATAACACCTATTATATCCATGCTCATGTGTAAAACTATCAAACGTAAGATATCATTGCCGATATTCTTACTTCAATTCATATAAAATTTCTTCAATATGCACACTAAATTCTTACCTTTGACCTCAAATCCCTATGGTTGTGCCATATATATCTCTTCATCCAAATCACCATGAAGAAAAGTTGTTTTAGCATCTAGTTGCTCCAAATACAAATTTTTAGTAACCACAATACTTAAAACAATGTGAATAGAAATCATTTTAACAATAGGAGAAAATTGTTGGAAGGATTAATGGGAAACAAGATACTCAGATAGGGGGTGAATCAAGATCTTAAACTTTTACTAATAAAACTAAATTACTGATTTCACATCTAATGCACCTCATATCTTAACTAAAAACCATGATCATCCATGAAAACTTCAACACATAACACAATGATTTGGTAACCCAAAAACACTTCAATGTGAAGGTAAAACTAGGGTGGGGATGAAATTCAAAAATCTTTATTGTTGCAACAATAAAGTTAACATGTTAGGGTTACAATTTTTTATTATAAAATATGATCTTCCCTATGAGGGGTCTTCCCTATTAAAATCTTTAGAGACTATTAGGTCTCACCTTATTAAAGGATTTTACACTTATAATGAAGTAAGGACTCTATTAGGAGGTTTACATAGATCTATTAAGATCACTCTATTAAGAGATGTACCCCAATTCAATTAAATAGAACTAATTCAATACCTGACCCTCTGTTTGCTCTGTAAGCTAGTTTTTGGTCTCCTCTTTGAAATTTCTTTGATCTAATCTCCTAATCTAATATCTTTGTTTAGTCCTTCACTTCTCTAATTTCCCTTGTCTAAATTACTTCAAGGCTTAGCCTTTATGCTTTGTTCTTTTTTTTGTTTGCTCTTGCACTTGCATATTCATACACTCTTTCTTGCATGTATGGTCACATACACACACACTAATTCTAGGGTTAGAATCTTCTTTAAATATTTTACCTTAAAAATTTCTATAAAATGGTGCACAATCCATCTCATTATACCATTTCATCTAATTGGTTGATGGCCAGGTAATCTTTCCTTGTAAATGACTAAGTGTTTAGACACTAATAGACAACATAGGCTTAGAGATCAACAATCTCTCCCTTTGACATTAGTGGAAAAAACACTTTGTCATGAATAATCATTACCTTTAAATTAATTCTTGTCCTAAGACCATAGCTCAAATCCTCATCTAATCATCTGATGACTTCTTATTCTACATTGTTCCTTTGATGAATTATTGTCCCGTTTATTATCAATTCACAATATTTCCCCCTTGTTTTTGTCATGAATAGCTTGGTTCTACTGGGGATAATTTGTGCTTATAAAATAATTATTGATGACTTGCCAAAAAATTAGCATAGCATGTATTCCATCTCTCATTAACCTGTTCCAAAATTTGAAACTAGATTTCTAGATTGGAAGCTAGATCAATAAATCCTACAATATGTGAAAATTGTGTATCTTTCTTCAAAATGTTTTTGGCTATAGATACTTCCTTCTGAATGATTTCCAAATAAGTTAGTAACTCAAAGTTGAATCAATATCAACTTATTCCTGATTGCTATATCTTTAGTCATAATCTTGCCTAACCTCTATTTGACCAAATGTCAATTTATTTGACCAAATGTCAATTTATTATATGAGGATGAGCTTGAACTTGCATTCTTGTCCAATGAAATTATACTTGCTCATATGTCTATATGTAGCATATCTAATGAACATTGAATATCAAGTGTAAATTGTTGGAAGCATGAATGTTAATGATATTCTTATGGGGGAGTATTGCAGATATGTTACTATGATGATATGTTACATTCATGACTAATTTTTTCATTGATGTCAACATAGCAATTTTTTGTGGTATCTAACAGAAGAATAGTGAAAAGATCAAGTTGGTACATATGGTCAATTGAGTATTCTAACTATCCAAAGTTATGAGAGATACTTCCAAGTATTTGGTATATGTACTTAATGTCAAAAGAAGAAAGGATAAGTCTAGAAGAAGTTATGTAAGTTTTGGTGATGTCTATTCTAAGATAGAGTTTACAGAGGCATGTTCTGGTAAACATGTTATATCTCTTAGCAAAGTTGATATTCTGAGGATCAAGGTTTAGGACATGAAGAAGACATGTTGATGATAATGTATCTAAGTTCTCTCATCATAATATGGCATGTATGAAAAGTTATCCAAGTTGCAAGGCAGAAGATTAATGTTATCACTAAGTTTAATGTGTTCTTAATGTGGTCCTATAATAATTAATTGAGAAGGTCTAATAGAAAACTCAAAGAATTATTTTGAGGACTTGGTATAAAAGAAGGACATTTTCCTTTATCATGAGGTGTGAGACACGACATGAAATATATTGATGAAAAGAGATTATAAGCAGAAAAATAATGGAATGTGAAGTTGAGCAAAGCAGTGTGGAAGTGAAGGAAACTTCATTGCTGAGGTTTTTCTAAGTGATCTGAGGTTTTGTATTTTGATTTGAGGATTGTGACCTAGTCTAAAAGGTCTGGCAGTGATTGGTTTGATTAAAAAAATAAAGGAAAGAAGAACATAATAGCAAATTGCATGTTTGAGCAGTAAGCTCTTCTTGGAGTTAAAATTGCATGTTTGGGTAGTGGGCTCTTCTTGCATACATTCTACTACAACTGCTAATAGGGTTGGCACAACTCCTAACAGGGTTGGAATCACTTGAAAGGGATTCAAAGTCTCCTAACATGGACTCTACATACTAAATGGTTTTAATAGACTCCTAACAAGGTCCAACCTCTAACAAGGAATATTTATATTAGTACATCATCTTATGGGCATCATTCTCACCAAGGTTTTTCCTCTGATCAAGGGTTTCCCTAGTTAACATATTTGGTGTAATTGTCTATGTGTATCTTATTATGGTTATTGTTTACTTTGGTTAAATGGTTAAGTTTGTTTAAAGAAGATGAATGTTTTAATTGTCAGATAATTGATTCACCCACCCTCGCTTAGTTATCTTGGTGGACTATTATTTCTAACAATTGGTATCAGAGCATCGGGTCCTTGAAGATAAAGTTTAACAACTTTGGGAGATCATGGTGAGAGAAGATAGTCCTAAGTCAAATAGTGGAAATTTTGACACAGAAGATAGAAACTCTTGGTGAGTTATCTGAAGAAGACATGAAGATCAAGGAAGGTGTTGATCTTTTTATGAATAAAGAGAAAGAAGGTATGGAAATTTTTTCTTTTTGGATATGTAATGAGTCTGGCTATTGTGCATCTACATGCCCTAAGATAATAAGGAAATCTAGAAAGAGTTTTCTTTCTGATGAAGATGAAGAATTTAAAGCAAGTATGGAAAGGTTCTTGAATGATTTTGATAAGGATAATTTGGTTAAGAAAGAGGAAGTATTAGAAGAGATATCTTTGGTAACTATTGTTGATCCAGAGGCTAACCATGAAAATGTGGAAGTTATAATTAACAATGATTTTTAGAATGGGAATCAGATTGAAGAATAGAGATCTAATCCTAGAGAAGAAGAAAGAGTTGATTTGAAGACCCCTAAATAGAATGGCATTACAAAAAGAAGGAATGAGTTAGTTATAGAAGTTGCAAGAGCTATGTTAGCAGAGAATGATGTATCCAAGATATTTTGGAGAGAGGCTATGAATATAGTAGTCTACACTATGAATAGAGTACAAGTGAGGAAAGACACAAACAAGACCCCTTATGAACTGTGGTTTGGTCACTCACCTATAGTTAAGTATTTCAAAAATTTTGGGAATAAATGTTATATCAAAAGAGATGTGATATTGGTAAGTTTGATTCTAGAAGTGGTGAATGTATGTTTCTTGGTTATTCATTGAAAATCAAGGCTTATAGATATTGTAATTAGAGAACTAAGACTATTATGGAAAGTGCAAATGTGAGAATTGATGAGAAATTCAAGATACAAGAGAGAATAGTTTATTGCAATTTAGATGATGATGTTGTTACTAAGCCATGGAATGATAAAGTATTTCTTGATACTAATAATGATTTGAAAAATGAAGGAGAGCCAAGGTAGGAACAAAGCTTGGAACCTTCAGTAGAGTTGAGATAGCAACTCCTACTTCAAGAAAGAATATGATAAAGACTCACCCGTCCAAGAAAATCATTGGAAGCAAAGATAAACATGTGATAACAAGAAGTAGAGTAAATGAAGAACTATGCTTGATATCTCAAGTTGACCCTAAGAATGTGGATGAAGCATGTAATGATGATTATTGGAAACAAGTCATGAACAAAGAATTGGATCAGATAGTAAAGAATAAGACATGGGAATTGGTCCCCAAACTAGTAGACAAGAATGTGATAGGAACTAAATGGATATTCAAAAACAAAATGAATGAACAAGGTGAAGTTTTAAGAAACAAAGCAAGATTGGTATGTAAAGGTTACTTATAGCAAGAAAGAATAGATTATGAGGAGACTTATGCTCCATTGGCTAGAATAGAAGCAATAAGATTATTCTTAGCCTATGCAACACAAAAAAAATTCAAAGTATATTAGATGGATGTCAAGTTAGCATTTCTAAATGGAGAACTTGAAGAAGTGTGCATTGAGCAGCCTAAAGGATGTCCTTTGATAGATGATGAGAATATAGTATGTAGATTGAAGAAAGCATTTTATGGTCTAAAGCAAACACCCAAAACCTAGTATGCAAGCTTGGACAAACATTTGACAAAGCTTGGATATAGCAAAGGTATTGCAAACAGTAATATGTATTGGAAAGAAATTGATGATGGTTTAATGATTTTGGTAATATTTGTTGATGATATCATATTTGGAGGAAATGATGAAGAAAGTCAGAAATTTGCTAAAGAGATGAAGAAAGAATTTGAAGTTAGTATGATAGGAGAAATGAAATATTTTCTAGGATTGCAGATTATATAGAATAAAGAAGGAATCTTTATTTCTCAAACTAATTACTTGAAGGATTTATTGAAAAGATTTGGTTTGGAAACATGTAAGCCTGTTGGAACACCTATGGTAACTAGATACAAGTTATCTACAAAGGATGAAACATCTACTATTGAGCAAAAAAAGTACAGATCTATGATCAAAGGATTGAAATATCTGACTCACACAAGGTCAAATATAGAAAATGCAGTTGGAATTGTTGCAAAATTCCAAGATAAGCCTAGAGAAGCACATTATGCAACAATCAAAAGGATATTTAGATATCTTAAGGGAACATTCAAGTTTGAATTGTGGTATGACAAATCTAATGATTTCACTCTAAGTGCTTATACTAATGTTGACTGGGTAGGTAGTATGGATGATAGAAAAAGCACTAGTGGTGGAGCCTTCTTTCTTGGAGGAAGATTGGGTTCTTGGCTAAGAAAGAAACAAGATTGTACATCACAAAGTATAGAAAAAGCAGAGTATATTGCAGCAGTAAATAATTGCAATCAAGTCATCTGGATGAAGTAGATGCTAAAGGATATAAGGATAGAAATAAATGAACCTATTTTCATACATTGTGACAACACAAGCACAATAAATATGTCTAAGAATCCAGTGTTGCATTCTAAGACTAAGCATATCTCTATTAAGTATCATATGTTGAGAGAGAAAGTTGTAGAAAATGAAATTAGATTGGAGTATGTAAGCACTAAAGAGTAGATTGAAGATATATTCACTAAGCCTCTTCACAAAGAGACTTTTGAGTATTTGCGAGGTATGCTTGGTGTTATGCCCCTTTGTACATCAAAGTAGAAGATGCAAGAGTGCATCAGTCTAGTGTAATAGAGTACCATTGCTATCTGGATTGAATGTTGATGCTTCCTATATGGAGGAGTATATGTGATGGATAGAGTCATCTAGGACTCTTGTTGGATTTCATTTTGAATAGTGTCCTTGGACACTTGAGCTAAGTAATAATAATTTGTTGTAGAGTTTGATGCAGAAAAGTTGGTTTCTAAAACCTTTGACATTGATGTCAATGGGGGAGAAGTTTGGCATGAAAAATAGCATGGAAAAATGGTATGCATAATAGTTGGAGAAGTTTGACATAAGTACAGTATGTTTGGAAGAATTACAACATGGAATGACAGTTTGAGAGAAAGCACATTGAGGTATATCAATGGGGGAGTATGATTGATAAAGAGGATTTGAAAAGTAAGTTGAACAGTCTTTTGTTGGTATTCTTGGAACTAGATGTTTTTCATCTATGTTGCCATCAATGCCAAAGGGGGAGATTTTTAGAAGCATGAATGTTGATGGTATTCCTATTGGGGAGTATTGTAGATATGTTACTAGATGACATGTTACATTCATGATTGAGTTTTTCATTGATGTCAACATAGAAATTTTTTGTGGTATATGACAGAAGAACAGTGGAAAGATCAAGTTGGTAGGGATGGCCAGTTGAGTATTCTAAATATTTGAAGTTATGAGAGATACTTTTGAGTATCTAGTATATGTAGTTAATGTTGGAAGAAGAAAGGATAAGTCTAGAAGAAGTTAAGTAAGTTTTGGTGGTGTTTTTTTTGAGATAGAGTTTACAAAGGCATGTTCTAGTAATCTTGTTATATCTCTTAGTAGAGTTGATATTCTGAGGATCAAGGTTGAGGACATAAAGAAGAAATTTTGATGATGACATGGCTAAATTTTCTCATCATAATATGGAATGTATGGAAAGTTATTCAAGCTGCAAGGTGGAAGATTAATGCTATTACTAAGTGTAATGTGTTCTTAATAATAATTAATTGAGAAGGTCTAACAGTCGACTCAAAGAATTTTTTTGAGGACTTGGTATAAAGGAAGGACATTTTCCTTTATCATCAGCTATGAGACATGACATGAAATATATTGATGAAAAGAGATCATAAGTAGAGAAAGAGAAGAATGTGAAGTTGAGCAAAGCAGTGTAAAAGTGAAGGAAACTTTATTGTCAAATTTTTGCTGAGTGATCCAAGGTTTGATATTTAGATCCAAGGATTGTGACCTAGTCTACAATTCTAATAGTGATTGGTTTGGTTAATAGAACAAAGGAAAGAAGAACATAACAATAAACTGGATTAATACGATCAGATTTCCACAACCCATGAAAGTTGTAATACTAAATTTCTGGATTAGATTGTGTAAAGATTTGTATCATCAATGTTTCAAATCACACTATGTGATGCAACATTGGGATGAGAGAGAAAGAGGTGTAAAACAATGTGAGCTCTTCTTGTAGTTGAAATTACATGTTTGGATAGTGGGCTCATCTTGCATACATTGTACTACAACTCCTAACAAGGTTGGCACAACTCCTAATAGGGTTAAAATCTCCTAATAGGGATTCAAAGTCTCCTAACATGGACTCTATGTACTAAATGTTGTAATAGACACCTAACAAGGTCCATCCTCTAGCAAGGAATATTTATATTAGTACATCATCTTGTGGGCATCATTCCCAATGAGGTTTTCTCTCTTATCAAGGGTTTCCCTAGTTAACATATCTAGTGTAATTGTCTATGTGTATCTTATTATGGTTTTTGTTTACTTTGGTTGAATGGTTATGTTTATTTAAAGAAGATGAATTTTTTAATTGTTAGATAACTGATTCAATTTTTTAATTGTTAGATAACTAATTCACCCCTCAACTCTTAGTTTCTTGGTGGACTATTGTTTCATAAACAAATCAATATCACACAATTTCATATGCAATAAATGAATAGTTTGCACAATTGCTTCAATATGTGTGACTGATATAGAAAGCTTGGTTTATCTTTGTACAAGTTCTTATGAGACTTTCTTTAGCACTTTATGCTCAAATCTTCTTTCAAACCATTGTAATAATTTATCATTAGTCTTTATATCATCCATCTAAATCTTATTGACTATGTACACTAACTAATTCAAAATTGGATACTGATTATTCAAATCTGTAATCCCAAATGCATCTACAAAAATATCCTTTACAATGTGTAAGACATATTTTTTCTTCTTTTCTCTTCTCAACTATTCTTGTTTTTCCTTGTGGCTTAGCAAAGTTTGTAGCTCTTGCATTTTCTCAAGTGTTAATTTATTCAAATCATACATAGGTAATGTGATTACCTCATCAAGGCTCACTGACTCATCATCCTCCTCTAGTTGAGTCAAAACTTAAGACTGTGGGGGTGTATCACTGGTTAGTGATAGTTGTAATTGTTTCCCCTTGTCACTCGATCTTGGTCTCTATTGTTTCTCTTGGGTAAGGATCATTTTTTGTATAGGTGTCTCAGTTATTTATTTTGTAGTCTTTTCACTCAGCAATTGAGTATCATCTTTCTCTTTTGGTGTCACTTCTTCTACTATCGACTCCATGCATGTATCATTTACAACATTTTCTTCTACTTTCAAAATAGGCATATAAGTTAGTTATGTAAATGCAATTAGAGCATTACCCTATTTCTTAGCACATGTTGATGTAGGAGCTTTTAGTGGCTTTATGATGCATGATCTTTTAGTAGTTTTTTTTAAGCTTTTAACACTTTTCTTAGTTTTTAGAAAGTTGATTTTTATTAATAACCTCAAAATATTACTTCCAATTTGAATGTTAGTCGGTAGTTCATCTTATCTCAGTTTTTGGAAGCTTCACAAAAAAATTCAGCTTTTTTGAGTTGTTTTTAAAAATGACCAAAAATGGAAAAAAAATAGTTTTATGAAAAAATTACCAAAAATGGTAATTTTGGATTTGTATTTAAATTTATATTTCCTCTCATTGTAGGGGAGAACAATTGGAAAGATGAATAAAGAATAATTTGGAGTTCTAATTTTTTTTTTTATGTTTTTTCTCTCTTATGTTTATGTTAATTATTTGAGAAATTTTGGCTACATCATCTAGTATCAGAGCACAGAAGTTCTAGGAAAAGGAGATTTTTGTGGTTGTGTGGTTTTGAGTTTATGTTTGAGGAACTAATTTCCTTAAGACTATGTAGAGAAGATAAAATACCTAGGTTGAGGCAAAGGCAAAGCAGAAGCAAGGTTAACAGACTCATTTGAAGAACTAGATTTATTGATGAAGTATTTACATAAAAGGAGAGAAGAAAATAAAATAACAAAGAAAGAGAGGAAGATGAAGGAGGAAGAGATGAGGCGATTAGAGATGAAAGAAATGTTAAGAGAATTACAAGAAAATGGGCAACAATTAAGAAAGGTAATGGAGTTGGAAATGCAAAAATGCTATGTACCAATCAAGAAGAAGATCACATGGCCTATTAAAAAGATTTTTTAGAACAAGAAAATGAAGGAAAAGATAAATAAAATGTTGCAAAAGGAAAAGGTAGAAAATGAAATGGAAAGTATACCTCTGATTGTTTCAACATCAAACACTAGAGAAAATATGGTAAACATAGCCATAGAAGAGTTTTCCTATCATTCTCAAGTATTTGAATCTTATCTTCAGAATGAGAAACTAGAAGTGCATGTTTATAAGAAGGTTTCTAATTATGATGTTTCAAATTTGTTTTTTAATATGGAATATGTGTGTGTGTGTGTGTGTGTGTGTGTGTGTGTGTGTGTGTGTGTGTGTGTGTGTGTGTGTGTATGTATGTATATGTATATGTATATGTATATGTATGTATGTATATATATATATATATGTATATGTATATGTATATGTATATGTATATGTATATGTATATGTATATGTATATGTCTATGTATATGTATATGTATGTATGTATGTATGTATGTATATATATAAATATATATATTTTTTCAAGGATATTATGAAAATTGTGATAATGGAGAATATGTTGATATATTATATGTTGAAGACATAAATGATTATGGTATAAAGGTTTATATAGAAGAAATAGAATTTTGGTTTTTAAAGGTCAAGAAGATGTTGAGTAGAATATGTGTTAAGAAAAATAAGAGGAAGAAAGATCCAGTGACAGTTGCAAAGATGAATGATAAAATGTCAAAAAAATTGGAAGACTAGGAAGAAGGAACAAACTTGCATTCCTCTGAGTCAATAAAATCAATGTTTGATATAATAGAAGGAAAAGTTCCAGAAAAGAAACTATACACATTCAAAAAACAACTTGCAGGAGTTGTGTTCTTTCAACTTGGGGAGAATGATGTAGGAACTTTTAGTGGCTTTATGATGCATGATCTTTTAGTAGTTTTTTTTTTTAAGCTTATAATACTTTTCTTAGTTTTTCGAAAGTTGATTTTCATTAATAACTTCAAAATATTACTTCCAATTTTGAATGTTAGTTGGCAATTCATCGTATCTCAGTTTTTGGAAGCTTCATGAAAAAATTCAACTCTTTTTGAGTTGTTTTTAAAAATCACTAAAAATGGCAAAAAATAGTTTTATGAAAAAATTACCAAAAATGGTAATTTTAGATTTGTATTTAAATTTGTATTTAAATTTGTATTTCCTCTCATTGTAGGGGGGAGAATTCGGAAGATGAATAAAAAATAATTTGGAGTTCTAATATTTATTTATTTATGTTTTTTTTCTCCTATGTTTATGTTAATTATTTGAGGAATTTTGGCTACATCACTTGTATCCACTTGAGATGTCGTAGCCTCAAAATTATCATTTTGGGCAATCGTAATCTTAGGATAATCTACATCTTGTAACAAAACTAGATTTTTACAAGATAGAGTTGTGTCAGACATGAGATTTGCATCTCTTCTTCAGTTAGCACATTTTGGTTATGTGGAGGTGTGACAGATATATCCTTGATAGTAACAACCTCTTGGTGTTCACATTAATACACTAGTTGCTTGATTTCTTTAGTTATTTTAGCAACCTCTTCCTTGTATGCATCCTCAAATCTAATAGAGTCTTTGCCTTCTCTGACATCTACTGCTAGACTAATCACTACAAATACTTCCTTCCATACCTGGATAATGTCCTACTCAACTTCATGAGCTTTATTCTTTAAAGTATTATATTCAATGTCTCTTGGCATGAATTTTTTTACAGAATTTTTAAGGGATATAGACCTATGTGTCTCCCCCAAATCTGGGATAGCTAGTGCCAATGTGGTTTCTCTTATTTGTTTTCCAGTGGATAGTGTCCATTTTCATTTGTCATCTATCCTTTTTTACAAACCTACTTGGAATCCACCTCCCAATTCCAAGGGTGTATGCCTAAACTTGATCAACATATCTATCATTACTTCTTCAAGCTTAACTTTATCATTATTATTCAAAGAATCATAGTTAATATCTTTAAATCCTATAGAATTTCTTGATTCTCTTATCTTTTCACATACCTAATCTACAACCATTGGAGGGAGTCTCTTTACAATTTGTAATTTTTTGGGCTTGTTTGACTTAGTCTCTTCACCATCTTCCTCCTTGTGTTCAACAATCAGTTTTCTCCTTGGCTTCTTTAGTGTTACTTGCTCTAGTATTCCAGTCTATTTCTTCTTATTTGATGGACTTCCTTTTAATTTCTCAATACAGGAATGGTATATCTTCGGCCTAGTGATAATTGTACACTATATTTTGTGTAACACTCTAAACCCTTCTATCCAAGGTATTCCATGAAATTGGAATGCTTAGATGCTAGCTTAGAGCTCCCTATCCACAGAGTGCAAGAAGTTAGGATTTGAATATGCAAGCTCTCAGCTGAGTTTTAGAAATGTGCTTCTTGCTAGTAAACCATGCAATGGGAGGTTCTTTTAGAGATGAGATGCAAGAGTGCAAATGTCCACCAAATATGCCTCAATGATGTAATGTAAGATGAAAACTAAGCTAAGATGAGAATGCAAAGTGCAACTACTCTAAGCATGGATGAGAGTATTACAAACCAACTATTAAGCTATGTGAGATAGAATTATTGCAAAATGGAAACTAGACTAGCATGCAAATATGAATCTAAGCTAACATGCTCTGGTATCAAGGAATGAATACAAGAAAATGAAGCTCTCCACAAAGCTCCAAGAAACCTGTTAGAAAACCTACAACATAACAATATTCAAGAGTGTGTTTTTCATATGAGAAGAGAGCCCTCTTTTGAAAGAAAATTGGATGGTTGAGATCAAAAGACAAGAAATGGATAATCAAGGGTGGAGAATAATCTTTGCCTAATTTTTTACTTTAAAATGTGCTTAGTCAAAATAAAAGGCTCCACTCATAGAAAATTATGCATTTTTGTAGAAAATGATTTTGTTTTTTTCAAAATGGGAGGCTCTCAACACATGGAAAATTACACCTTCATGTGTAGACAAAAATATTGTCAAAATGAGAGGCTCTCAACACATGGAAAATTACACCTTCATGTGTAGACAAACATATTGTCAAAATAAGAGGCTCTACACATGGAAAATTACACCTTCATGTGTAGACAAAATGATTTAGTCAAAATAGAAGGTTCATTTGTAGACAAAAATGCATTTCTTTTATTTATGAAATAAGAAATGTGTGTATGGATTTTTGATAATTATATTTGAATTAAAATGGAGAAAATTCTTTTAATCAAATATGTTTTTAAAATATGATGGTCAAACTATAGATTAAAATCAAATAAATTGATTATACCTTATTTTTGAAAGTTTGTGATCAAACACTTGGTAACATTAGCAATAAATGCTATAAGGGGGTTTATGGTCTAGGTAACCATTTTTAGGTGATTACATTTGCCCCTCTTTGACTAATGTGTGATCAATGTGGAAACACATGTGGTCAAAGAATAGAAAAATTTTAAAATTATTCATCTAATATGTGATCGATATGGGAACACATCAAATGAAGAAGCCATGATAGCAAATAGATAGATAGCTCTAACTTCAAAGAATGAAGACATTCTCTAACTAATGTGTGATCGATATGGGAACACATGTAGTCAAAGAATAAAGAGACTATAATAGCAATGGATGTAGGAAGCATTGAGTGATCAAAATGATAGCAATAGTCTAGAATACTAGTAGATAGATCAAGAGCAAATGGAGATGGTCAAGCATATGCCCCTGCAAGAGAAAATGCTGTCAAGCATACTAATGATAGATTATGTCTACCCCCTCGGGATCAAAATGGAAATGATAGAGAGGAAGTGTAGAAACTAGCAAGCTATGAGAAGATCAAGATATGTCAACATCCATAATGACAGATAAGTGATTAGAACCAAAGGTTGACCATAAAGAAGTGATGGAATGCCCTAAGGTGATAAGAAGTAACCATGAATGATAAAATATGAAAATGAGGTCAAATTAATCAAAAGAATAATGTAGAGGGGAAAGTGGTGAATTGGAAGTAAACATGAAGCATGGTAATGGTGAAGACATGGAGGAATGGAGATGCCCCAGTAGAGATTCAAAGACTAGACCTCCCAAAAGTCAGCTAACTATAGAGAAGAAGGTAGAATGTGAAAATGTGAGTTTGACCCAAAAGATAAACTCAAATTTTGATTTCGATCCCGACCATGTATCTAAGATGCCCAAACTAGCTAGGGTTAGAAATAATAAGAGATACAAAAGGGTAGATAGATGTGATGATAAGGTTAACCCTTTTGATGACAGAATATCCAAGAGGCAAAGTGAAAGATCAAGAGGGTGAAAAGACATGATCAAGAAGAAAGAAAAAGATGAGATGAAAGCAGTTAGTTGAGATGTCTGAAAAAAAAAAAAGATAAAGAGGGAGCTCTCCCCATATGTAGGAATGCAAGATGATGCAAACTAATATGAAAATTGGTTTACTAGCAAGGAACACAAAACATTTAGACTCTAATTTCATCATCAAGATTTTATAAGATCATACAATCAGCAATAGCATGAGCTATGAAGATATGAATATGACCTTATATGGATGTCGGGATGAGGTGTAAGCATTAAGGCATAAGAAGCCAGAATGACCAGAACACCTATCTATTTTAATTTAGCAAAGGAACATAAGCATAAAAGCATAAAGGCTAGTATAACCAAAATGTTTCTTGCAAACAAGCACACCAGACATGTGAGAGATCCTTCTTATGCTAAGTAATCAAGAATTTTTCTGTTTGCAATGACCCTTGCATTTGTAACCTGGGACAGAAGTTTGCAAAGGATACTTGCAGTGACCCATACGTTCACTTAATAGGACAAGTATCAGTATTTACTATAGCATGAAGAGTTCACTCCAACAAGCAAGGAGAAGAACCAAACTCACTAAAGCATCCATACAAAATGAGTCGAGGTATACATGGTCATCCAACACAAGATAGAGGCTCTTGTAGTAGACACTCCTTTTATATGGATTCATCAAATCATTGGAACTAAACCATCAAGAAAAAACAAATAAAATATCATATCCCACAGTCTTTCCTCCTCTAGTTTTGAACATCATTGAGTGGCAAGAGACATGGGGCTGAAGAAAAGAAAACATCACATAGTCTTTGTGTATTGCAAAATAGTGTGTGATAGTAGTTAATAATGTGCAATTTATTCTTATCCTGTTGAATAAAGAAAAAGTGGGAGTCAATTTGGACCATTAAAGGATAGTGGAAATAGAAAAATCATGTCATATCATGAAAATTTCAGTATCCAATGGACAAATTGAGAGAAAATTATAATAACAAAGGATATGTGAGACACCTATCCACAACTACCCAAGTTAATATTGACAAATCAATGGACAACTTCAGCTACTCCCATTATTACTTTGACACGTTGCAACCACAAGATGAGTGAAATGACATGTAGAGGCAACAATGTATGTGGAAGTTTTTCTATAAATGAGCAACTACATTGAGTGAACCAATTCACAAGTTTACAAGATTAGTAGTAGTCTTGAGAAATTGGAGTGAAGTAAAAAAAATTTGTGAATTATTATAGTCATGGCCAGCGCTCAAGATAAATTGCAACAAGAACTAGAGATGGTAGATACTAGAAAAGAGGGATGGATTGATGAGAGAAATGATAGCTTGGTGGATGGAATGGGGTGAAGGGGATAGAGAAGAGAAAAGTGCAAGTGGTCAGAACCAATAGGAGCATCGTCTCATCAAAGGGTTGCTAGATCCAACCCAAAAGTGGCGAGAGCAAGCCAAGTGGAGCTACCAATCTAGGATCCAACGAAGGACAATGTAGAGGACCCTACCTTGCTTCAATTTTTAGCAGAGAGTGTGATGCAACTCATGGAGCAAGAGAAACTAGTAGAGGAAACAAGATCACCAAGCCTAGAGAGACTTAGTGAGACTGTAGATGTGCATATTGGTTTCACAGATAGCCAAGCAGAGGAAAAAATTCCAATGGAGGAGCCTTCCCAAGATATGGAGCAAGGACTAATGCTAAAGCCTATTGCATCACCATGGAGGCAGGTAAAAAACATCTTTACAGGTATGAGCAACATCCTTGAGAAGAACACAAGTGGTGCTCTAAGGTCTACCTTTCATCCATTTAAGGAAGCACAACCTAGCGTGGTGTTGCCACCAATTCATGATGCAGCCAAGGCGATGGAAATGGAGCTAAAGAAAGTACTGGCGGTAGAGATAAAGTGGGCTCATAATGTAGAAAAAGATGTAGAGTTCTTTCAAGGTTTGATTGAAAGAGCTCAAGAAGACTGAACATGGGAGGAAGCAAAGCATGTGGAAGCAGCATTGTTAGCAGAACGAGCATGGCCAAAAATTGCAGAGACATCTTTGGTAGTAAAGCAAGCAACATTGGAACATATTCACAATGAGATGGTGTTGCTACAAGCTCAGGTGGAAGTATTCAGAGAAACTATGGCAAAGACTAATGCCATAGCATACCGATCATAGGATCAATTAAATGTTGCCAATGCAAGGATCACCCACTTCATGAGCCAGATGCATGAAGTAAAACATGAGAGGGAATCATGGAAGATGACTGTGAATACATATAAGGAAGAATGAGACATTTCTTAATAGGCAATGACAGTAGTTGGGGCAGCAAAATTGTGAGCAGACATGAATGAAGTGAGGGAGAAGTCAGAGAAGCTGGCACGAGAGGTAGCATACTACATGGGATTGTACCATCAGGTAGTCCCTCCAGAGCACAGGAGAGGAATATCCTTCTTAGATAGGATGTTTATTACTCAAATGAATACTTTGTTGAGACGTGGCCATATCCCAATTCTGATGTTTACAATCTAGGAACGTGCAAGACTGACGCCAGGAGCTTCATCATCTGGGACTGCACAAACAGGAATACACCCAACTGGAAACCCAAATGCCCCACCTCCACAAGGAGGACATTGATGAGCATTGAACTAATGTTGTGACTTTGTGTATCGTGTGGTAGGAAGTATTTGTTCAAGTGGATTGTGGTGATCTCATGCCATAGGTGGATTTTCTTGTGATTTTATTGAAAAATGTTTTTAAATGTTTGTAAGCTTTTTTATGAATATATGGATGTTTTTGGAATTTTTGAAGAATATGTGAATGTTTTTGGAATTTTTGAAGAATATGTGAATGTTTTTGGAATTTTTGAAGAATATGTGAATATTTTTGGAATTTTTGAAGACTATGTGAATGTTTTTGGAATTTTTGAAGACTATTTTAAAGCTAATTTCCGTAAAAGTGTGAATAATACAATCCATAGAGTAGGGAAAACCTTTGCTTGTATGCAGGGAACTGAATGTTTACAGATTTGCATAAAATTTGGAGAGTTGTAGTGTATAAAGCATAATTTTGTGTGTAATAATAGCCCTTACAGATGATTACAAGGCCAGCATTGGGATGTTTCTCTAAGTGTGCACCAAGACGAACATTCTCAAGGTCTATAAAAAGGCATTTTGGGGGCCCAAAAGGACACCTAGGCCTTGAGAAAGATAAAATAGGCCCTTGAAAAGATATTTTGACCCAAAAAAGATGTTTTGGGGGCCTAAAAGGGATACCTTGGTCCTTGAAAAAGGAAAAATAAGGTCTTGAAGAAGACACTTTGATCGAAAAGGGATGCCAAGGGCCTTGAAAAAGGCAAAATAAGGTCTTGAAAAAGGCGTTTTGATCCAAAAAGGACACCTAGGGCCTTTAAAAAGGCAAAATAAGGTTGTGAAAAAGGTGCTTTGATCCAAAAAGGACACCTGGGGCCTTGAGAAAGATGAAATAGGGCCTTGGAAAAGGCGCTTTCACCCATATGAGCCTTGACAAAGGTGCTTGAGCCTAAAAAGGTACTTGATAGGCCTTAAAAAAGGTGCTTGGGCCTAAAAAGGCAATTGATGGGCCTTGAAAAAGGCACTTGGGCCTAAAAAGGCACTTTATGGGCTTTGAAAAAGTTGCTCGGGCTTGAAAAGGTGCTAAAGGGGTCCAAAAAGGACACTTGGGCCTTTGAAAAAAGGCACTAAAAGGGTAGCCAAGCTCTTACGCTTATGCCTACTTATTTTGTGCCTCCAGCTGTATGAGGATGAAAGAATCCAATGGATATCAGGGCTTTCAAGATAGCATTGATATATTTGTTGAAGGTGGTTAGACTAATTATGGCTACTGCAACTTAAATAAAGCTAAAAATCCTTCTTGATTCACATTAATAATGGCTGCATGGAAGGAAGGTGATAGTCGACTTTCGTGGCATCTATTCTGCTATCCGAGTTGTGCTAGATTTTCCTAAGCCCAGAATTATGTTTCAGGACATTACTACACTTCTTCTTAATATCAATTTCTTAATATCAAAAATTGAGAGGAATTTTGGGGTGGTGTTAAATTTTTCAAGCTTTTATGGCCATGTTTGGCAATTTTGACCCCCTTTTGAATGTATTGGGATTTTTGTGGAATTTTTTGATATTTTTAGGCAATTTTGAAAAAAAAAATTGATATTTTTTGGCAATTTTTAAATTTGTTTGGCATTTTTAGGCAATTTTTGAATTTTTTTGATTTTTTTTGGGTCTACAAGGGTGAAACAAAGGATGTAAGTGAGACTTGGTGGAATATGAGGTAACTAGGACTACGTGAGGTACCTAAAGAGGCAATGAAGGGAGTTTATGATGCCAAGTGGGTTGACTAAGGGCTAAAATAAACATTGAAGATCATTGGCCAAAGTGGATAGCATAGATGTGCATTGATTTTCTTGCAATTCATGTCTATGGTATCTCAATACATAATCAGACTCCATGTTTCCTCTAAGCCACAACCTTCCTTCTCTCCAACTACCCCTACTTCCATCCATTTCTAATGTTGAGCAACCACTAATTGGCAGAGTAGAACTTAAAACCCAAAGTGTTTGTCAATTGGGTATCTGTGAAATTAACTCTAGATCAAATACTAGCCTAATAGACTACTATAGTCTAGGCTATAAGCTTCTCAGCCCCAGATAAACAAATACTTTTGGACCAAATACCTCCGAATAATTCAACTGTAAATGCTACCCCTTTCTCTTATTCCTATCTTCTATTAATTGCAATGGAAAGCCACAAAGAACCAAAATTTGTCTCAGAGATAGAAAATCAACCATTCAACTATAGCCTTATTCAGCATTCAAGGCCTTGTGTTGTTTAGGGAAGTCCAAAAGTGCTATCTCTTGCCCCTTTTTAAATCACAAGTGGTGTTCTTACTTCTTTTGTACCCTTTTTCCTTTTTTCTTTTTTTCTTTTTCTTTTTTCTTTTTTGTTGTGTCCTTTTGCAATTTTTAGGATTTTTTCAAGATCATAGATATGTACAAGATAGTTGAGCAGTAATCCTTTAAGCATAAAACTTCTTTAAGTGTAGAACATTGATAGGTTCTGCTAGTTCTTCACCTTTGGGAGTAGAAAACTGATAAGTCCCAAACCCAAATGCTATTGTAATAATGTATGGGCATAACCAATTAGGTTCAAACTTTCCTTTTTGCTCCTTATGCTATTAATTTTTTGGATTTTCTCTAAGCACGAGGTCACCAACTTGAAACTCACGCGGATGAACCTTCTTGTTATACTAAGCAACATGCGCTTCTAATAAGCTCTCATGTGATCAAAAGTTGCCTTACAATGCTCATCAAGAGTCTCTAATTCATGTATCCACATAGCTCTATGATCTTCATCAATTATCAACCCATGTAAAGAGACTCGCAAGGAGGGGATCTCTACTTCTAATGGGAGAACAGCCTCAGAGTCATAGACTAGAGAAAAAGGTGTGGTACCTATAGGAGTACAGATAGTAGTTCTATAGGCCCAAAGTGTTGGATTTATCTATAGATGCCAATCTCTCCCAAACTTATGAACTATATGACGCAAGATTTTCAGCAATATTTTGTTGGAGGCCTCAGCTTGGCCATTCCCTTGGGGATAGTAAATAGAGGACCAGTGTTATTTTTTGAAACTTTTTGTACAACTACCTTAGGTCCTTATTCTTGAACTGCCCTTCATTGTCTGTAACAATAGAGTATAGGATACCATATTGGCAAATGATGTGATCTAGTATAAATAGTGCAACATGTTTTCCTATAGTAGCAGATAATGGTACAGCTTCAACCCATTTAGTGAAATACTTTGTTGCTATAATGATGAATTTATGACCGCTAGATGAGTTTGGATGAATCTTTCCTGCCAAGTCAAAGGCCCATTCCTGAAATGGCCAATATGTCACAGAAGGGATTAATTCTTGCCCAGGAGCATGTATCAAGTTTGCATGGAGCTGACATTTCTGACAGGACTTCACATAGTGAACAGCATCAGCTTGCATGGTGGGCTAGTAATAACCCATCCTAAGCAATTTTTGAGCAAGTGCAAGGCCATTAGAATGTGCCCCACAAATGCCTTTGTGGACTTTGGCAAGAGCCTTTTCAGACTCTTCTAGCTCTAAACACCTAAGCAGCATTCCATCTAGACCCTTTCTATACAAGTCACCAAAGACCAGTGTGTAATGTGAAGCATTACGGAGGAGTTGGCATTTTTGGTTGTGTGTGAGGGTTTTAGGGATAACCTGATCACATAGGTAGGAGAAGATAGTTGCATAGCAAGAGGAATCGTGACCTAAAATAGTGTAGATCACCTAGGTATCCAAGGAATCATAGGTGGGATGACGTAGTTCTTCCACCAGGAACTCAAATCATGATTCATGTTCTTGTAGTTGGAGGATAGATGCTAAGGTGGCCATAGCATCAGCAACCTTGTTTTCTGCTCTGGGAATCTGTTGGAATGTTACAAAGGTAAAATAACTCCTTAGAGCATCTATCAATTTTTTATAAGGAATCAACTTGTCATCTTTTGTCTGATATTCATTGTTCACTTGATTCACAATAAGTTGAGAATCACCATAGATGTGTAGTTTAGTTATCTACCATTCAAGAGCCATTTTGATCCCATTTGTTAAAGCTTCATATTCTGCCATGTTGTTTGTACAAGGGAACAAGATTTTGTAGGATTTGGGAATCATATATCCATGAGGGGAAACAAACAAGATACCTGCTCTAGCTCCATTTTGAGTATGAGACCCATTAAAAAACATTTTCCATGTTCTCTTAGTGATGTACATGATTGAGGCATCTAGAAACTCAATTTGTATAGGTGTTGTATCTTTAAGTGGAAAGTTAGCCAACTGGTCAGCTATGACCTGCCCTTTGATTTGCTTGCATTCAACATAATGATTGTCAAATTCAGAAAGAATCATCAACCATTTAGCAAGATGACCAGTGAGTGTAGCTTTACTTAATAGATATTTCAAAGGATCTATCTTAGCAATCAAGTGAATTGTATGTGCCAACATATGAAGTTAGATTTTTTGGGAAGCAAATATTACAGCAAGGCATGTCTTTTCTATATTTGTATAGTTTATTTCATAGGCCACCAAAGTTTGACTAACATAGTATATGGCTCTTTCTTTACCCATCTCATCAATTTGGGCTAGAAGTGCTCCTAAAGAAGAATCTGTAGCTGAAATATACATAATAAAAGGTTTTCCTAGGATGCTTGGCATCAAAACTAGAGTTTTTGCTAAGTAGCCTTTGAGTTGATCTAAACTCTGTTGAGAGTCACTTTCCCAAATATGGGCAAATCCTTTATGCAGATTTTTATTTAAAGCTTGAGCCTTATCAACCAATTGAGAGATAAATCTTCTTATGGATTGTATACATCCTTGTAGACTTCTAAGTTGATAGATATTCTTTGGGGGAGGCATATCCATGATAGCTTGGACCTTTTTAGGATCAACCTCAATGCCTTTTGCTGAAATGATATAACCTAGCAATTTCCTAGAAGTGACACCAAAGGCACATTTTTTTGGATTCAGCCTAAGTTGAAATTGTTCCATATGGTCCAATATTAGACTAAGGTCTCCAAGATGTGTGTCTCATTTTTTAGATTTAGCCAGTGTGTCATCAACATAATCTTCCATATTTTTATGCATCATATCATGGAAGATGGTTGTCATTGCTCTTTGATATGTAGCACCAGCATTTTTAAGCCCAAAAGGCATGACATTCCAACAAAATGTACCCCATGCGCATGTAATAGCTATCTTTTCTTGGTCTGCGGGAGCTATCTTGATTTGGTTATACCCAGAAAATCCATCCATGAGAGAGTACATCTCATAACCCGTAGTCATGTCCACTATCATATTGATATTTGGTAGTGAAAAGTCATCCTCGGGACATGCTTTATTGAGGTCTATAAAATTAGTACAAAATTGGATGGATTTTTCATGCTTAGAGATAGGTACAATTTTGGAAATCCATTCTACATAATCAATGGCTCTGATAAAGTTTGCACTTAATAGTTTTTCCAATTTTGCCTTGACCAGTAGGGCCACATGTGGATGCATTTTTCTCAACTTTTGTTTGATAGGCTTCACATCTGAGGAGATCGATAATTGATGCATGATGAGATCTGTATCAACCCTTGGCATATCAAAGTATGTCCATGCAAAGTTGATCTTCTTGTCTTGGAAAAATTGATCAAACTGTGTCTTTTCCTCATTTGACAAGGATTGAGCTACATGAATAATCTTAGGACATTCTTCTATACCCAAGTTGATAGGTTGCATAGGTTCAATGAGAATTGAAGATGTTTCTTGGAAATAGCTTGGCAAGCTACCAAGTACCTCATTTGCAGGTGCCTTAGAGAAGTTTTCACCATTAGATACGTCTTTATTTTTACTTTTTTGGGGATCAGACACTGTCACAATGTGGTTTTCGCCATTTGACTTCTTATTTTTTCTTTTAATTTTTTGACTAAGGTACTTGATATCTAATTCCATCATGTTAACCGTGGGTTCGCTGATGAGTTCAATGGTATTCAGGTAACAAGTGAGCTCATAATCATTTTGGAAAGATCGTATTTTAGGTCTTTGATTTTGGAGAGACCAATCTATGAGATCTAGGTGAACTAGCAAGAGTGAGGCAGAAGTTTCGATGTGATTGATATGGAAGGAGTCATCTCTGGTGACTTGTGAATTCGAGCCTATAAAAAATTTTGCAAAGGAGTCCTACTCAGGAATAGACCTAGAGGGACTAGTGTGACCCATTGAGACATGTTGTGAGTCAAACTCATCCGACCCTATACTAGACCATTCAACTACACTTGGTTGGGTTACATAGGCATGAATTACATCCACCCCTAGCTCGCAAGAAGTGTCTGATAGACTTTCCCACTCATACTCACGAGAATCTGTACTCTGATCCCTAGCTATGAGAAGAGCAATATTTTTTCTAATTCATCCTCTGTTCATGTCCTCAGTAGTAGATTCTATTGGTTCTTGTTGTTGGGAAGTGGAAGCTTCCTCATCATTATTAGTGGTCAATATTTCTTTTCTCCAAAGGAGGGAAATGAGAGGGAAAAAGTCTTTATCTCGTGAAGTAGTAGCAATCAGGGAGGTTCATCATCCTCTGATTCACTAGATATGGGTAGTCTTGGCCACATGTTGGTATGTCATTTTCTAGCCCAAAGCCTAAACTAGCAATGTCTTGAGTATCATGACCTTAAGTGTGACTTAAAGGTTCAACTAGACCATTCTTATGACCAGTTAAGGACCCATGGCCTTGATAGCCCATTTTTGTCAAAAAATTTATAGCCTTTGCCATATCTTTTAGGAGAAATAGGAGTAGTCATGGTAACTTCTTTGTCTTCCTCTCCTCTGTAAATCCAGTCTTTAATGGCTTGTTCTTCCTTTTCTACCTCTAGAGGTATTGATGACTGCACAAAAGTGCCAAAAATTTTCATAGTAGAAGTGGAAGGCTTCTTTGTGATAGTTGGTTTCCCATAAGACCGAGGAGAAATTAGAAGAGTAGCAATAAAGTCTAGAGTGTACTCACCCATACCAAGGCTCATCATTTTTAGTTTTTATTCACACTCTGTAAAGGACAGTGCTAGTTCATGTGAAGAGCGGTTGTGTGGAACAAGCATTTCAATAGCAGACAATGTGTTGATGGACATTAAGTTTTCATCAGGAAAAACTATCTCGGTACCATTGAATGGGAACTTGATATACTGATGGTAAGTAGAGGGCACTGCTTGCATGTCGTGAATCCATGGTCACCCCAACAACAAGTTATATGCAAGAGGTATATCTAGGACTTGGAAGACAATATTTTTTTCCACTAGACCAAATCAGATTGGTAGTATAATTAAACTCTTAGAAGGTCATTCAACCTCATCATAGGCTTTTATGGTGATTTTGCGTCTAGGATCAATGGAAAATTCTAACATGTCTTACTATTGTATCACATTGAATGAGATAATATTTAATCCTGCACCATTGTCTATCAGAACTCAATGGACGTGAGAATGGAAGATTTGAACTTTGACATGGAGAGAAAGGTTATGGGGATGACTAAGAGCTTGATCATCTTCTTCAAAAAAGGAAAGATAGTGAGGTGTGGAGATGTGGTTCACCATAGCTTTCTCAAGGATATCCTTGTGGAGAGGTGACAAATCTAACAACTCAAAAATGAAAATTTGTGCAGGGGTCTTTTGTAGTTGATTGACAAGGTCATACATCAAGGTAGAGATAGTTGATGAACTATTTGTCTTAGGACTTGGTTGCTTAGAAACATTGGCTCCTCTAAGGACAACTTTTGGATGGCTTCTAGTATCAGCATTCAATTTATCACCATGAGATGAAGGAGTAGCCCCTCTAAGTATGATCAAGGGTTCATGTTTAGTAGAATCTTGTGTTTCAATAGAACCAACACCTCTTAAGATAATTTTTGGTCTTTCATCATTAGTACCATAATCATCATATCTAGGCCTCATCATATTGACATTCTCACAAACAGGTTCAAGCATAGCAATGAGATTGTCAGTATGAGCATACGTATAGTTGATTTTAGCATCATGATTCTTCATTCCCACATTCATGTTGGTGTTTGAACTTTCTCTTTGATTATATTTAGGTAAAGGTTCCTTGAAAGCCTTACGATGAGCCCATCCACAACAATCTTCTCATCCTCGATGAGATCTTGAATAATGTCCTTTAGTTTAAAAAAATTGTCAATTGTATGGCCTTTGTTTCTATGATGGTTGCAATAATCACCATCTCTCCACCAAGGAGGTTTAACAGTGGGATCATATGCTCTAGAGTTGTCAGGTAATGTGATGATCCCACATGCAAGTAGGGTTTTGAGGATAATCTCATATGAATCTCCAAGAGGACTCAAGACATGCTTGGGTTTTTTTACAAGCTTGGCCTTGTTAGAATATTTTTTGGTAGATACCCCTTGTTCCTATGTTGCAAGTAGAGTGGTAGCCAAGTTGAAAATGAGTTCTTTAGTCTGCAGAATGTCCACAACACCATCATTTACTACATACTTGTTCTTATTCCAAGATTTATTCTTATCTTTCCAATTACCATTAGATTTATCCTTGATAATAGTAATCTCACTCTTCTTAATGGAAACATCTTCTATATGAAAAGCACTTTCAATCATATCATTAAAAGTGACGTAGATTTGTTTTCTCAAGTCATAATGTAATTCTGGAATGATACTAGACACAAAGATATCAATCTTCTCATGTTCAGGTAGTTGTCATGGGTAATTTGAATATATCTTTCTCCACCTTTGTAAATAAGTAACAAAATATTCTCCCACTTTTTGTTTCATGTTGCACAAGTCTAGCATAGTTATAGGATGTGAGATGTTATAAGAATAATGTTGGATAAATCATTTCACTAGCTCATCAAAAGATTTAAGAGGAGGTGTGATCTTGGTGAACCACTCCATGGCTTGACCATTTAAGCTTCTTGGAAATAATCACATGAGGTATGTATCATCAATTATAAAGTCCATACTAAGTGCATAGAATTGTCTTATATGGTCGTCTCCATTACCATCGTACTTATCATACTTCAGGATGTCAACATCTCTTGGGAATGGTATCATGTATAAATTCTTATCAAATGGAAACTCACATATCAACTCTATAGTTAAAGAGGTCTTAGGTTTCCCCTCTTCTTTCTTTAATTTGGACATTTGTATTTCCAAGTCTTGTATTCTTTGCATAGCCACTTCAAGGGGAGTGGGCTCCCTCTTTTGAACTAGATTTTTTACATCAAAATTAGGTGGTAGCTTGACTCCTTTGGAAGCAAGATGCATGAAGTATTGATCACCATTTTGTTCTAGTGACTTGAGCATCAATTTTTGAAGGAAATCATCTTGTTGAAAATTTATGAGATCTTCATTGGTTATCTCCATGTCTATATCACTCTCATGGTGGGACTTATGGGATTCATGTCCATTTTGAGATGATTTAGGAGGTGATACAAAACCACCATGATGTGACCGTGGAGTTATGGAGGGAGAATTACCCCCATCATTACCATGATTACCAAAAAGATTTATGTTTTCATTATTTCAAAGCTCACTAGTACTCGGCCCTCCAAAAATGTTGGCATTAAATCTTGTGGCAAAGAGAGAAGCTTGTTCATCCATATAAGCCTTTTTCTCTCTCTCTCATCATTGTAACCTTTCATTGTTTGCAAACAAAAATTCAAGTCATCGATTCCTTTCCTCCCTACTCATTGTGAGAGACACACTATTTTTTGACCTAATAGTAGTGAGAGGAGTGTCTCAAGTTCTGCCAAACTAGTTCATAGAGTGGTTATCCCCCTCTACATCAAAAATAGTTTGAGAATCAAAGTTTTGTTTGCACAAGCATCTAGTATGAAAGGATAACTCCATAAAGCTAAAGGAAGGGTGGTTTCCTTGGTTAATTTGCAATCTAGTTGTAACTAGCATGTAAAAAACACAATGCTCAACTAATAGGACAACACAAGATCACTAGAATTCCACACTAAGAAGAGAAAAATGTTCATTTAATGTAGGAATTAAGCATAGTAGTGAGAACGGCATCCAAGCAATTTATGACACCAAGGACTCGAGCCAAAGGAGCAGCAAGATAGCCATGTAGCCAAGAAGGCAAGTGGAAAAACATGTGAACAATTTCTCAACTTAAGTGTGTAATCTATGCATCAAGGAAGTACTTTCAGCTTAAATTGGCTTAGGACACACTGATTATGAACTAGAGTGATAGGAAATGCCTTAAGATAGCCTCTTACAGAATTTAGACCAATTATAGTGAGGACTCAGGATGACAATTTATTAGCAAAATATTGCAGATGACACTTTTCTCAATGGAAGGGCTTACACTTAGTAGCCACGTGATAGTCTTAGGTATTGCTAAAAGATATTGTGAATGGTACTTTTCCCATAGGTTATTTTATTTTTTTGTGTCCAAACACAAAGTAACACTAAGCAGTAATCAACAAGCATTTGGTTTGAAAATAGTAGGGGTAATTACATGTCTTAATCAGTTGAACAAGGGACAAAGCAACCTTGCCAATACATAGTTGTGATATTTGAAAACAATGAAAGCCTATGAATGCTATCATTGTGTTTGATGTTCAAGAACATTTACATAGGTCATTCACAATTGAAAAGATATGCCAAGTAGGTCTACCTAAAGGTCACGACTCATTACTCAACAACTTGGCCCATGCTAAGTGCCCTCAAGGGACATAAATGGTGAGTGTAAAATCTTGGGGAGATCCAGGTAACCCACTAGGATCAACCTTGCACCAAGAAGTTGAGTGGGTAAATATGGTAGCTACTAGCCTAGGGTGTTTAGAAAGGATTTCCATTAATAGCACTCCTCTTATCCCTGATATAGGACCCCTCCCCTTATGGTGAGTAACCAATCTCATGACCACAAGAGTACCTTAAGAATTCCTCCCTAGTGATCTCCTCATGGTTGAAATCCCACAAGTGATCACACTAGGTCAGATAAGTGCTATGTCTACCAAGGTTTTGTGTCCTTGATAGCCTTGAGTTTATAATGGGTCAGAATAGCCGGGTTCGCTTGTCCCCACTTGGGTCATTCCTCTTGGTTGCCCAAGAGCAGGCCCGCTAATAGATCTTAACTGTAAAAAATTGGATCCACTTTCAAGGGTCAAGATTTTTTATTCACCTCAAGGGTTAAGAGCATACTCTCCTATCTTGATCGTTTCTCCCAAACACGCCAAAAAGATTCAATTATTCCCTTGCTTTTGAAAATTCAAAGGTGGGTCAAGATTTTTGATTCACCACAAGGGTGAAGAGCATACTCTACTATCACCAAAGAACCTCAATCATAGGTTTAATGTGCCTAGGAAATGAAAACAACTAGTAAAGTGTCGCACATGAAAGTGAATTAACCCTCCTAACTTAGGCTAGATTTCAAAAATGAATGCCACAATTTAAGCAAAGAACAAAAGTTTAGGCTTACCTTGTTCGAAGCTAGCAAAGGCTAGGCGCATTTTTAAGGTCTTCACCTTCTTTTTTTATTTTTTCATCTTTGACATGTGCTCTGCAAGAAATGTTTAACAAATTCGTTTAAGAGTTTTTTTCTTTGGCATGTGTTCCTTTTTTTTGTTGATTTGCTTTGCGCTTAACGAGCAAGTAATGAGAAAATCCCTACAGAACAATATGGGTTAGGGCATAGTTACCAAATAAGATTGGAAACACAAAGTGGTTAGTTTCCTCAAACATTCAATTTATCCATTTTCACCAAGTGTATGCAAGGAATTGCAAGCTAATCACAAAATTATCTCTTTTTCACTCTTTGTTTTTGACTAGTCAACAAGATTCGATTTATTTCTCATAATTTTGGCTTAAAAAATAAATGTAAAAAAAAGAGACTCCTAATAAAAATGAGAGAGGTTTCTAAAAATGTAAGAATTTCAGTTGTATCTTCTCATTTTCTCATGTGGGACCCACTTTGTCAAAATAGACCATTTTTAGTAAATCGACTATTTGAGCATTGATATGACATAGAAATTAAAAATTCAAAGAAACAACCCCATCTATAATTTTCATACTTATCCAAAAATATAGATTTTATTGAAAAATTCACTAATTTTCACCCAAAATTGCATTTTTGTGAAAAAAAAAAAGAAATCATTACAAATCATGCAAATCAATGTGAATAAGTCTGAATTTTGGACTAGAGACTCTCTAGACTATCACCACCCTCCAAAAAAATATTTAGATTTTTATGACAAACGTTTTGGAAGATATGAGTAAATCTTTCAAATTTCTATTATTTTAATCCTCAACCAGTTTGCACGAGAGTTAGCCTTAATAACAAAATGAGAATCAAGTGAAAAACCAATTGATTAGATCTAATGAGTTGTTGTAAAAATCATAAATGAGAATGCAACTAACATTTAAACAAGAAAAATGGAGCTAGAAACTTGGTTTCTACCCCACAGTGGGCGCCAAAAATGTACACTATATTTTGTGTAACACTCTAAACCCTTCTATCCAAGGTATTCCATGAAATTGGAATGCTTAGATGCCGGCTTAGAGCTCCCTATCCATAGAATGCAAGAAGTTAGGATTTGAATATGCAAGCTCTTAGTTGACCCTTAGAAATGTGCTTCTTGCTAGTAAACCATGAAATAGGAGGTTCTTTTAGAGACGAGATGCAAGAGTGAAAATGTCCACCAAATATGCCTCAATGATGCAATGTAAGATGAAAACTAAGCTAAGATGAGAATGCAAAGTGCAACTACTCTAAGCATGGATGAGAGTATTACAAACCAACTATTAAGCTATGTGAGATAGAATTATTGCAAAATGGAAACTAGACTAGCATGCAAATATGAATCTAAGCTAAAATGCTATGGTATCAAGGAATGAAGACAAGAAAATGAAGTTCTCCACAAAGCTCCAATAAACCTGTTAGAAAACTTGTAGCATAACAATATTCAAGAGTGTGTTTTCCATATGAGAAGAGAGCCATCTTTTTAAAGAAAATTGGATGGTTGAGATCAAAAGACAAGAAATGGCTAATCAAGGGTGGAGAATAATCTTTGCCTAATTTTTAACATTAAAATGTGCTTAGTGAAAATAAAAGGCTCCACTCATAGAAAATTATGCATTTTTGTAGAAAATGATTGTGTTTTGTCAAAATGGGAGGCTCTCAACACATGGAAAATTACACCTTCATGTGTAGACAAAAATATTGTCAAAATGAGAGGCTCTCAACACATGAAAAATTACACCTTCATGCGTAGACAAACATATTGTCAAAATAGGAGGCTCTACACATGAAAAATTACACCTTCATGTGTAGACAAAATGATTTAGCCAAAATAGAAGGCTCATTTGTAGACAAAAATGCATTTCTTTTATTTATGAAATAAGAAATGTGTGTATGGATTTTTGAGAATCATATTTGAATTAAAAGGGAGCAAATTCTTTTAATCAAATATGTATTTAAAATATTATGGTCAAACTATAGGTTAAAATCAAATAAATTGATTTTACCTTATTTTTGAAAGTTTGTGATCAAACACTTGGTAACATTAGCAATAAATGCTACAAGGGGGTTTATGGTCTAGGTAACCATTTTTAGGTGATTACAATAATCACCTTGCCCTTCAACTTCTGAGGTGTTACCATCTTTTGTGCATCTTTCTCCAAGTTGGGTTTTACATTAGCCTCAATAATAACAATCTTTTTTTGCTTTGTTTCCTTAGGATTTGCAATGACTAGTTCCTTTCCTTTTCCTTTTTCATCCTTTTCAAATTTACCTAAGCCTTCTCCTTCTTCTTTATTGTCACCCTCAACACTCTTCCTTTTTTGTTTCTTTTATGCCTTGGGCGTGCTAGATTCAACAATAATCTCAGTAATACTATTTCATATGTGCCAAATTGCTCATCACCTACATATATCTCTTCATCCAAAAGTATAGTCATTACTATAGTAACCTCATCTACATTTACTTCATAAGGCATCAGCCTTAGCCATGCTATTTTTAGTAAAACTTTTTGCACATGCATAAAATTTGTATCTACAACAAAACATATCTCATCATAATACTTGTCAATGACTGACTTATGAATTCTCATTTGGTTTCTCATATTTATTCTAAACTCTTCAAAATAGTTATCAATTATTGCTTCAAAATTTTCTCCCAGCCTATTGATTATATCATTTATATCTACTCCATGGTAGGTCGGTTCCTATACCATACAATTGTTGTAATAGTAGGGAAAGAATTCTTAATGTATAAAAATATACAAACTATTAAAGATCCAAACTTACAAGAGGTATTCTTTACTTTTCTTATCACCTCTAAATTCTCTCTAAGTTGATGAAGTTGTAACTTGGAAAGGTCATAGGTATGATCCTTCTTTACAATCTTGTAGCCCAAATCCACTACTACACATGGTACACTATTTAGCCTGCTCGATTGATAAACCTTGTGTGCAATGACAAAAACAAAAAATAAAACTAATGGGTCCTTAATTCCATCAATTGGCATTCATTGACCATTCCATTTTTTCTTTGGTTAGATTTTCAATTTCTTTCTTTGTTGCACTCCTTATACTATTCGGTCGATCCAAGGTAGGGTACCTAGTTACCCAATGAATGATGGCTTTGTTAATCTTAATTGGCCCACCTTCTAACCATGCTTTCATGTTGTGAATGTGAACAATCGCAATCTTTATCCATTGGATCTTGAAAACCTTTGGAAAACCTAGGGCATGGGTAAGCCCTTTATCGGCAATGACTTTTTATTCATCTTTCAAGATTCCATTCAAACACAACTTCTCATAAGCTACCCTACTCTCAAAGTCTCCTATCACTCTGAATATGTAAAGGTAACAGGATCTTATATCCTGGATAGTCAATACCCTAGGCTAAATTAAAAATAATGCTCCAATGTCATCTTCAGTCTTTTCAATATTCACAAATTTTTTGAGACTTGGTGGAGGGCTTTGATCATTCCTAACAATTTGTGCATTATTGTGCTCCAACATTTCACTTCCTAATGCAATATTGAACTAGGGGTTTTTAATACCAAGTCTTTTTACAATATCTTCTCTGAACAATCAAATTGGCACTGAGAGTATTACTTACTTTTTTTGAAAAATATTCTAATGCTTGGATGTGATCTCTTGTTCCAATTTATTTTAAATCTCTCATGAGCTCTATAATCACTTGGTGAATGAAAATGAATGCCCAAATTTGATAAATACCCTCAAAAAAAATTAGGTTTTCAATTAATATCTTCATACTTGGTAGGCTTATGATAGTTGGCTTAGTCTTCATACTTGCTCGGTCAAGGTTACCTTACTCAACCAACACTAATTCATTCGATCAATCTGCCTTGATCACTTTGTCTATATTGAAAATCTCAGTTAATATAGATTGTATCTTTATTCCTTAGTACTCTATGTGGTAAATCATTTTCATTTTATTTCCCTTCTATGGATCTATTCTCAATGCATCTTTACTTATGTTGATATGAACTTTTGGCATATCTATGTTAGGAATTGATGTAAAATATATCATTGAATATACAGCTCCTACATACTTTCTTTATTTAGTTGGATGTGGTGTGATCACCTGATCCATTTGATTGGGTGATCTTAGCTTCACTTGCTCCACTACTTCCAGCTCTCACTATCTCTATCCATGTTTTCTTCCCTTCAACTTTTTCTTTTCCATTATTTGGTGTTGGTGCTCTAGTTCTATAGTTTCTTCTTATTTATCCAACTTTGAGACAATTAAAACATATTATTTCTCCATTCAACCACATCTTGTAATTTCCTATAAAATGTGTCTTGACGCAATTCTCCACAATAGTGACAACTATACCATGTATTGTAATCTTAATTGTAGGAATTGCATTTTCTTGATGCATGAACCTACTTCTCGAATGTCCACTTAGGTTTTATCTTGAAATTTCACTCATGAGCTCTATGCCCATACTTTTGGCAGTTGTAACAAAGACCTTGAAATTTAGGTACATTTTTGGTTGAGTCATTTCTCTTTGATCTACATTCATATGTTTGATGTCCTATTTTCTTGTAATAAAAATAATTCCTAGTAAATCTAGGTTTAGGAATTTGCATACCATTTTTGTTCCTACAGATGTTGGTTGTATTACCAAGTTTGACATAGTGATGACATGTAGGCTTGGATTTTTCATTTCTTTATTTTTCACTCTTCAATGATACTCCTTCTTCAATAGATGAAAAATGCTTGTTGTATCCTAGTCCAGAAGTGTCTTTCATTGATATGGTGATCTTATTAATTCTTTAAAGTACTTTGTAGCTTCACTTGGTTTGTTCATTCTTTCTAGGATTTCCTTTTCACTTTTCAATTCATTTCTCAGTTGTTCATTTTGTAGCCTTAAACTTTTGATTTCCATGTCCTTTTTGTTTGTTTCCTTAGTTAAAATCATCATTTGATTTATCATGTGCATCTGGTGGTTTGTGATCTTTTGTAATTCAAATGTTCTTTCTTCAAGTTTGATAACCATCTATCTTTTGTCTTCTTTGGCCATGATTTTAGCTTCCATTGTTTTCTTCTTTTGCTCCATTACCTCACATAGTACAACTGATTGAGTTTCCTTTTCTCTCTTTATATGTTTTATTTCTTTCCTTAGAGCAGAATTCTTCTTGAGTAATTGTTTTAATGCTTCATTGTTGATGCTAGTGTTTCCACTGTTAAGTAGTCCTTTTGTGTTAACTTCTTTGTATTGTGAGTCATTTTTCTAAATAACTATCTCTTTCCTTCTTTTCAAGGATTTCCTTAACTCTTCTTTTGTTGCTTCTAATTGTTGCAATATGATATGAATTTCAATCATCTAATTCTCAATGATTTTTATGATCTTATATACTTCCATCTCCATAATCAAATCCTCTCAAGTTATTAGGCTTCCTGAAAAAGAATTGTGCTATGATACCAATTGTTGGAAGGATTAATGGGAAACAAGATACTGAGAGGGGTGGGGGGGTGAACAAAGATCTTAAACTTTTACTAATAAAACCAAATCACTAAATTCACATCTAACATATCTCATATCTTAACTAAAAAACATAATCATCCATGAAAACTTCAACACATAACACAATGATTTGGTGACCTAGAAACACTTCAATGTGAAGGTAAACCTGGGGTGGGGATGAAATCCACAAACCTTTATTGTTGCAACAATAAAGTTAACATGATAGGGTTACAATGTTTGATCATAAAATATGATCTACCATATGAGAGGTCTTCTCCATTTAAATATTTAGAGACTATTAGGTATCACCTTGTTAAATGATTTTACACTTACAATAAAGTAAGGACTTTGCTATGAGGTTTACATAGATCTATTAAGATCACTATATTAAGAGATTTACCTTGATTCAATTAACTAGAACTAATTCAGTACTTGATCCTCAGTTTTCTCTGTAGTCTAGTTTTCAATCTCCTCTTTGCAATGTCTATGATATGATCTCCTAATCTGATATCTCTATTCATTCATTCACTTCTTTGATTGCCCTTGTCTAAACTAATTCCAAACTTAGCCTTTATGCTCTATATTTTCTTTGGTCACTCATGCACTTGCAAAATTTGTACACTATTTCTTGCTTGTATGCTCACACATGTTGGAGTTCTTTCTGGGTAAGGAACATATCAAGTAAGTTTAAACTTAATACTAGGAAGCATAAGATAGGGACAAGCCTAAGGATCAGCTAAATCCTATAATCAGCGGGGCTAAATCTTAGTTTTGGGCTAACATTAACAAAGTCATCAAGACTCACTTCACTTTAGGCACTGCAAGGCTAGGGCGGGAAAACCTTAGAGACTGACCTTCTTAATTGATATTCTTCTTATCATGACTATCCCTTATAGTAGAGATGGTCTATGTTCTTCTATGATTTGTTCATAAATTTCTTGATCACAATAGCTTACTACAACCAAAAAGTAAATGCAAATAAGCAATGACCAACACTTTTAGTTTTTTAATAAATAAAAAGGTAAATTGATTTTGTTTGTTTGTTATGTATTTCCTACAATTAGGTGAATCATCAACCTGTTCTTCAACTTTAAAATGACCAGTGTCTTATCCATGGGTATATAGAGTCAAAATCAGCAAACTTGGACCTATTTAATCTACTTGTAATTAAATTTTTCAACAATGAGCTCTAAATTTAATTCTTACCATATCCTTTTTATAAACCCTAAACCCTATCAATTACATAGAGCGATTATCTAATTCTTTGAATCAGCAACAATCAGTAAGAGATATACAATTTGTGTGAATTGCACTAAATTGAATGAAACTTGTTCATTTCAATCTCAAGATTATAGATATATAAGAAAGGAGACAAAACACAAAGACAAAAATATATATAGGGAAAATCCTTCTTATATTGATTTCCTCTGAAGTTGCTTACAAAACTAATAGACACTCGATGAATACTCAAAAACAAACCATTGATACTAGATATTCACTATATGTATTCAAGTATCCAAGAAATGATTACATTCACAAGATTACAGAAAATAATGGATGGAACTTTAAAAAGACATAAGTGTGTGCTAAAAAATGTGACCTATTGAGAGCATGAATCAACAAGCAAACATTAGTTCAAATCAAAACATGTCACAAGAATTCATCAAAATGAAGAAAAACTAAACTAATGCTTGCATGATTTTTGCAACTCTAAGCAGCCAACAAAACCAATCTTCAAGCCACCTCTACAACTCAACAAAGGCACCCATAAGAGGCCTTGTTAGTGTGTTAAGATGGAGGGTATGTTTGGTGTGCTCTCCCAAACACAACAATGGAGTGAATCTCTTGAGGGAATGTGCAAATGTGAGTGATGATGCAATATGAACCCTAAACTATATGAGATGAAGAACACTTCAAGAAATGGCTATGGAGAAAGCCATACTTCAAAGCATTCAATGATGAAAATATGAAATGTAACCAATAAACTAACTAGATATGTAAGCTAAGCTAAGATGTAAATGAAATGGAGATGAGAAAATGAATGTAAACTAAACCAATAATGCAAATGCAAAGCTAAACCAGCTACCAAATGGTTAGTATTCACTTAGAAATCTCTATGAAAATTCAAACTACAATGAAAACCCTAGCATGAAAACTCAAGACTCAAAATGACATGGTAACAATGCAATAATGATAGATCCAAATGTTTGAGACAAGCCCTCTATTTAGAGGCTTCAGGGAGGGCTTGGTGAGGTGGCATCCATGTAGATGCCACATAAGGTGACATGCAAGCCATGCAAATGGTCAAGAATTCAAAGTTTGCTCACACATGTGTGAGAAAACTTGAGAAGAAGAGTGGGAGACAAAAGAGTGCAAAGGGGAGTGTGTGGGCATGCCATCTCACACATGTGTGAGCATACTCTTAGGCTAATTAGGGGGATTAGGAAGAAGATTAGAAATGATTAAGTGGGATTAGACAAGAAGTAGGTTTAAGAGGATGAAAATTATGGTTATAGGCTAGGCTCTAGGTTAGGCTTAAGATTAAATTAAATGAAATTTAATTTAATCATGGTTTTAGAGGAAATAATAGGATGTGAGGATTAAATAAATAAAATTTATTTAAAAGGGAATGATGGAGGATCATGTGTTAAATTAATTTAACACATTAAGGTTAGGAGTATTTAAATTAAATTTAAATGCTTAGGAGAATGAACTCATTTAATTAAAATAATTTAATTAAATAAGTAGAAGAATGTGAGCAATATAATTAATTATGATGTCACAGGCAATATTAAAATTAATTAATATAGTGTTTAGGGACGATTTTAAGCATCTACAATAAGAATAATAAAAATCTACAAATAGTCAACCTCAACTCCACATCTTGGAAATCCATTTATAGGATTACAACAAGCTACAAAAGGGAGGAGGACACATGTCATAACAAGAATGGATATAAAAGGTGGCAAGATAGTAATAAAGATATACAACAAATTCTCACATTTTCGCTCAGAAAAAAGATGAAGTAGTTGAGAAAGTTAGCAAGTGAAAATTTATGTCATGCTCTTTGACTTTACTCCCCTTTGTCTTTTACTATTCTTAGTGAGTAATATCTCAGCTACTTCATGTTGGCAGGGCCTTGATCTCTCCCACTGCTTCCCAAACATAAATCTCTCTTTTTGTGGACCACTCCATAGTTTTAACCTCTTCTAAGTCCTGAGTGGCCTTAGTCCACCTGGCATCCAATATGGCTTTAGATTCAACAAAAAACTTGTTCAAGTCTACTTCTACCTTAAAAAGGGAATCAATTTATTTTACTATATGGGACATCAAAAGTATCTTCAAAAATTTCCACTATGGCCTCCTGAGTAATAATGGCACCAAAGGAATTAGACCATTCCTACCAATCTATCATTGTATTACTAGTGTCCAAAATTGATGGTATACAGGGTTCTATTCCCTAAGATAAGACTTTTAATTTTCCTTGTATAATCTATAATTTATTAGTGAAGAAACCAATCAATTCCTTAACTATCTCCAAGCCCTCCTTCACTGTGATTATCTTGTCAATCAAATCTAGCTTTTTAGCCATTAGTACAATGAGCCTCTCCAATAATTGTGTATATGGACCCCATAGATTAAATGTGAGTGATAGCCATAAAGTGTCTCATTGAAAAAATGCTCAGCACTCTATAAAGAAATATAAAAACTATGAGCTTGTTGTGGCATGTTCTTCAAAGTTTCAACCCTGTGGCTCAACAAGCTCTTAAGGATAGCTATCCTCACCTCATCTTCTTGCTAAGTAGATGGAGCATCAATACTCATTCTCCTTGGTTCTAATGTATCGTCTTCCCCAAAATTATCTATTTTGTTGGGGCTTCAATTGTGTTCATGGTTGGTTGTTGTTGATATTCCTATTCAAGTTCCTATCCTACAACAACCATGTGCTCTGCCTGTACAAGTTGCTCTTTGAGAAATGCAACCTCATTTTCAAGTGCTTGGACCTTAGCCTCAATCTCTACAATCCTCTCCTTATACACATGGCTCTTCCTAAGCTCATCTTCATAGAGCTTTCTTACATCAATATAATCATGTATGGACTTAGAAAGCCTAGTCTCCATCTCCTCTACCTTGGCCTCATTCATAAATGAAAAATGTTTCATGGCCTTAGAAATTTTTGTGTCAAGGGTACCTTATAGAGTACATACAATCATATTACCCTACTCAATTCTTTGAACATCCATTATCTTTGGTTTTTTTGATGATCAAGCCATGCTCCAAACTACTAGAGATTTGGTGTCTATATTAAAACTCATTCCTCTCTATAGTCCATCAGCACCAAATGCCTCATATGAGATGACATTCTCTTGCCTCCTTTCCTAGTCGAGCATAAATTTTTTCTCCAAATCCCATCTAGGCACTAACAACATGCCACTCCTCTATAAAACATCTCTTGCCTCCTCTAGAGTCGTGTTTTCCGTCTCAGGATCATAGGCTTGTAGTTTCTCTACCAGTTCTAGCTTCTGCATATCTGATTCTCCTAGCTTCATCTTCAGCACCAGCTCACTCTATTTTATCTTGTATAGGAAACTCTTGAACTAATTAGATTTGATGAATTCATCATCTTCTAGGAACTGTTGGGCCTAGATGATCCTATCATCTAGACTTGCTGCTACTAGTTCTATGTCAGTGAGTGTATTCTTAGCTGCATTAATCCTATCTTGGAGATGATTTTGCCTTAAGTTGGCAAAATACTGAATATTACCAGGTAAGATCTACAAAATCCTCTATTTTACCTCTGATGGGATATGGACAACTTTCTATCTTTTGTTCCCCTTTGTGACCCATGATGCTTTAAGGGCATCATCTTCTTCTATTTCTAGGTGACATCAAGTTCAAGGTTGTTTAGGTATACCCTTTCTTCCTCCCCTATAGGTTCTTTAGGCATCTTGGCCATAATCTCAGTATGGTCAATCACCATCTTCCTAATCCTCTAAGGATAGGGGACATCCATATAGAATCCCATAAATTCGGGATCAGCCCTCTTCATTTATCTTTCCACCCTTAAGACAAAATCTAGTTTTGCTAGCCTATCAGCTACCTCACCCTCTGCAACTATGTTTGAAATAACATCCTCATGGGATAATTCCTTGGTGCTAGCCAATACATAATTCCTTATCTCCTTTAGGGTGATCCTTATCCAGTTTTCAAGATCATAAATTCTATAAGGACCAGTTGACAAATAGTGGTGGTGGAGGAAGGCATGTATCTGATCAAGGGCCTCTTTTCCAATTGTAAAATCCCCCACCCTAAAACATCTACACAAGAAAGTGCCTTTATGCACTTTGGGTCATAGATACTCCCTATTGACCATAAATAACTGCCATATGAACTCCATTATATCCAACCTACGAGGAATAAATTTTGGTAATTTATGGGGTGGTTGAGGACAACCATAGACTCTCATCAAAGAAAAAGTTGGAAATAAGAAAATTTTGCCATAATTATGATCTAATCTTTTACTCTCACGAAGCAGGGTGGGTCTTAAAAGGCCTTTTAAAATCTCAAGTGCCCTAAGGTAACCTGGATCTAGCATTTTCATTATTACAACACTAAGATTATCAAATAATAAAATAGAATTTAAAAAATGATAATTATTGTCCCATACCCGTGTCCATAGCTAAACTAGTAGATCTCCATTTGCATCAGAAGTATGGTCAATGAAATAAAAACTTACATACCCTACTGATGGAGGCATGATCCAAGACCAAAATGAACACAAAAATGAAAGGGGAATATTATTATCAGAAGGGTTACAATGTTATCAGATTTTGGAGAAAACCCTTCTTGCAATACCTTCTCCCAAACTCCACCAAAAAATTGCCTTTACAATGCCAGAAATTTCCTTAAGTAAACCAAACTAGGTTTAAAGTTAGAAATAAATTTTAGAATATGAAATTTGGAATCCATCACCAAAATAGAAGGTTCTAAAAAACATGTCAAAAGTTAGTGTAAAATTAGAAGAATCTAGAAATGATAGTCCAACTTCCAAGAGGCATAACTTTTGATCTTGGACTATACATTTCCAGAAAGCTCTCGAAGTTCTCTATAGCCCTATGAATCATATTTTATTGTTTCCCATTTTTTGGGCCCATACAAGGCCATTTAGTCTCTCAAATCTGACTTTGAAGTGCTCTTAGGAGGTCTCCAAGCAACTTAAAACTGTAATAACTTTCAAACCATAAAGCCTTTTGACCTAATTCTTTTTTTGGAGTGCTTTAAATTACAAATATAATCATCCCTCCAAATTACACCCTCAAACTCATTACAATTATGGCTCAATTTTTTTAAAAAACCTATTTTCTACATTGGCACATATCCCAAGGTGCTCAAAAACTCTAACCCATAAAACCAATAGTGGAGCTATGAGAGTTGGAATCTTTATTTGACCCAAATGGGTATCTAAAAATGAAAAAAATTTAAACAAAAACTAACAGTAAACATATTTTTGGGTGATATAGGATTTGCCTTACACTACTAGATGCTCCTACATCAGCTACATTCTTGTAGAGGATCAGGTGCATCGGCAGTGAATAGTGATAGAACTTGAAATCTTTAAATTCTCCACTCTGAGCCTTGGAAATGTTTTCTTTCATCACCTCCAAAATGTGTTCAACATAGTCATACTCCCCCCCATGGTAGGAGTCTTGCACATCTCTAGAAATAATGAATTTAGCTCCATATTCCATGTTAGTTCCATCCTTACCAATCACCTTGTGGACACCATAAACTATCTTTACAAAGTATTTTTTAAATTTGTCCAAAGGCATTATTTTTTTCCTACTTTCTTAGGGTAATCAACCACATTCTTCAAATCCATGGGAATATGTTATAGCATAGACTTCCCAATGTAGGCCTTAGTATTTTCCTCAAACTTCCTCTACAAATCCTTCAAATCTACAAGTTGGCCCATGGCTCCATCCAATCCAAAAGATTCAATGAATGATTCATGGTCAAGTGTACACAGAATAGTTCCATATTTCCTATGGAAAGATTTGGTGGCTGGATTGTAGCAATGAAATAGGGCCTTCATCAAGTCCTTATCCACAAAAACTTCTAGGAATATCAATTTGTCTAGGTTCTTCTTCCATGGATTACACATAGGAATGTTCTTCTCTTTGTTATGGTGGAAGTATCTAAAAAATTTAGAACCAAAGATACTAGGGCATACATCATCTCTGCAAAGAGCATACAAGTCAACAAAGGCATGGTTTTCTGCAACCTTGGAGTTAAAGGAACCAAGGAAAAGCTTAATCCATTCTTCCAGTAACCTAAGGTTTCCTTCATCATGATTTTCCCACCTTAGAAGTCAAAGTCTCTACAACCCCCCCATCCGATGCTTGAATTTCTTCAACCTCTTTATCAGACGTCTTGATAATATTTTGGCAAAAACATAGTATGGACTTCAATCTCAGACTCTGAAAACAATTATCTGTATACATTGAAAGCTTTACAACTGCTCAAAATCTCTTTCTGTGTAAATGGTGAACTATAATTGGTAAATATGAAAGCCTTTATAACTCAATGTATACTATCAACGTTCATCTTTGCATTGATTTTTAGTATGCTTGAAACATAAGATTAGCTTATTCTATCACCTTAGGGGAGCATCGCCATTACTATCTAGCAATGCACTTTTTGTACCATATTAAACTATTATTGATCAAGAATTTCAATGTTGTTTCCAGCTTAGAAAAGTGATTAGCATGTTATATGTTTGAGTTATGGTCTATGATCTTACAATCACCATTGAAGAAAATGAGTCCTCGTATTATCTTATTAATGAAGAAATAGTTCCCTGATGTTACGAAACCTTGAAAAAACCCTTGTCAAACAATTGTGAACCAATGTAAAAACCCCCTATGATCTTACAACATATTAGTTACCATGGCATCAGAGCTGATTGTTGAATCCTTTATGATCTTACAGCAAGTAGCTCATATTGAAATGGTGTAGCATCTTATGTCAACCCACTTTACCCTATGATCTCATGATTACAATCATCTATCACTTTGTAACATCTCAATTTACCCTTTAAACTCATACAATTCTATGAGAAACTATTACCTTTCTCTACCGTAGCATCGCCAACTTTGTCTTTTACATTTACAATCTTATGATCGTGGCCTTTTTGTAGCATCAGAGCATTTTATCTGTTAGCCTAAGATCTTATGATAAATTGTCTATAATAATATCAAAGGTCGCATAATATTGCATAAAAATTTATGTAGCATAAAATTTTGGCCCCACCAATACAACTGAGCATCCACCTGGTGTGTGTTTCATGGTTGTTCAATCAAAATTGGGCACTTTTCATCTACCTAACAGTGTACTATCACTTTTCCCTATCATTTATCACCTTATATTCCTACAATCATAAGTGTCCCATAGCATCACAACATCAAAAATTTATCTTCATGACCTTACAATGCACATAGCTTCTTAACATCGTAGCACCTTCTTTCTTGGTCTTTGATGTCCCACTCAAATTCCTTGTCATAACATCATAGAAGAAAAATTGGAAACTATTCTACCCAACATACTATCAGATGATGCAAAGGGAAATGTAAGATTGAGGATCTTAACTTTCTCATCTGTGATGTTATGGCACATCACTTATCTTAAGATCGGGAAGCTGAAAACACTTCAATGTGGTCCTTCACTAACCCCTTCATCATAACATCATAGAAGACGATGTAAAAGATAAGTAAAATCTTGCACAGCTATAAAACCTAGGGTTAGGGCTAGATTCTAATTTGTTATGAATATTTCTAGTAATATTGGATGGAAACAAAACCCTAGGGCACCAAATTTTACACTTGGGGCAAAATGAAAAATAATTGGACTGGGGAAAAAACCATGTTAGGGCTTTTCTCTGTAAATGAAAAACTGATAACATATAAACCCTAACATCACAACACTCCTTTTAGAACATTTTCACCATAGATTTTGCAAGATTTAAAATAAGTGAAAATAAGGGCTACCAACACACACACACTATGATTCTAGGGTTAGAATCCTCTTTAAATATATGTTCTTCAAAAGTTCTATAAAATGGTTTGCAATCCATCTCCTTATGTCATTTCCATCTAATTGCTTGATTTTCATTCTTTGGGATCATTACCTTCTATAATGATGCATAACCATCATCTTAGTTGGCTCTACAATTATTGAATGTGATATAGAAGTTAGCCAAAATTATTTACATATGTGTTTGTGCTATTACAAACTCATATGACAAGATTGAATTGTTTTGCATCTTTTGACACTCAGTAATAGTGAATCATTCATACTGTCACTAGGGTTCTATATACATGTTTTTTAGGCAATGATTAACTTTTTTTTAAAAGGAAAAAGTGGCAAGCCACTATAATATTTTATTAATCTGATTCAATGAGGTCAACTGGGAAAGAATCAGTGAAGAAAACCCAACATCGTCCCTAATGTATACATAGTTTTAGATATTTTGAAAAAATAATTACAAAGGGTGAATCAAGTACCATCCATCAGTACATCTATAACTGAATATCACCTTCCTTCAAACTGGTATACATGAGCATGATCTAGCAAACTTATCTTCTTGAATTAATTTTTTGAGGGCAGTATGTTTCTCAATTATGGATAAAGGGTGAAGTGATGAAATCAACAACCCATCACAACCCAAATTCGAAAGAAAATTCGCAACATTGTTTCCTTCCCTATAGGTGTGTGAAATACAAACATCAAAGCACTTATCTAGGAGCCTCCAAATTTGAATAAGAATATATTTTAACTTCCAAGAGAAGGTAGTCCTATGAATACAAGCATTAATAATGACAGAGGAGTCCCCTTCAATATGTAGCAACCAAAAATTACCTTGTTTTGCTAAAATAAGACCAGCTAACAGAGCTTGTGCCTCTTCCATGAAATTTGTATTAATAGGCAAAGGGGATACTGTAATTGCCACAACATCTCCATCTAAATTTTTGATACATGCACCAAAACCAGAAGGGCCAGGATTACCTCTTAATGCACCATCAAAATTCAATTTCCAATATCCCTCATCTGGAGGCCTCCATCCTGTTTGTTTACGGGATGATGAAGAAGTGGAAGAATTACCAATTTTCCAACCATTTGGAATGAATAAATGTTTCCATCTTTGAATAATTTGAGAGTCCCAAGAAGTAACAATAGGATTAAATGTTGTCTTTTGCAAACTTGAATTTGTCACCTTGGAGATAGATCTTGCAATTCCCTCCAAAACAATTTCTAAGGAATGGCTCTCTTTTCTAAAAATGTGTTTGTTACATTTCCACCAAATAGCCCAAACAACCAATGTCAAGATACATTTCCAAAGGTTTGCAAATAATGATTTGGGATAAAGGACTGGCCAAGCTTGAAAAAGATCCCACATATTATTTTGGAGGAGTACTATAGTGCAACTTATTCAAGACAAAACTCCAGCATTGATAAGCAAATGAGCATGAGACAAAAAGATGATCCACTGATTCTTCACACTCATCACAAAAAACATAGTTAAAAGAGGAGGCAATGTGCAATCTAGCCAATCTATCACTGGTCAAAATCCTATGTTTTAGTGCAAGCCAAGTGAAACAACCTGCCTTTGGAAGTACAATATGATTCCAACAAAATGAAAATGCCCTACAGGTAACTTTATGTGAAACATTTTGCTGCAAAATTTTATAACCCTCTTTTACTGAATAATTTCCATCCTTAGCTAGAGCCCATAAAATCCTATCTTGAGATCCAGAAAAGAAGACTTGCCTGGAAGACAAAATATCTTTGAATTGTCTAATTTCCTGAGATGAAAGTGGTAAAATTGTTGGATCCTTCCAAAACACTTTCCCTAAAAGTTCACAAACATATGCCACATACTAATAAAGTTGAGTACCCTAGTGTAGTTCTGACACTTCAATAATATTCAGAGAAATCAAATTATTGGAAAGTGGAATTTGAACATTCCAAGAATCTCTCCAAAAGTTAACTTTAGTGCCATCATTAACTTCCCAAGAAACATAATTAACCACAATATTACGAGAAGTTGTCATGAAATCCCATATAACTGAACCTTTAGGAGGATCCAAAATAGAGAGAATTCTAGAAGGATCATTATTATCCAAATGCTTTTGTTGCATAATTTTGCACCAAGTGGATTGAGGTTTAGTGTACATTTGCCAAACCAATTTCCCACCAAATGCTTCATTTCTTTTAGTATGGTCATGCACACCTGCCCCTCCTACTGATGGAATCTATGACATGTCCTACAATGAAATAAGTGAGATCTTATGAGAATCATCCATATTACCTATCCATAAGAAGCCCTTAATCATTTTCTGAATTTGAACTAGAATTTTGGGGGGAGCTTTAAGAATAGCAAAAAAGTAATTTGGAATTGCAGCTAATACTGATTTAATCAGCAAGACTTTCCCAGCCAAGGATAACCATCTAACTTTCGAAGCAGTGATTCTACTCTAAATACATTGAATGACAGAGTCCCAATATGAAGATTTATTTGAACCCATAAAGAAAGGGATGCCCAAATAGATAGAAGGTAATAAATCTTCTGAGAAACCCAATATTTGTTTAATTTTATCATAAATCACTTTGTTTGTGTTAAAAAAATAGATTTTTGATTTCTGAGCATTAATGGCTTGACCTGACACTGCTGAATATAGATTGAGAACATGAAGAATATGCCTAGCTTCCTAAACATTTGACAATCCAAATAAAAGTATATCATCTGCAAATAGAGAATGTGTTATAGCAATATTTGTACCCAAAATAAGCACGCCATGCCAATTACTGAGCTTATGTTGATGTGAAATGGTCCTGCTAAAGGCTTCAGCCATAATGATGAAAAGAACTGGGGATAGGGGGTCTCCTTGCCTAATCCCTTGAGTAGAAGAGAAGAAGCCCGTCGGTTTACCATTTATTAATATTGAAAACCAAGCACCCGAAATACATGCCTTAATCCATTTGCACCAATTCTTTGAAAAACCCATTTTGGAAAGCACTTGCAGCAAAAATTTCCAACAAACCTTGTCATAAGCTTTCATCATATCAAGTTTTATTACAAAATTTGAGGAATGATTTGAATTTATAGAATGTAGAACCTCATGCGCCACTATAGCCCCTTCCATAGTTTTCCTTCCTGGAACAAATCCACCTTGTTCAGGAGAAATAATGTGAGGGATAATATGTTGCATTCGAAGATATATGGCTTTAGTTATAATCTTGTATGACAAATTACATAGTGAAATTGGCCTAAAATCTGCAAATGTTTGAGAATCCTTGATCTTTGGAATAATTGAGATATTTATGGTATTAAAATATTTAATCATGGTTTTGCACCTTCTTGATTCTTCAATAGCTGCCAATAAATCCCATCCAATGATATCCCAACAACTTTGATAAAATATAGTAGTGAAACCATCCAAGCCTGGGGCTTTATCTGAAGGAAAAGAAAAAATGACCTTGCAAATTTCTTGAATAGTGAAAGGTGCCATCAACATGTCATTATCTTGAGATGAAATCATATTTGGAATTAAATCAAGAAGTTCATTCATTTGTGAGTTAGAAGGAGAAGGCATGCTATTAGGTGCAAGGAGATACTTAAAAAACTTCACCCCTTCATTCTGAATAATATTTTCATTAGTAATAAGATCACCTGAAATAGCATCTTTGATCTGAAATATTGAATTGTTAACTCTCTTTTGTTTAGCTGAAACATGAAAAAAAATTGTATTTTTATCTCCATCTTGAAGCCATAGCTCTCTAGACTTTTGTCTCCAATAAGTTTCCTCTCTTGCACATAACTCATCCCAATCTTGCTAAAGATTCTTTTGAGAAACATATGTATCTTCATTCATACCATTTTGAATGATATGATTATATACATCTTCTAGTTGTTGTTTGACTGCTGATGAGAAAACACATTTTTAAATACATGCTGATTCCAAATTCTGATTTGAGACTTGACATATTTCAACTTCATAGCAAATTGATGTATTTTAAATCTATCCACATGAGGAGCCTCATTCCACCAATGTTGAACATTCTTCAAAAAAATTGGATGACGAAGCCACATATTTTCAAATTTGAAGGATGAATGGAATTGATTTTCACTGCTTTTGTCTTTGTAATTGAGAGTTAAAGATATAGGGAAATGATCAGATCCTGGTGATGAGAGAATATCTGAAGAAATATCTGAGCAACTCAATTTCCAGTCAAGTGATGAAAGAAATCTATCAAGACAAGCAGTGATATGTGCAAATCTAGCCCTTTTATTTGTCCACGTAAAAGATCCATTCCTTGGGTGAATATCCATGAGATTGTTATTATCCACAAAACAATTAAAATCTTGTAGAGTTTTTGGAGGCAGAATGATACCTCCTTTTTTTTCTACCTAAGATAATAAAGCATTAAAATCACCTCCTATAACTACTTGTTGTAGTTCTTGAATCTGAATAGAATGAGTGATAGTTTCCCACAAACATGCTTTATCTTGAGATGAAGAAGGTCCACAGACATTGATCAAAATAAATGATACGTCAAATGCAGATATATGCAGCATCTGCCAATTATTATCTTGTTGGATGAGCTGTACATTAACTCTGAGAGGATTCCAAAGTGTAGCAAGACCCCCAGAAGCTCCTATTCCATGAGCATGAAAGATTTCCATTTTTTCCATTTTGCTACTGTTTTGTCAAAATTATCTTGAGATAACTTGGTTTCCTGAAGCAAAATAATATCTGCTTGCATAGAATCAACCACTTGTTTAATTCTATGCCTTTTTTCAGAGGCATTGATACCCCTTACATTCCATGAGTTGATTTTCATTGTGGACAAGAAGAACATCGTGTTCTCCTTGTCGATCTTTTAGAAACAATAAAACTACTATCCAATGTTGTTTGGATACCAGCAGCAATCTTAGTCTTAGTCTTAGAACCCTTTGGCCTGCCTCTAGACTTAGGAGTTTTTATATTGGAAACCACTTTGGATGGAGTCTGTAAAATTGATAATGGTTGAATCTTGAAATTGTCTTGACCTTCAATAATAGTAGCATCATCCTACAAGGGCTGCACTTGCTCATGTTGATAATAGGGATCTTGAGAAATCAAATCAGTAGATTTTTGTATTTGCTGATAGATAATCATTTCTAGCCCGATAGAGTCTTCTAGAGATACTAATTCACCTGCAGCACCATTAAACTGAGATACTTGGACAAACTTGCTTTTGCTATTAGGGATCTGACCCAGAACCACTTTATTTCAAAATTGAAAATCTCTAAGCAATTTATCAATCAACAAGCAAGATATATTCCTCATCATGAATAGCTTCTTCTCTTGCAATACAAAAAATGATTGAATTGGCAATTTCAGTAATAATTTGATCACAAATAAAGCTCAATATTACAGGAGAAGGTTGAATAGATAAGTGTCGAATAGGCCATGTTAATAAGGAGAAACTCTTATTTTGGAAGGTAATCGATTGCAATTAATTTGGAACCAATAAATGATGAAATTTAGGCAAAATGGATAACCTTGGGGTCACATCAATAGGAGAATCCAAATCATCAACCGGAGCATCCAACAAAAATAACTTAGATCTATAAAAAGCCTGCTGGAAGAAAACCATGATCCAAAACATTTGTTGAAAGTTAATCATATTCATATGGTTGAATGCAAATGGGATTTGCATACCTAGCCCATTGTGCAAATAATTGTGTTCACATGGCATTAATTGATGATCCTTAGGCAGAAATTCTGACATACATTGAACATCCTAATTGTAAACTTTTTGAGAATAGTTATTTGGATCAGAGCAATGATTTGAACATACTGCTAAGACATCCACATGCCCTGTTTGGCACATATTGTTGAAATGACCAAGATTATCTTGAAATTTATTGACTACACTTGCATCCTGGATTATAACTGACTGTGACCAATTTACCCATTTAGATATGAGAGATATAGAAGAGGGATAAGATTTGTGCATATCAATCAGCAGACAAACTCTAGCTTCCAAATGTGGGCATTCAAAAGGAATAAGATCATGTTTTAAGAAAATACCCAACTTATTAGCTATAATTTCAATGATCTCTAGGTCATGATATTCCAGTGGCAAGTGAGGAAAAGAAATCCAATGAGGAAAAATTGAATATATATATCATGAGGATTAAAATTTGGAACCCCAAACATAGTATATAATCCAACTCCATGACAAAACCAACCTTTTTGATTATGAACAACATCTCTCTTTATTTTGGTGGTAAAAATGGCAATAAAACATTTGGATTCTCGATCAATGTAGAAAATATCCTTGAGACCAGACCAAGAATCAAATGCCCATTTCTTAATATCCAAAAACAACAAGGAAGAAGAAGAAAACTTACCAATGAGAGCTGATTGACGAAGCATATCAATTGAATGTTGTAACATGTGACAAGGGAAACTGACATGCAATTGATTGAGATCATGTTTAGGATTATGTGGAACTTGATCGACATTACTCTGACATTGATCAACATTACTTGGAACTTTCTTTCGCCAAACCTTTTTTGGAATCAAGGGGGCTCATGTGTTGACATTCAGAAACATCTTAGAGTTTGTACCCATCTTGTTTTGATTCAAACTATCTTGAAAATGATTTGAAGAATCAAAAGGATCTCCTTCACAGATATCAAATATGGGTTGCTTATTAATAAGCCTATGATTAAGTTTTCTGTGTGCCATGGATGGATGATATCTTTTGGATTAAAACCTCTTAACTTTCTCAAAAGTGGATGGTTTTGTCCAAAGCTTGGAAGTTACATTAACTTATCATTGTACTCAATTCCAATTGAATTGCTCAGCTTGTACATGTGTTTGGTCTCAACTAAATACTTGGCAATTGCTGACGTGCTCAGTATGAGATTTGTATACTTGACATTTAATAGATAAATCGGTCACAGTGATGATCAGGTAACCTTTCCTAGTAAATGACTAAGTATTTAGACACTAACAGACAACATAGGCTTAGAGATCAAGATAAACATCAAAATTGATGCCCTTTTTCTATGCAAATCCTTTTACAACTAATTTGGCTTTAAATATTTTCTTACATCCATCCTCTCCTTATAACCTATAAAGTCATTTATTATGTAAAGTCATTTTACCTATAGGAAACTTACATAAATCCCAAGTCTATTTTTTTACGAAGGAGTTCATTTCTTTTGTCATTGTAGAGTCACACTAAATCGTTGTATCCACTTGCACAACTTCATCATAACATTCAAGTTCACCAGCATCTATTAATAAAATAGAATACAAAGAGGAAAAAAATATTTTTGGAAGTCTACTTAGCATTTTTTATCATCTAACATTCACTAGGGTGTTTAGTATTTTTTGTTGCAGTTGTTGGAAAGCATGAGGGAATACTAGAGCATCATCCTATTGAGTATCATCCAACACTAATAATCATTTTCTTTCTTCTCATGTTATAAAAATAGAGCTTTGCACAACACTTTCTCATTGAGTATGACATCCCTTCTTCTTAAATTTTATGATTATAAAAATCCCAAAGCCTATAACCAAGTTCATCTTTAGCATATCCAACAAATACAAATTTCTTTGATTTATCTTTCATCTTGGTTCTATTTTCAGAATCTATATGTGTAAATGCTTCACAACTAGAAGGTTTTGAGAAAAGAATAACTCACCTTCTTTATAGTTCATTCATCCTCTGGAATACCACAACCCAAAAGAGTAGAGGGACCTCTATTGATCAGATATATAGTAGTATTGATATCCTCTACCAATATTTTTAAGGCCAGCCCAACATGCAACCTCATGCTCCTTGCACGCTCCATTATTGTCATGTTCATGTGTTCAACCACTCCATTTTGTTGTGGAATCCTTGGAATAATTTTCTTCCTACTAATACCATTAGTTGAACAATAATCTTTAAATTCATCATTGCAATACTCACCATTATTATCATATCTAAGACATTTTATCCTTTTACCAGTCTCATTTTCAACCAAGCATTTCCATTTCTTAAAAGTTACAAACACATCATATTTTTGTCTAAGGAAATAAACCCATACTTTCCTAATTAAATCATCAATAAATGAAACATAATAATAAGAGCCATCAAGGGAAGATACCTAAGCCAATTTCTATACATCAGTATACACAAGCTCTAATTTCTCATTTCTCTTTTCCTTCCCACTCTTCACAAAACTAACTCTCTTTTGTTTCTCATACACACAATTCTCATTGAAGTCCATATTGACACATTTCAAACTTGGTAAAAATTTGTTTGAATGAAGTAATTTCATACCTTTCTCACTCATGTGCCTGAGTCTGTTGTATCATGGTGTTGTATTAGAATCTACAACATCTATTTTTTATCCCTACTCAACTACAGCAATTATTCCTGAACATTCATTTTTCTCTAAAATGATTAAAGTAAAAGGAAAAAAATGACATGTACAAAGATATAAGGTGCCTACTTTCACACCTTTTTATACTACTAAGGAACCTTTTGAAACCTTCCATTTTTTATCATTAAAAGTATCTACACAAACTTTATCACTTAGTTTCCCTATTAAAATTAAATTCTTACTCAATCTTGGAACATGTCTTACTTCTTGTAGTATCCAATGATTCATATTCTACAACTTAATATTAATTTTTCCTTTTCCAAAAAATATCATCGGGTTCATTATACCCCAAATAAAAAAGCCCAAAATTCCCATGGACATAGTCAAGAAAATAACCTCTATGGGGAGTAGCATGAAATGAAACCCCTGAATCTAAAACCCATGAATCATCAACACTTTCTAAAGAAAGAAGAAAACCATCCTCTTTGGATTTATTACTTACCACATTTGCCTCTTTGTTTCCTTCTTGTTTATCTCCTTCATTGTTCTTATGAGTCTAGTAATATTTCTTCTTATGCCCTAGTTTCCCATAGTACTAGCAATCTCTTGGTCCACTAGATTGAGACCTCTTTTCCTTTTATTTTCCTCTTGATTTCCCACAATTTTTAGAATTATTTTCTCTCTCATTCGATCTACCTCTTCCTTGTTTATTCAAAACACTTCTTGATGTAGATCGAACTAAGATTTTTATATGAGTTTCCTCTCTCATAATAACACCAATCACATCATCAAATTTTAAGGTGTTAAATACATAAACAAAATTACTCATAGCCATTACCAAGCCATTCCAACTTTTAAGCAAAGAACACAAAATCAAGAGATCCCTATTCTCTTCATCAAAATTAATATTTAAAGAAGATAATTAATCGATAATTATATTAAACTCATTTAGATGATCTACAATAGATCTTCCTTCTTCCATCTTCATATTAAATAAATACTTCATGAGAAATACCTTGTTTGAATTGGAGGGATTTTTATATAGCTTCATTGGGGTTTGCATCAAATCTTTCATTGTCATATCTTTTGTAATATTAAATACCATAGTTTGTGCCAAACATAAAAGAATACTTACAAGTGCCTTTTGGTCCAAAATATCCTACTCCCTATCTATTATAGTGATCAGTTTCTTGGATTTTCCCAGGAATGGCTGCCATAAATCCTTTTGATAAATATAGTCCTCCTTTTTTTATTTTTCACAATTGAAATCTATTCCCATTAAACTTATCAATCTTTAGCTTACCCTTGTCTATCATCACTTCCACTCAATTGTGAGGCCTTCCTATAGAGGATAACTGAAAATGATTTTACTTTGATACAACTTGTTAGGATTAATGAGACATAAATAACAATTAAATGCAAACATATCCAATATTAGAAAATAATAATGCACACACAAGACACACATATTTTACGTGGTTCACCCAATCCCTAAGATACATCTACCAAACAACGAGTCAAGTATTTTTATTATCTAGTGATAACAACCTAATTACAATCTATAATCCCTTACAACTCAATACCACTATAAGAAGCTACTATCATGTCATCACACACTATGAAATCTCAAACCCTAAGCCATTTTATACAAAATGTTTTTCGATTAAAATTTAAGGCTAGAATAATTACAACATGTTGGCACGCAAAAAAAACCAATAAAATAGTTGAACTAGGTACCAAGGTATTATGGTGAGTGTACAGTACTATCCTGATTAATCACTATAAACTAACAAGATTGAGAGAGAGAGAGAGAGAGGGAGAGAGATGAGTGGGAAGAGAGAGAGAGGGTGATTAGGAGGTATAACTAGAGAGTGGAAAGGGATATAGAGAGGGGAGGAGATACCTATATTTTGTATAGGAGAGGGATTCAAATCTCAAATCCCACCCAATTCCTTTGGATAAGAATCATCTAACAAGACTTATATATCATTGCATAGGAGGAATTTTCCCAATTGAAATCCCAATCCAGGCCAATCAATGTGTCCTAAAGGATCTAGGGTCTATGGATCTCAAGAAAACTCTCCAAATGATAAGTAGGCATTTGGAGGGGCTAATGATTGTTTAAATTATGATGACAACATCTATAATAGAAAGGATAGTATCTTAATAATCAGAAACAATTATAGTGAGATTCATTGGATGGAGTGTCAAAATTTGGTGCTTATTGCATTATGGAATGGACCATATTCAAGTGATCCTAATCTAGCAAAATGGTCAGAAGACTTTTGCGGGGAACAAGTATCTCTATTGTATACAAGCATTCAATATATCTTCAATATAAAATTAATTCTATTAGGGATGGATTTTTTTTAGTGTCTTTATGTTTTTTATAAAGGATTCAATGTTAAATTTTTCAAATGGGAGCTAATTTTAGTTAGTCATCGATAAATAAAATATGATCTCTAACCTGGGTGTACATGTCATGAGCCATGATTAATGTATTCTTTCTTTATAAATAATATTCTTATATTTTTTATTTTTTAAAGTTAATATCTTAAATACATCATTATGATAATACTATTGTTAAATTATATCATTCAATAGCATAAAAATTATAATTAATAGTATTAAGGTTAAACTAATGGTCACCGAGCAAAGGTGTTGATCATTCATCTCTCATAATTATATTACGAATATTTTACTAATACAAAATACACTAATCAATTAAATACTATCACTCTTATGTATTATATTACAAATATCCTTACCATAAACTATAAATACTTTTCAAATAAATATAGTATAATTTTATAAGCTATACTAAAAGCAATAAATAAACATAAATCTAATTAACAACATAACAATGATAAAACATATATATTGGGGCACGACTTCTCACTTACGTCTACTCTAAACAATATTTATTAGGGTTAGGTTTAATTGCGAAAGGCATAAAAAAAAGTGCAAGTGGAGAAACAGGAAACAAAATTATTATTATATATATATATATATATATATATATATATATATATATATATTCCATGTGTGCATGAATACCCATCCAAAGGTTCAGATAGCCTCGAGCCAAAGTATAGTTGTTGCATCAAGGTACCATCAGATACCCATGGTCTCTATATCAGCCAGGTACCCTCAATCTCCACATAAAAAGATTGGATGTTAGGTCTTGTCCACATTACATCTGAGGACGCAGGCAAATATATCTTTAGGTATGAATAATATATTTATTTCCCTTTCAAATATAGATTCATCCAATGCAATACTTAAGGGGATAGATGTAATTAAATCTATCTGCAGTCCATGGACTAATATACTTTTAGTTATGAATATATATATTCATTCAATTCTATACTTAAGAATATAGATGTAGTTAAATGGAAAGTGATTAATGAAATTAAATTAAAAATGATTCATATGAGTTTCTTACATAGAGGAATAAACATTGAATCATATTGGAAATTTCATTAAGAGTAAATACATCATACAAGTCTTTATATATATATATATATATTTTTTTTTTTTTTTTTTTTTTACTTTTTCTTTTTTCTTTTTTTCTTTTTTTTTTAAATTTATTTATTTATTTATTTATACACAAATATAGATGTAAATATATGGAATGTAAAAACTAGATATATATATTGAATTAAGGGATACATGTATAATATATAAGGATACATTAATTAGGAACATATTCTCATTATAGTTCATAGGGTCTATTTCTCATCCACATTATGATATTTTAAGGTAGGGAGTTTGTGGAGGGAGAGGTGGAGTAATTTAGGGCACATGACGGATATCCTCCAGGGAACTGCTTGTAGTCTGTTTCACACACCCTTTGGCACTATAAGTCTTCCATCTTATGATGATCATAATAAGGAGAGAGAAAGATTCATGTGCCCTATATGAAGAAATCTTCCAGATGATTATGTTCATTGCATTAAACACTCATCTCCTCAAAAACCTTAATAATAATGATGGTCATAGGTTGCTAAATATTAGATGATTCCCTAACCTATGCCTAAATTTTGGATTTTTAGGTTAAGGGGTTAAAAAGGGAACATCACAAGTGGTATTGGGGCATGATCTTGCCATCCTGAAAAAATAGTAAATGAAGGGAGAAAAAATGAGCGAACAATTATCTAATGAACTTTGGAATATTATGGAACAGACAAATCAAACTCTAGTAGAGCAAATAGAGAGATCAAACCAAGCATTGCAAAACATGGGAAATTCCATAAACAATCTAAAAAACAATAATTCTGGTGGAAGAGACATAAGTTCAAACCACTCAGAAAATAATGGAGCTTCATCATCCTAGGTGCCCAAACCCCCTTTCTTACCTAGGGAGGACCCCTCGATGGAAGGAGAGGGACAAACAACCAATAATATTATTGAGAACACAAGAGCTTATGCTAGCATTGAACCAAAAATTAGAGAGCTAATAACATTTAGAAAAATTTGTGAAGCCAACAGGAAAGAAACTCCTAGGAGAGAAAGAAGACATCAAAATCAAGATTTTAACAGCAAAGTAAATAATGTAACACTTCCAAATTTTGATGGATCAAGAAAGTCCACTGCACGCGCTTGGCTACAAAAATTGAACACTTATCTTACCCTTAGCCCAATGACAAAAGAAGATGCACTTCAATTTGCAATTCTTCACTTAGAGGGCATGACACACAATTGGTGGCACCATGGCCTTGTTACTCAAGGGCACCAAAATATCACTTCTTAATCCTCTCAAAAACTCATTAAGATATTTGATAGAAGGCATCCCTAAGAGAATTTTGAGAAATTGACTCAAATAAGGCAACAAGGAACAGTGGAGGATTATATTAAAGAATTCTAAAAGAGTTCAGACCAAGTCACAAGAGTAGATGATGACCATTCCACCTACTTGTTCATAGAAGGATTAAAAGACTCATTAAAGTTTCTAGTAAATGCCCTAAAGCCTTCATCCTTAGACGATGCTTTTGAAATAGCTCTAAGACTAGAGATCTCAACCACAAATAACAAATCATGGAATAAGCCAAACACAAAATCTCACAAAAAAGATAAATTATACAAAAATTTTGTACCTACAAAAGAACAAGAGGAGCTAAAGAAAAAGAATTTATGCTTCAAATGCCAAGAACCATGGGGGCCAGGCCATAGTTGCAACCAAAAGAGAAATCCTTGTCACAATTGCAGTGGAGACTAGGTACCAGGACATAAATGTAAAAAGAGAGATCGCCTCCAAAGAATGGAAGAGGATCCTAAGGAAGAAAATAGCAACAAAAAGGAAAAATATAAAAAAAGTGATGAAGAAGAGGAAGAAGGAGAAGAATATGGAGTGATAGCCACTATTACTCAACCCTCTAAGCATCAAGTCTTAAGAATTAGGAGCACTCTTAATGGACAGAAAGTCATTGCACTGGTTGATAATGGAACATCCCATAACTACATTGATGAAAAACTAGTTAATAAAATGAAGTTAAAAACTGAAAGGTTCAAGGGATTTACTGTTGTTCAAGCCACTGGATCATTGGTATGATGTACAAAGGTGATTACACAACAAGGAATCACATTAGGAAGAAAACACACCATTAGAGAGGGCATGCATGTGGTTCCACTAGATTCAGTTATAATTTTGGGGGCTTCATGGATATTTTCTTTGGGATGATTTAAGTTTGACCTTCCAAACTTGAAGATCCATTTTGATCACAACGGGGAAGAAATAATATTGGAAGGAATGCCTGATAGTTCTACGAAACTAGTTTCATGCAAAAGAATAGAAAGAATATTACGGCATGGTCAAGGAGAGTGGTTTGCACAATGCTTAGTACTAAACAAATATACTCCACAAGAATCAGCCATCCATATAGATATTGAGCCCATTATTAAGAAACATCGAAGAGCATTTGAAGAAATTCCACCAGGATTACCACCCAAAAGAGGATTTGAACACATTATAGAATTGAAAAAAGATGCTAAACCAGTGATTACCACCCCTTACTGACATCCTAAAAAATATAAAGATGAAATTGAAAAATCCATCCAAGAACTCCTAGCAATGGGACATATTCAACCTAGTTCAAGTCATTTTGCATCACCATTGGTACTTGTGAAAGAGAAGGATGGGACAATGAGGATGTGTATAGATTATCAAGCACTAAATAAGAAAACTATTAAAAATCGCTATCCCATTCCTAGGGTGAATGAACTCATAGATGAACTTCATGGAGCAATGCATTTTTCTAAGATTGATTTACGATCAGGATACCATCAAATTAGAATGAGAAAGGAGGATATTTCCAAGATGACATTTAGATGTCATTATGGACATTTCAAGTTTCTAGTTCTACCCTTTGGCCTCACTAATGCCCCGGCCACTTTCCAATCATGCATGAATCATATCTTTTGGAAATAACTTAGGAAATTTCTCCTTATTTTCTTTGATGACCTCTTTATCTATAGTAGGTCATGGTCGGAGCACCTCCAACACATTGAAGAAGTCCTAAACATATTAGAATCTAAATCCTTATTTGTTTGGGTTAGAAGAAATTCTCTACCTGGGTCATAAAATTAGTGCCAAGGGTGTACGCATGGATGAAGAAAAAGTTAAAGCAATAAGGGAACAGCCAAAACCCAAGACCCTAACTCAACTTAGGGGATTTTTGGGCTTATGCAGCTACTACAGACAATTTGTAAAGAATTTTTCCAAGATAGCATCCCCTTTGACAGACTTAACAAAAAGGGAGAAATTTTGGATGGAATGGGGCAGCACATGAAGCTTTTGAAGAGTTAAATAAAAACATGAGCTCTTGCCCAGTTTTAGGTATTCCAAATTTTACACTACCTTTTGAATTACAGTGTGATGCTTCTGGTGAAGGAATTGAGGCAGTACTAATTCAAAACAAACATCCTATTGCTTTCAAGAGCAAAAAAAATTCAAAGATAGAAAGGCACTACTCAATCTATGATAAGGAAATGTTGGCTATCATGCACACATTGGAAAAATTTAGACAATACCTAGTATGTGGAAGGTTCAATGTTAAGACAGACCATAATAGCTTAAGGTTCTTCACGAATCAAAAAGACCTTAATTATCGCCAGCAGAAATGGGTAAGCAAGATCCAAGCCTATAATTTGATATTGAGTATGTCAAAGGAACCAATAATGTGGTAGCAAATGCTTTATCTCAATAAGGCCAATTGAACACCCTTACTAGTATCACAGGTGATTGGAAAAATGATATTGTTGCAGAATATGCTAAGGACCCAAGAACTAATGAGATCATGGAGGGAAATATAACCAATGATGAATTAAAAATAATTGAAGAATTCATACTATACAGGGGAAGAATACTGCTTACAACAAATTCCAAGGTTAAAGGAAAAATTATGAAGGAATACCACAACAACCCTTTATCTGGACACACTGGGTTCTACAAGACTTACAAGAAGATAAGAAAGAGGTACTCTTTGAAAGGCCAAAAGAAGGACATTATGAAATATGTCCAAGAATGTATCACATGCCAAAAGAATAAGTCTGAATAGAACCACCCATCTGGTTTATTACAACCATTACCCATTCCAAACCAAAAGAGGGAAAGTGTTTCCATGGATTTCATTACAGGGTTACCAAGAGTGCAAGAAAGAGATTCCATCTTTGTAGTGGTAGATAGGTTGACCAAATATGCACATTTCTTTCCAATGTCCATACATTATAAGGCACCACAGATAGCAGAGTTATTCTTCAAAGAAATTTTTAGGCTACATGGGTTACCAAAAAATAATATTAATGATAGGGATAACAAGTTTCTTAGCCTATTTTGGCAAGAACTTTTCCAATTAGCAGGAACTGAGTTGACTCCCAGCACTAGTTATCATCCCCAGACGGACGGACAAACCAAAATTGTTAATAAATGGATAGAAGGTTATCTCAGAAACTATATGACAGGATACCAAAATGCATGGATCAAATGGTTATTCTTAGGAGAATACTACTATAATAACACCCATCACATGTCCATTTGGATGAGTTCGTTTAAAGCATTATATGGATATGAGGCCACTACATTCAGAGATCTGATTATTCAAGAAGGCAAGGTACCAGTAGCCAAGGATTTCATCCAACAAAACATTGATATTATGAAAACTCTAAAGGATAATCTCCACCATGCTCAAAACCAATAGAAGATATATGCTGGTCAAAAGCGAGTGGAAAGGACATCTGAAGTTGGAGATATGGTATTCTTAAGATTATGGCCCTACAAACAATCTTCACTCAAGGTCAACAGAGCAAAGAAATTAAAACCACGTTTCTATGGACCATATTGGATCTTAAGAAGGGTAGGTGAAGTAGCCTACGAGATAGAATACTCAAGAATAGTAGGATTCACAATATCTTTCATGTATCCAGATTAAAGAAAGTCCTCAGGAAACATATAAGCCCTTGTGTTGATTTGCTGCCACTAGATAATGAAGAAAAACTCATCTTAGAACCTGAGGTTATTCTTGAAATGCGTGACAAGAAACTAAGGAATAGGACTATTCCATAACACTTAGTGAAATGGAAAAATTTACCCCTAGAAGATGCTACATGGGTGGGAGAAGAAGTCATTTCTCACTCAACATTGCTTGAGGACAAGCAAATTCAGGAAGGGTGAATTGTCATGAGCCATGATTAATGTATTCTTTCTTTATTAAACATGTGCTTATATTTGTTCTATTATTTGAGTTAATATCTTAAATACATCATTGTAATAACACTATTGTTAAATTATATCAATCAATAGCATAAAAATTATAATTAATAGTATTAAGGTTAAACTAATGGTCACCGAGAAAAGGTGTTGATCATTCATCTCTCAAAATTATATTACAAATATTTTATTAATAAAAAGTACACTAATCAATTAAATACTATTGCTCTTATGTATTATATTACAAATATCCTTACCATAAACTGTAAATACTTTTCAAATAAATATAATATAATTTTATAAGCTATACTAAAAGCAATAAATAAACATAAATCTAATTAAGAACATAACAATGATAAAACATATATATTGGGGCATGACTTTTCACTCATGTATGCTTTAAACAATATTTATTATGATTAGGTTTAACTGTGAAAGGCATAAAAAAAAGTGCAGGCAAAAAAATAGGAAACAAAATTATTATTATTATTATTATTATTATTATTATTATTATTATTATTATTATTATTATTATATATTCCATGTGTGCGTGAAGACCCGTGCGCAAAGGTTAAGATAGCCTCAGGCCAAAGTACAACCGCTGCATCAAGGTACCATTAGATACCCACGGTCTCTGCGTCAGCCAGGTACCCTCAATCTCCATGTAAAAAGATTAGATGCCAGGTCCTATCCACATTACATCCGAGGATGCAAGCAGATATATCTTTAGGTATGAATAATATATTTATTTCCCTTTCAAATATATATTCATCCAATGCAATACTTAAGGGGATAGATGTAATTAAATATGTTCACAGTCTGCGGACTAATATACTTTTAGGTATGAATATATATATTCATTCAATTCTATATTCGTTCAATCCTATATTTAAGAATATAGATGTAGTTAAATGGAAAGCAAGTAATGAAATTAAATAAAAAGTGATTCATATGAGTTTCTTACATAGAGGAATAAACATTGAATCATATTGAAAATTTCATTATGAGTAAATACATGATACAAGTCTTTTAATATGTATGTGTATATATATACATATATATATGTATACATATATATATATACATATATATGTATATAGATATGTATATGTATATATATGTATATGTATATATATGTATATGTATATATATGTATATATATATATATATATATATATATACATATATACATACATATATATACATATATATATACATATATATATCTATATACATATATATATATACATATATATATACATATATATATACATATATATATATGTATATATACATGTATATATGTATATATATGTATATATATGTATGTATATATATACATATATATATACATATATATATACATATATATATATATATGTATATGTATGTATATATACATACATATATGTATATGTATGTATATATACATACATATACATATATATATATGTATATGTATGTATATATACATACATATACATATATATGTATATGTATATGTATGTATATATATATGTGTGTGTATATGTATGTATATATATATGTATATGTATGTATGTATGTATATATACACAAATATAGATGTAAATATATGAAATGTAAAAACTAGATATATATATATAGAATTAAGGGATACATGTATAATATATAAGGATACATTCATTAGGAACATATTCTCATTATAGTTCATAGGGTCTATTTCTTGTCCACATTACAATATCTTAAGGTAGGGAGTTTGTGGAGGGAGAGGCGGAGTAATTTCGGGCACATGACAGATATCCTCTAGGGAACTGCTTGTAGTTTATTTCACGTGCCCTTTGGCACTATAAGTCTTCCATATTATGATGATCGTAATAAGGAGAGAGAAAGATTCATGTGCCCTATATGAAGAAATCTTCCAGATGATTATGTTCATTGGATTAAACACTCATCTCCTCAAACACCTTAATAATAATGATGGTCATAGGTTGCTAAATATTGGATGATTCCCTAACCTATGCCTAAATTTTGGATTTTTAGGTCAAGGGATTAAAAAGGGAACATCAGAGTACATTAAATCTTTACCAGCAAAACTAGTTCATTTCCAAATCTTAAAACGTATATGTTCTTCCATAGGTGAACTCATAGGAATCAAATACAATTATTTAAATTCCAATGACATCAAATTTAATTAATTCAGAAGTAGGAAAAAATATTTTAAGCCTATTAAAATTATCACAAACCAATCTATTTATAATATAAAATTTGAAAAATATGAGGGATGTATCCAAGAAATAATCATGATGGAATCTAATAGGACAACAATCACAAGGTTTGTTGAAAGGAACAAAAATCTTAAACATGTCTTTCCATCAATCTAAAAAATGAATAAGCCTCAACAAGAAAATCATTAACTAATAACTTGGATCATCAAAATCACCAGCAATAGAGAAGGAAGAAAAGAACAATTTAAGTATGCAAAAAAATAATGTTGCTAGTATAATATGCCACCTAGAAATGGACATAAAAGATGGAGAGATAGTGGCAAAAGATATGGAGAAAATAATCATTAACAAGGATATCGCCCAATCAAAGGAGAAACAAACAAACAAGAATCAAATAGAGGACAAATAACTCTTCTCAAGAGATTGCTATGAATATAGTGGGAAGCAATAGTGTTGAGAAAAATATAAACAGATTAAAAAAATTTGAAATTTGTATACAAAAAAATATATTTATAAAATATATTAGAGAAAGTATGATCATTCACAACAAGTTGATGCAAGATACAATGTTTATAATGATATTAGTGATCAGATAATCCTATGGGGAAAAGCCCATAAAGAGAACTTCCAGGCACTTGGTTTAACTAAGATGGAAGATAATTGTTCTGAACAAAATAAGAAAGATGAAATAGATAATATTAGTTCCCAGCCACAGAAGACATACAAAATATTGAAACAAGCAAGTATAGATCCAAACTAGCCTTTAAACTCAAAGGAGAGACTAAATGAGAATCATGAAAATAGATAGGATGGATCAAATAATGAAGAGGAAATTAATATCCCAGAACCTAAAACTTGGACATATAAGATAACTAAATATCAAAGTGGATAAATATTTGAACATGAGAATAATAAACTACTAGTGGTAGTAGTAGTAGTAGTAGTAGTAGTAGTAGTAGATATTGGCTTGGTAGGGTGTATCAACAAGGATCAAGAAGAAACTTTTCATAATGAAATAACAATAAAGACTCCCAATCTGAATGATTTAGGATACCTCAAGTTGACACCAATCTCATAAAAGTATTCAAAAGATATCATTCATCTCATAAAAGTATTCAAAAGATATCATTCCTAATGACACGAGGATGAAAATAGAGATGCTAAGAGGGAAAAGAATAACACACAAAAGACCAAAAGAGAGATAATAAGCTAGGGTTTATAACAAAAGATTAGTATATAAGATATCAATCAAATGTTAGAAAATGTAGAAATAGAGAATGTAGGAAAAGAAAATATAGAAATAGAAAGGCAACAAGATAACTAGACTACTAATTTTAAAATTAAAATAATTAGAAGCTATATAAGTTCTAGAAAATGCCACTAGGAAGTAGACATTTCCTCAAAGAAGAAAATATGATTGGTAAACAATATGGAAGAGAAGGGAAAAAAGAGAAAAAGTTTACTTCGAATCAAAGAGTGAAATTAGAACAAAAGATGTTCAAAACCAATTAATAGAAGCTGAGGAAACAACATTGAACAAAGTAAATATAGAAAATCGACTATAATTCCCCATTCCTTTGGATGAAGTTGACCTAGATGAAGAATTTTTCCCTGAGGATCTGAACATTGAAGAAGAAGATGAAGAAAGTGAAGAAGTGATGAAATAAAATGATGGTTAATTCAAAGAATCATGAAAATGGATGAGGAAGAATTTAAAGATAAGGAAATAGAGGATAATATATAAAAAACACAATTTAAAAGATACTAAGGGAAATAGTGAATCAATATTAGATAAAATCACAGTCTTACTCTCTTCAATAGGAATAGGGAAAGATAAGAAATCGAATTAAAAAAAAAAACAAGAGTATAATAATGTAAAAAAAAGGAAATGAAATAGAATTCACCCTCCCAATAAAAAGCAAAGAAAAGAGTAGGTAATTGTAGATATATTCCTATTGAGGTGGAGACAATTTTTAAGCAATTTGAATTGATAAATCAAGAAGAAATGCCAGATAAATGGTTCTTGGATAATCTAGATAGGAAGAAAGCAAGAAATTTTCAAAATTGGGAGGAGTTTGGTATCCAGAAATTAGAAGAATTTCAGGAAGATAGAGATAAAATAAATGGTGAAATACTAAAATTAAGAAAACAATAGGTAGAGAAATGGATGGGTTTAATAGAGGATTTAGTAAAAAAATTATGAAAGAATGGGAAAAAGAACATTCAGATAAAATGGAAGATGAATCTATTGTTGCAAGTGTACATAATACTAGTAAAAATCTAGATAATCTTAGTATTTTAGCAAACTTACAAGGTTTAGAACATCTAACATGTGGAAGACAAAGTAGAAAAAGAAGAAGAAAATCCTTATTTGAGCTTAGAGAAGCTAAGGGATTGGCTAGCAACCCAAAAAAAAGAGTTCCATTCTTATGAATGTAAGGGGAAGTTTTTTCCAACATAACCATGAAGCTAACTACATAGAATATTAGGGGCCTAAATGCCCCTAAAAAAAATTACTTACTCAAGCACAATTTAACATTACTTGAATCAGATATAGTATTAATAGAAGAATTGAAACTTAACAAAGAAGAAGAAGAAGAAAAATTTAGTAGAAAACTAGGTTCTTGGAAAACGGAACTAGTTTCTTCAGTAGGGGCCTCGGTTGGGACTGGTATTATATGAGACCCTAAGAGGGTAGATTTCATTCCACTTGTATCTAACAAGAATTGGATGTGGGGTAGAGTAAAAATCTTCAAAAGTGAAATTCAATTCCTACTTATTAATGTGTATGAGCCAAGACCATCAATGAATAAGAAAGAAATTTGGAATGAGATTACCAATTATTTAGATGCTAATACACAAGAAACTATTTTTATTTGGGGAGATTTTAATATAATTCTATATTCAAGAAAAATAGTAGGTGCACCTGGGTAAGGCCATAATAATGGCTCCCACTTTCCATCATGAAGAAATCATATGGAAAGTGCAAAAATCATTTCCTAGGGGCTTTGAATGAGGCGTACACTTTGAACAAGGCCAATAAGAGACCAAAAGTGGGCCAAAGGGGTTCATTCAAACCCCCTTGGGGCCACCCAAAATACTCCTAGGGGGATTCAAATGAATCCCACTTCGTATGAAACCTCTTTAAGGGCTTCATTTGAAGGTCCCAAAATATAAATTTTTACAAACTTCGTAGACTTTTTATCAAATTTTTCACTTTTGAGGGCTCAAACAAGGGATAAACAAGTCCATTTTCTGATACTAAATATATCACATTATTGTGCTCTTAATAAGATTTCTAATGACTATACTTTTAATATACATTGTGTTTATTGTGGTTTTTTTTGGTAATTTTATTAAATATAAGTTGTTTAGCCATTTCATAAATCTTTTTTTGAAGCTTTGAAAAAAATAGAAAATGGAAGAAAATAACTTTTTTTAAATATGTTCATCAAAGGTATGTCTATTACCTTTCTAGCAAAACAAGGAAAAATCCATTTTGATTTATACAAAATAAATGATATCGATCAAAATCAACCTATGTCTAATTTATCATTGGCATCAGTTTATCATCGAATAAAATCTACAATTGTTAACAAAATTGAATGAAACCAACTAAAGTTGCTAGGTGTTCATGTTACCATTCTAGCCTTGAAAGAATTTTTTCATTATCATTTTTCTTTTTTAAATGTTGATCAAAACAACCATCACTCTTTAAAAATGTTGATTTTCATATATACCACTTCTCGAAGGAGAAAGAAAAAGTGGACTTCAATCAATTCAAAAAATAAAATAAAAAATACTTTTAGAAACTAGAAAAAAAATTCTACAAATCTCTAGTTTACATCGTCTTCAAATTCTTTATAGTTTTTTAGTAATAATCATATATGAAAGTGAGTTTTTTTAAACAAATATTTGTTTTAGTGTCAAAGTTGGCCAAAAAGTGGGAACTATTATTGCGGGTCCACTTACCTACAACCATTAACTAGGTTATGTTAGATTTCAAAGTATGGTTCACAAAAGATAACCTTATTAACATTCCAATGTCTAATGGAGTCTTCACATGGAATAATAGATGAGCTAGCTTTCGTAATATAACAAAAAGATTGGATAGATTTATATTTAAAGGAAAATTAATCTCTTTTCAATATAGTAATTTTCCCTAATGCAAGATCTAATCACTATCTGGTTAGACAAGAAATAGGTGAATCACTAAAACCATCAAGAAATCCATTTAAGTGTGAAAACATGTGGTTTCTAGATAAACATTTTCTCAATAATATAAATCAATGGTAGCATGAAGAGAAATGTGAAGGATCAAGATGTTTTGTTTTATATCAAAGTTGAAATCATTAAGAAGAAAAAAATTTAAATGGAATAAAGATCATTTTAATGATATTTTTAAAGAAAATTTAGAGAATAAAGAAGAATTGAAAAAACTAAATGAAGAAATCATAAAGGTAGGAATGGATAATGATAAATATATCAAAGAAAAAGAATTAATGGCTAAACAAGGAAAAAGAAGAAATATTTTAGAAACAAAAATCAAGAGAAACATGGTTGTTAGGAGACAGAAATACAAAAAAAAAAAAAAAAAAAATCATAACAATACTATCAATAGAGGAAATATTAATAGAAAAACAAAAATCAAGGATAATGCAAGAAGGGTAATTGAAAACCCAAATGAGATAGCTAAAACCTTTGTCAATTATTATACTGAAATCCTTAATAATTTTGAATCATAAAATTTAATAGCTCAAAATAAGATGTTAGAATCTATTCCTAAAATAATAACTACAAAAGATAGTAGGAACTTAAATAAGAAATTTACCAAAGAAATTAAAGATGTCCTCGTTAAACTTAAACCCTGATAAATCTTCAAGCCCTGGTGACTTTCAGGCTTCGTTCTTTCAAAAATGTTGGGATATTCTCGGAGTAGACCTTTGGGAGGCTATTAAAGCAACTAGAAATTCTCGATCTCTACTAACTGAAATTAACAATACATCCTAGCTTTAATTTCAAAGAAAAATGAACATATGGATCCAAGAGATTTTAGGACTTTAGTTTTATGTAATACATGGTATAAAGTAAATTCCACCAAGATAACTCAAACGAGGTGGGGGAGATAAATCAATTATCCAACTAATAAAACATTTATCAACCTTATTAATCATTAACCATGTAAGAAATATAACCAGTAACCATAAGAAGATATCATTGGAAATTTGGCTAAGGTATATTTTTGATGATGTCATTTATGGAGAATATTTTTAGTATGAAGATAGCAGATTTTGAAGATTTAGTTAAGGCATTCATACTTAGAAAAGTATCTAAGTATCATATAGTTTATCTTGTAGAACAGATAGAATTTTGCCAAAACAATTTGCTGAGGAACAATTTGCTGAGGTGCATTGGACATGTGAAAAGTTAGGTATGGGTACATCAGACTGTAAGGGACACATGGTCAAGTTTGCATGTTATTGCAGTCAGTACGGAATGAGTTATGGGAAAATTGTCAATTATAGTGTAGTGTACATGAAGAATAGAGCATGTCAAGGAATTAAATATTTTGGGTTAAGGAATGATTTTGTTTACTTAAATAATTACTTAACTAATTAGGGACGACAACCTAGATGTTAACCCTAAGAGGGAAAGAGTTAGTAATATATTTTGTAAAGTGTGTAAAAGGTTGAAATACGACTGAACAAGAATATTATAATTGTAAAGGTAAATAAGAAGATTGCAATATGTGAAGTTTAGAGAAGTTTTGAATTATGATATAATAATATTTTGAGATGTGAATTCTAATGTATAATCAAAGGTATGTGAGTTTTGTGATGAGAAGCTAAAGCTATATCAGATATTGAAGATATCATATAACAACTCCTAACAAGGTTGAGGCTTCTAGCAAGGGCTAAGTCCTCTAATAAGGACCAAGACACTATATGCATTTAATAGACTCATAATATGATCAATATCTTTAACCAGATACTTTTAATTGGTGGATCATTTTGTGGGTACCATCCACACCATGGTTTTCCCTTGGCTAGGGTTTCCTAGTTAAAAAAATATGGTGTTATGGGTTCTCTTACTGCGTGATTATGTATCTATTCAACATTTCAGCACCCCCCCACCCTCCCCCTCAATATTTTGTATTTCTAACAATTGGTATCAGATAATAGTTACTTAGAAGAGGCTTAATAGCTTGAGTAAGATCCCTATGGATATGGAATAGTTATAGAAGTACTTAGAAGAAGCTCTTAAGCATATTGATTTTCTCACTAAAGAAAGAGATAACTTGAAAGAAAGATATGTAGATGCAAAAGATTATATTAGAAAGCCGAAAGACAAGATTGATCATCTCAAATCCAAAAAGGAGCCTAAAGATCAAATTAAGGATAGTTATGAAGTTTCAAGACTGAATAAATAAAATAAGATCTTGAAACATGAACTGGAGATCATTGAACTGAAATTGAGCTTAAAGAAAGATGATAGCAAAATTGAGTCAGATTTGAAAACTGATTATGCAAATCTAAGATCCCATCTTACAAAAGTTACATCTAAACTTGACTCTACCAAGTTGTAATATGAAGAACATGAGAATTACAACACTATTGTGAAAGGAGAGCTAACCCAGACTAAGAAACAATTAGAGAAGTTATATTCCAATAGTAGTGAGAAAATTGATAAGAAAATATAATTGTAGAGACCTTCTTATGATAAGACTAGTCTTGAATATTTTATTGGAGAAAACTTAGCTAAAAAATCTAAAGCTAGAAAGGAACCTAGTCTTGAAATTCATCATCATATACAAGAGAAAGAAGAACTAAACAAGGTTGAGCCAAATCAATATGATAATTAACCTAAGGAGATTGAACAAGTTGATCAACCTAAGAAAACTGAATTACCCAAGGAAGTAAGGTATGAATTAAAATGTAAATGCTTTACATGTAATTAAATTGGTCATATGAAAAAGGAATGCACAGGTAATCCATTTAAACATGTTACTAATTTTTACTATTATAATTATCATGGTTTTGGTCATAGAGAAGACAATTATAGGAAACCTAAAATTGATGTTAATAATAGCAATAGTAAAATGATTGGAGGTACTAAACCTATAGGAGAAATAAGGAGATATAATGAAGCAACAAATGGAACAAGGAACAACATTGTATGTTATAAATGCAACAACTTTGGACATATAGCCAAAAATTGTAGAGCACCTATAAACTAGCGTGGACCCATAATTGGAAACAATGCACCAGTATGATAGTTATGTAATAAATTTAGTCATATAGAAAGATTTTGCAAAATGAACTTAAGGAACAATACAAGGAATCCAAATTTTAGAAGGCAAATAGAAATGCCAAAAGGAATGGTAGCAACAATGACTATCAGAAAGAGAGCTTAAAGGAACATGTAGAAGAAATCAAAGAGGAGGACCAAAGATCCATTTAGTTCACATATAGTATTAAAAGAACAACCATTTGATACACCTGATGAAAGACTGAAGTCAACAATTGTATTTCATTCATCCTATTTGAATTAAGTACCTTTCTATTAAAGATCAAGTATCAAAAAGATGTAAGTGATGATAGAGTGCGTTAAGGTTTGCATAGTTAGTATTAGGTATAACATGATGATGTGAACCCATTGTTAAGAGTGAAAATGATTTGGAGATTGTATGTGAGTTCATAAAAGAAATTGAGTTTCCTAGTAACTAGAAAAAGGTTTTTGGTGATTGTGTACTTACCTAATTAATGCAGCGATAAATTGGAAGTAATTTAAGGTTGGAAATCAATTGATTGAGTACCATTCGAATGTGTAAGAGTTAAGGAATTTCTTTGGAGAAAGTTTAAGGAAAATTGAAAGAGTTCTCAAGTGGAAACAAAAGAAACCCTAGTTCTATGAAATTGAGGTATTTAAAAAAAAATTGAAAGCTTTGTCTATGAATTTGAATTTAGAATTTTTGGTAAACATGGATAGGAGTTTGATCCACAATGTTGAAGATGAGGCTACACCAAAGATCAATATTAATTCCATCAAAGCCTTAGAGGAAGACCCCTACAGTAGAGTTTTTTGTTATTCCAGACAGAGTATTACATTTGGAGAATGTAGAAAGCTATCTAAAAACCAAATTTGAAATTATTGGTAAGGGAAGAATATCAAAAGAATTTGATCATATCTACAACAAGGACATGAGTTTTAAGAATGGTTATGAATACCTAGAATAGAATGAAATGATTAAGATCCTATTTTCACAAGACTTTGACAATAAAGATTGGGCAAGGTTCATATTGAGTAGGATTCCTGATGGGATTTTCTAGTTAGGAGATAATCTGGTAGAAATATCAGCTAACCTAATTCATGAATTGATTGGATTATATAATGAAGGATGGATCCCAGTCAGTGAAAAAGATGTTAAGAAACTTGTGTTAGAAAACACCAAGTCTAAGAAAAATAGGAGAGGCATTGTGATAAGCAAGATAAAATAGCATGATGTAAGATTTATATGCAGAATTATGGCATCCAAGAAATGTGCTAGTTCCAAAGATGATGACATGGAAAAAGGATTCATTCATGTAATCTATAAAACGTGTGTGAAAGAGTTAAGGTCAATATGTAATAAACAACTTGGAAAGGATAAAGAGAGTAAAGAATAATCAATTCAAATTTAGATCACTGATCATTTATATGTTTTTACATTTGATTAAGAGATTTCTATTCCTATTTGGACTAAGTTGATTAAAAATGACAATAGCACAACTGAGAAGATAACTAATGTATATATAAGGCATCTGGTTAATAGGATTGATAGTAGTGTAGATCTTATTGTGAAACCATTCCAAGAAGAGATGAGACAAAGATGTAGAATCTCACCTTTACTTGTGAGGAAACTCAAGAATGATATATGTTACATGTTTGATACTAATTTTACTTACATAGAACCAATTGAACCAAGAATGACTTATGTTGAACCACTTGATTATGAGGTTACTGAGGAGAAAGTAGAGGGATATATAGAATTAATTCTAAAATCAGCTAGAGATGATGAATTTAATAGGTTTGGAACCTATGAAGAAATTAAGAAAACAACTACTTAAGCTTAGCTTAAGAAATCTTCAAATGAGAAGGTAGAGGATACAATGAGGAAAATCATGGAGGAAGCCCGAATGACCCTAGAAGAAGTAGTAGTACCAAGACAAACTATTACTAGAATCAGGCAAAGTGGTTAGGAAGGAATTATGTATGTGACACCACTTGCAACAATTGAACCATTAGAAGACATAATAGTTGTAGAACAACAAGAAGATACATCAACAATACCATATATTGCAGTTTCTCAAGTACAACCTATTATTGTATGACCAGTACTAAAGGATAAGAGTGAAGAGGGGGTCAATATAAAAAAAAAAGTACAAATTACAACCCCTCCTAGCACCAGAATGTCAACTAGATTGAATGAGGTAAAACAAGAATCAACTGAGCCATAACCTATGAAGAGGACTAAGAAGATGGCCAACAGACCAGGAAAGAGAAGAAAAACCTTACAGGTATTTGAGTTAGATTAATCTAAAAAAGAAGAGGAAGAGGAAACCTAGGACAAGCCTATTGAGAAGGTTGAAGTAGAAGCAAAGAAAACTTTGGCTAAGAAACCTTGGAAACCCAGAGTAGAAAATATTAGTGTGTAGATCATTAACAATAGAAATTTTGTATAGTTGAATAAGTATTATAGTTTGTATACCACTATGCATAGATTGAAACTAGAGAATGTTGTACTTAGGCACATGCTCCTAGAAAATAAAATATTGGAGGGTATACAAAAGGATATTCCATAGGACTTATACAATAGACTAATTAATAGAAGAATAAGAGTAGTAGAGGAGGATAAGAAAATTAGAGAAAAATATTATTTTTCAGTTGTCTTGTTGGTTTCTCAAACTCCCCTAGCCTCAAGAGAAGACTACAAAGGGGCTAAGAGTAAAGGAGGCCAAAAATCCAAAAGCACTAAAGCCAAAGAAGAAGTTGTTGTAGATATCCAATCAACATTGGTGGAGAAATTTTCTCGTAGCAAAAGAGTGAAAAGGAGAACAATATGTTTTCCTTGTCAACAATGAAGATACTCTCATGGAATGTTAGGGGCCTCAGTGCCCTTGACAATCAAAATAGAATCAAGAAAAAACTTAATTCTTCGCATGCAGATGTAGTTTTACTATAAGAAACAAAATTATCTCAAAAGAAATTCTCTAAAATTGCCTCTAATTGGTCAATTTGGTAGTCAACACATATACAAAAAATTGGAGCTTTGGGTGGGCTCACAGTATTGTGGAATCCAAAATCTATGCAATCGTACCTCATTGAGAAAACTAACAATTGGCATCTTACGCATATGCAACACTTCCACCTGTCCTTTTTTATCCTCAATGTTTATAGCCCAACACCTACTGTTGAAAAAAGAAACCTATCACTGGCCCTGTCCAACATCCTGCAACATCATCTTGATGACAATATTATCCTTGGGGGAGACTTTAATGTTATCCTCTCCATTAATGATAAATCTTAAGGTATTTCCCCTCCCCATAGACCTATGCTAGATTTTGGTTCCTTCATGGGAGATAATAACTTGCTAGACATTGTCCCCTAGAATGGTTTGTTCACTTGGACTAATAGATGCACTGGTTTTCTTCAAAAAATAGTGAGACTGGATCAATTTCTCATTTCCCAAAATTGAAAACTTCTTGATTTTACCATTCAATCTAAAAGCTTGCAACTGTCAGGATCAAACCACTTCCCCATTCAACTTCAAATTTCTTTCAATCAAGATAAAGCCATGCATAAGCACAAACCATCCTTCAAGCTTGAGAGCATGTGGCTTAGGCATCCATAGATTCTTTCCCTATTAAAACTCTAGTGGTTGAACTCACCCCCTGAAGGTGGGACTAGAATGTTCAAATTTCACAAAAAGATACAATTTTTCAAGTCTCAATTGAAGGTTTGGAACAAGGTGGTTTTTAAGAATGTGTTTGAGAAAAAAAGATTGTGGAGTAGTAGCTTATAGAGATAAACAATCAGATCATTCAACATGGCCTCGATCAAGCCTCTTTTCAGAGACAAAAGGAATTATAGGATGAATGGGAGGAATTATGCACAGGGGAGGAGGAATATTAGTGCCAAAAATCAAGATAATTATGGCTTTCTCAAGGGGATAAGAACACAAAAAAATTCTATTTGTCTATTAAATAGAGAAGGGCATCTAACTCCATTTTTATAATTCAGAATTTGGTGTCAAATGAGGAAATCGCTGATCCTTTGGGAATTGAAAGGGAAGGGCTCAAATTCTACAAAAACCTTCTAGATTCCCCATCTCCCCATTCCACTACGCTCGCACAAAAATTGGAACTTCTTGATGTTATCCCTTCTCTAATTTAAAACCAAGATAATCAACATTTGTTGGCCCCTTTCACCATTTCAGAGCTCCATAAGGCACTTTTCTCCATGTCAGCTGATAAGGCTCCTAGCTGAGATGGTTTCACACCTCTCTTTTACCAAAGATGTTAAGATTTTATTTTCTACCAATGGTAGAAGAGTCTCAAAAAAGTGGTGCCATGCTTAAACATTTTAATACCACTAACATTGCCCTTATACCAAATTCCAAAGATTCCTCTTCATTTGCAAATTTCTGTCCAATATCACTTTGCAATACTATCTACAAGATCATCACAAAGGTTATATACTTCAAAGTGCAAGTTTTGATTGAGAAGATCATATCTCTAGAGAAATATGGATTTGTTCCCCATAAATAGACTATGGAGGGGGCATTGGTTGTGCATGAAACCCTTCACTCTATTAATGCAGAACAAACTCTAGCTACTATAATCAAACTAGAATTGACAAAAGCATATGAAAAATTAAACTAGGATTTTCACTTCAAAGTACTACAGAGCTTTGGTTAATGGTGCAAATGGATTAGAGCATGTATTTCTAGGGCTTCCTTCTCTATCATCATCAATGGTTCCCTAGCTGAGTTCTTTGTTCTTCACAAGGAGTTAGAAAGGGAGATCCCCTCTCCCCTTTTCTATTTATCATAATGGTTGAGGCATTTAGTAGAATTATCAACACCAAAAAAGAGAAAAACCTGTGGCAAGATATTAGAATTGTTCGCATGTCTATTTCAATCACTCACTCCCTTTTTGTTGATGACTCATTATTGTTTGGTAGGTCTAATCTGCAAGAGATTAAATAGATTAAATTAGTCTTGAACCTATAAACATCCATATCAGGGCAATGCATTAATTCTAAAAAAATCAAAGTTGTTTATCCTCAATACTCCCAAGAAATTAGTGCTAGCATAATATCTATTCTTGGCTTTACTTTTGATGTTCTTTCATCCTCATATCTTGGTACCCCATTCTTCATGGGTTCTAACAAACTTTCATATTAGAATCCAATAGTGGAAAGGATCAAGAGAAGAATCTTAGCTTGGAAAGTTTGATGGTTGTCATTGTAAGGAAGAATTCTACTCATTAAATTTGTTCTTGCAATTATCCCAAACTATTTCATTTCCATTCTCCAAGCTTCTAGATCTATCATTCATCAATTAACAAAAATAATTAGAGCATTTATGTCGTCAAGTAACAGGACAAGTAAAACAAAGATTCTACTAATCTCCATCCAAGAGATGGCCCTCCATATGATGAAGGTGGCGCAGGGCTTCATGACTTGTCCTTTTGAAATAAAGCTTTTCATGGCAAGTTAATCTAGCATATGCTTTCTAGGCCCCACAATAAATGGTGTAAAATCCTACAAGAGAAATACCTAGACTCCCATGATCCCACATGGATCATGAAAGCTCTAGATCCACCTAAAGGTTCAGTGATTTGGGAGTTCATGATTTCTTCAAGGGATATCATCACCAAGTGTGTCTCATGGGAGGTTCAAAATGGAAATAGAGTGGACTTCTAGGACGATTCTTCAAATGGGTTGCCACCACTCAACCTCAATGAAAAATTGTTAGACATTGTTGCTTCAATTAAAAACTAGTGTGGTAATTCATTAGCCAACTATATCTCTAGTGTTGATCATTATACGGGTAAAGTTACATGGAAGGATACTGCAGATCTGACTATCCCCCAACCCCAAAAAATCCTCCTAAAAGATATCCTCATGAAGAGGGTTGTTTATCTATCCAACAATGAAGATTTCATATTTTGGGCTCCCTCACCAGATGGAAATTATACTATCAAAAGGGGTTACAAGGATCCTCAACCCATGGCTAATATCAAAAACAAACATAGAGCTTATTCCCTCTAGTGGAACAAAGTCATCCTCCCCAAAGCTGGTTGTTTTGCATGGTTGGCACTGAGAAAAAGGATATTAACCAGTGATAGATTATGTCATCTAAGTATTACACAACCATTCTAGTGTGTTCTCTGTAATACAGTGATGGAATCAATGGATCATTTATTTCTTTAATGCTCATTTGCTAGAGAATGTTGGACCTTTGTAATGCAAAAACTAAAAGTTTCTTTTCCCTTGCCTCTATCCCTTTGGGATCTATTCCAATCATGGCCAACTCTCTTTTCAAGATGATGCAGGAGCATCCAGAGGTATAAGGGCAATCCTGTGTCACCCAAAAAAATGTACTTAGACTTAGTTTTTGTTTCATCTGTTTTCATTTCTAGATACCCATTTGGGTCAAATAAAGGTTCCAACTCTCACAGTTCCACTATCAGTGTTCTAGGATAGAGTATTTGAACACCTTGGGATACATGTAAATGCCAAAAAAAATAGGAGTAAGTAATTGAGCCATCATTTTGGTGAACTAGGAGGTGTAAATTGGCCAGATGAATGTAATTGCAATTTAGAGTATTCTAGAAAAAGAATCATGTCAAAAGGCCCCACGGTTTGAAATTTATCGCAGTTTTTTAGTTTTTGGAGACCTCCTAAGAATGCTTCAAAGTCAGGTTAGGGGCATTAAATGACCTCAAAAAGGGCCGAAAAATGGGGTATGAGCGAAGCTGGTCCATAGGGCTATAGAACGCTTCGAGAGCTTTTCGAAAATGTAAACAGTTCGTCAATCAAAGCTACGGCTCAAAAGTTATGCCTCTCGAAAGTTTGGTTACCGTTTTTGGATTCTTCTAGATTTGCACCAACTTCTAACGCAGCTTCTGGAGCCTTCTACTTGGTCGGTGGATACCTACTAGCACTTTCTAGAATGTACTCCTAATCCTTAACCCTCCAGGGTCTATTTAAGGACATTTTTGGCATTGTAAAAGGTAGTTCATAGTGGAATTTGAGAGGAGGTACCAAAAGGAGAAATTATCTCCAGTCTTGTGCTATTGTAAGCCCTTAGGGCATGTTTTGAAGTCTATTTTCTCTGTACTGAATGTACTAGCTTATTTTCAAAGTTAATACAATTTCCCTTTTTCTGTTGTGTCCATTCTATGCTTGGGTTGTGTCTCCATCACAAGATCATTATTCTCCTCTATTTGGATGTGTGCACTAGCAGCTATCTTGTGGTCAATTTGGTGGGAGAGAAATAAGTGCACCTTCAGATAGCAATTCTTACAAATCAAATATGTCCTGACCTTGCTTGACAAATCTCTTTCTAAAATGGTCAATGTTGTTGCTCAAAGACTTGAAGGTAAGCATGCTTATACGAATTGGGATTCAAAACTCATTCAAGTGTGGAAGAGCCTCAAATTCCCATCTTTCCCCTTTCCTATCATTCATCACTCTGAGGCTTCTCTAAGATCATCCATCAGATGGTCTCCTCCTCTTAAATCTCAGTTTAAAATAAACTTTGATGGGGTGTCTAGAGATAACCTAGGGAGATTAGGGATTGGTATATGCATTAGAAATTATGTGGGAGATGTGACATCTTTAATATATTCCCTACTTCCCCTAATACAAATAACATTGTTGAGGCACTAGCTCTATTACAAGGTTTGGTTATTGGCAAAAAACTTGGTCTTGAACATGTTCACATCGAAGGTGATTCTTTTGTTGTCATAAATGCATGCATCTTGAAGAAGCTCCCGAATAGAAAGCTATCTTATATCTTCAATCAAATTTGGTCATTGTTGCATTCATTTGAAGAATGCTATATATCACATACACACATAGAAGGTAACAAACTTGCAAACTACTTGGCTAATTTGGGGTGTGATAATGTCATCATCAACACTTCTCTCTCCTCTCCCTTGGTTGAGTACTACCCACCCCTCTTCCATATTATTAACTCCAAGCGAGTTCAACTCTAAATTTATCCTGAGGTTGTAAGACTCATATAAAGCACTTGATTCATGGAAGCTTGTAAGTTTATTGACAGAAATATATGTTGTACCTCATTGATGCCTTTATTCATATTATCATAGTATGAATGATTTCTTTGCACTTCAGTTTGGGAAGTATAAAATGGAGCATGCATGTCATGATGTGTTATTTATTATCCAAGTCAAAGTGACAAAATTGGTTGAATACAAATCCTCTTCCATTGCAACTATAATAGTGTTATGTGTAGTTGAGGGTCCTATTTTCCACCATTGGTTCAGACATGTGAAGATTGGTTGGGAGTTACATTTAATCCATGAGGCTATGTTGATGAACTTTCCCACAATTATACAAGTCAATTATGTTTTCAACAGGATTCCCTTCAACTGCATTCTTTCATTGCAATGCTCTTGATATAGGGTCATGTCTATGTTGCTGGAACAACAGGTAGACAAGTGTTGCTTGGCCCTTTTATAGTGGCCTATGTCATATGAATACTTCTTTTTTATTTTACTTTTTTCACTTTGTATCTTAGTGATGATATGGGGTTTTCTTTTTTTATTCTTTCCCAATTGAACTCTTGAATCATATTTTTATTTTTAATATATTTGTGGCCTGCCACATTCACCCCAAAAAAATTAGAAAAAATCATAACAAAAAAATATGTGAGGTTAACAGTGATGACGACATAGATAGAATAATGAAAGGCATTAAACCTTTGTTGAGAAACAAAAGAAGAGCAATTTCGTTGATGGGTGAAAACTATGAAGAGGTGAATAAAGAGACTGGGTCAACAATTGTGACATTCATGACATCTACACCCATCATTTCACATCCTAGTAGAGCTTTAGGGGGGGGGGGGATCCATGTGACAAAAGTAAAGAAAACACCAACAGAGTCCACACAGTAAAGAAGACATCAGACTCTACAGCAGTGGCAACATTCATGACCAAGTCAACTCAGCAAGTATCCATTGGTATTGATAACATGTAGGTGGACAGTACAAAGATCACTTTAGATACTTTATAGGATCCATTCAAAGACTATAGCACTAATGTTGGCAAATTTGGTGAGCTACACTACCTTTGAGAAGGAATAAGAAGAAGAAAGGAAAAAGAAAAAGGAAGAAGAAAATAAGAAAAAGAAGGAAGAAAAAGATAAGAAGAAGAAAGAAGAAGAAGATAAAAAGAGGAAGAAAGAGGAAGAAATATTAGAAGCAGAAAAGAAAAAGAAACTTGAAAAAGAAGGCTTGAGGTTTTTTCCCAAGAATGCAAGTGCATATTGCATCCATTTCACTTCCCTCCTTTCCATGCAAATGCAGCACATCTTTATGTATTCCACCAATTCATTTCAAAGCATATTGCATGCATTTCCTTCATATGCAATTACATATTGAGAGTAATTACATGTAATCTCATTCTCCATCCTCAATTACATATAATTCCATCGTTTATATGCATTTACATATAAATCCATTTCTCAAACCCACTTACATGTAATCTCATTTTTTAACCTAATTACATGATTACATCAAGCCAAGATTACATGTAAATCACTTTACATGTAATTGCATTCGGAGAATCAGACTTTGGTAGAAGGTCACTCTTTATACACCAAATTTATCATTTGCACACATCAATATGCATTGCAACTTGGATTCTTGGCCATACCCACAAAAACCCATCATTGCCCACATGCAATCCATCCTCAAGAGCCCAATTTTGACCCTTTTTCCCAAATACATATGCTTTCTGGTTCATTTCTAGCTATCATATGTGTTCCATAAGTATCTACTTCATACTTTGAACACTCATCCCTCATGAAATTGTCATTGTAACTCAAATCCCAAAGTTTTCATGGATCTGATTTCATTGAAAGATGTTTTCATCTTCATGTTGCAACACACTCTTCAAGATATGTTAGAACTTCTTCAAAGAACAAAGACATCCCATCGAGAAGATATGCTTTGATCCTCAAGAAGTAGTAATTTTTTGGTCTCCATTTTTCCAATGGTTATCTGAGAACCTAAGTTTGTTTGGGAATGCACCAAGCACTTTTCTTTTTAAAAAAAGAGTTAAAGTTGCTAATAGAAAGTTGTTCTGAGTTTACATTCAGACACCATCAAGAAGGTTTTTGAAGTGTCAAAGATTCTAGAATGTGCCAATCTACAAAGGAGAATTCACAACAACTGTCGAACAAGGAAAAGCTTGATCACATCAAGTTTTCAAATGACAACTAGAAACTCATCAAAGTGGATGCAACGATGCATAATATAGGAATCCCCGATCCTACAAGAATCACCAAGTATAAGGCCCGTCAGAACAATCCCTAGGATTATTTCAATTCTCTTTCATCTTCTTCCTTCTTTAGCTTTCATATTTATACTTGGAGAGAATGAATTGTATGAAAACATGTAATTACATGTAATTTGATTTCATGTCCTCATGACATGCAATCCAATAATACTTCTCACCTAGTTTTATCAAGTCAAAGTTGGTTGAGTTGCTCCCACTTTTTCCTCTATTTTTTTCTCAACTCCTTTTCCCATATAAACAAGTGCCCTCTCATTGTAAAAATCATATTTTGTTGTATGCAAGAAAGCTCTACCAAACTTGTGCAAGAATAACTTTGATTATGTATTACCAATTTGGGAGAAAAGTGAATAAAAGAAGCAATTGGATTTGAATTTTTTACTAGAAGTAATTGTGATAGAGAAAACTAGAAGCTTTGACTATAATTTGTGCCTATTGCCTTTGGTTCATGTTATTATTGTGTGTTCAATAATAGAGCATAGTGAGTTAAGAAGCAATCAGGGTCGAAGCTTTGACTGGAAGTGGTTGTGGTAAGGCATAGACTAGAAGCTTTGGCTGTAGCTTATGTTACCATCTCAAATTGACAAAAAATAGTTATAATTTCCCAAGTTCTGGAAGTCTTTGCTCCCCAATGGTAGAGTTTTTTCTTATAGAATAGATCAAAACAAAAAATGAGTTATAGAATATAGATCATCTACTTCTAGAAGTCTTTGCACCCCAACGGTAGTGATTTTTCTAATAAATTGGCCAAAAAAGACTTAGAGCCAAATTAGTATGCTTTCAATCTGCCTTTGAGTTGGTGTTAGTTTATCAATATCACCATTTCTAGCAACTAGATAGAAGTGTAGTTAGAGATTTCATCTTGTCCATTACTCGCTCCGTGGATAAGTGATTCCTTTCCTAAAAGTTAAGAGGAAAGAATATTGGTAACACCCCTTACGAATCTCTTAACTTCTTGCTTACCTTGAGTTGATCCAAAGAACGGTGAGAAGGGGGAGCCTTCCCTTTAAGGCAGGAGAGACTTTATCTCATACACTATGGCTAGTCATCTTATTTTGTGACTGAATTTTTAAAAAATTGTCGGTTATAAAATATCCACCCAACAGTTGATACCTATTGGAGTTCTGTCAGCTTCTGAAACTCTTTCTATTAGGCCAGAAGGACCTAAAATCATCTTTTTTTTTTGGTTTGTTTTGTTCATGTTTCACTCCATTTTGCTCAGGAGTTTTGTCCAAAAATTAGCAGAGCTCAAGCAGGTCTTCCCTTGATAAGTAGGAGATAATTTTCATATCAAGTCAAATTGTGATATTGCTATCATGATTAAATTGTGTAATTTTTTAGTCAAACTCATTGACCCCTGTTTCATGAGTAGTGATTCAACATGAATCCATCTCTCATGAGAATAAATAGAACACTTAACACTCATTGGATCTAGGTGATGCTCACAGAGGTGAACCATCAAGACTTTAGGGGGCTTTCTAATGAATGGTTCATAAGGCACAAAACTTGGTGAAGGTTTTACAAATGGGGTTGCAAGAGGAGTGGGTTTAACCATGGAGGGAACTTCGTAGTAAAGCACGCTCAAACTAGAGTAGTACTGGGATGGGTGACCTCCTGAGAAGTCCCGGTCCTTCACCTCTATGAGCATCACTTAGGTCCAATGAGTGCTAAGTGTTCCATTTATTCTCATGAGAGATGGATTCATGTTGAATCACTACTCATGAAACATGGGTCAATGAGTTTGACTCAAAAACTACACAGTTAAATCCTAATAGCAATATCACATGTCTTCCTTTTTTCATTCAGGCCCGAGATTGCCCCTTTTGGATCAATCTTTGGATTTTTTTAGATTTCTTTTTGTATCACTTCCTAATTCTAGTCCAACCCTTCTCGTTGCTTTGTTTGTTAATTACTTTATGCCTATCAGGATCCCTCCATGGTGGTGGGAAAGCATTATCTTTAGGCATCAAACAATTTTCAAAGTTTTTTCACAAAATTTGCTTTTCATTTGGTATGTGAACTGCAAAGATCCTTGCTAGGGCTTCAAATTGATTTTGAGAGTGGAGAGGCATTGAAATGGTATTGTATACTGAGTTGTATGTTGCCTTCCCATACTTCATATGAATAAAATGGTTTACTTATTTTGCATGTTTCAGTTCATTCGCATTACCAAAGTTTCTATTTTTCACTGTATTATCATAGGAGAGCACCATTTTTATAAATTGCTAAATTTTAACATAAATTAGAGAGTAGACAAATTTTAACATAAATTAGAGAGTAGACTAATTTTATTATTAAGATCTTTACAAAATAATTTTTTTAATCACTAAATTTCATATTAAATTCAATATAATAAATTTTATTAAATTATTAAACAATCAAATACTCTTAATATATTCAATTTTTCTATCTATCTATCTATTTATCTGTCTATCTATCTATATCGCTAAATTTTAACTTATATTAAAAAGTAGACTAATTTTATTATTAAGAACTTTATAAAATAAGTTTTTTAATTGCTAAATTTCATATTAAATTCAATATAATAAATTTTATTAAAATTACACATAAATATTGTTAAACAATCAAATACTCTTAATATCTATCTATCTATCTATCTATCTATCTATCTTTGTTATTCCAATTAAGCATACCTTCTAAAACATTTTTCCAGATCCAACATGATTTTACATCATGAAAAGGGGACATCTCCACCCCATCCTTTTTTTTGAAAATTCACAGAAGACTTAGGAGAAACTCAAGGACATCGGACAAAAAAGATGAGATAGGCAACATTAGGACTTAAACAAGTGTCCCTTAATGTCAAGTATTTGATGAATAATTATAGTTATAATATTAAATATAATTTAAGGACAATAGTAAACAATTTTTTAAAGATATGATAATTTAATAATAATATATATATATATGGATTATTTCATCTAAATAAAATATTGTTTTATTATTATTATTTTTAGATTTTTAGATTTAGTAAATGTACTATATTTTCATTAAAACCCTTATTTAATACAAATTTCTCAAAAAATTGTGTATAAGAAGAAAATTAATTTTAGTAGTTTAGGAACTTAAAAAATGTGCATATATACTTTACAAAGAAATTATTTTTTTTTTAAAATGAAAACACACTTTGTTGTAATTGGTTAATATAGTTTATTTTATACTATAAAAAAATATTTTTCTTTTATAAAATTCTGTTTTTAAAATTTTAAAGTGGACCCCTCTTTCATATCTAATTAATAATGAATATTGTTACAATCATGCTACATGCTCAAAATCATATATGTCAAAACCTAGATTGATTTTTATTATTATTTGTTGTAATTAATTATTATTGTGTATTAAGCTTGAGTAAATTTGAACCCGACACCCCCGCGAAAGAGGCTCATAAGTTACCATTGTGTTGTAGGCTCTTGCCTATATTAGAGTTTATATTTAATTAGATATATCTTTAAAAAATTATTTTGCTTTATTTTATAAATTTTTATTCAAATTTAATAAATATATTCTATAAATGTATATTTCAAATAATGTAATTATAAGTGTCAAATGTTGAACTTTAACTTGTTTGATTTTAATTTTAATACTAATATGTGAAATGACGCTTGTTTAATTTACATCAATATATTTAAATCAAGTTTTAATTTATTGAATATTTTGTTTTAAAGTTTAAAATAATTAAATTTGTTTTCATTTAAACGATGTTTAGTTAATGTATTAAATATCAGATATTATCTTGTTTTTTATTCTACATATTGTAATATGGCTCCCAACAAATCAACTTCAGAGTAATGAAAACACGTGACTCATAATGGTCCTAATAAAGCTCATTATAACTTGTGTCCAAAAGTTATTACTAGATTTATAACAAGGGTCATGGATCATATGTTTGGTGTTTTGGGGGGTAAAGGTGGAGGTGTTATTGCATGTCCAAGTGTGACCCAAGAGCTCAGAGCTATTTTAGAGAAAGGGCATTCGTCTTCTATTGCTGAAAAGATGAAGAAGGCACAAAATAAACAAAGAATTGAAGATGATGTCTCTACATTCACATATATACCCTCATCTTCATGTCTACCTCAAGTTGTAAAGGCATCAAAAGAGAGGTGGAACATTGAAAAACTTTGGGAAACCATGTGAGAAAGAATGAGTGGATGATTTATTAGCAAATTTATTCTATACAATTACGATTCCATTCAATGTAGCAAGAAATCCACTTTTTTGTGCTAAATTTCAAAAGGCTGGAGAGTTTGGCATAGAATACATACCTCTCTTCTGAGGCTTTCAGAACAACTCTCTTGGAGAGATTAAAAGATAGTCACTAAAAAATTAGTTGTGGTCAAAGCCTCTTGGAACGCAACATGTTGCACAATATTGAGTGATGGATGGTCAGATATATGTCAAATGTCATTGATCAATGTTTTAGTGGCTTGTCTTGAAGGAGTTATCTTCTTGAAGGTTATTGACACTATGAATCAAAAAAAAAATTGAACATATATTTCAAATATTAAAGGAAGCAATTCTTGAAGTAGGGATTGAAAATGTGGTTCAAGTGGTTATAGTGCAACAAATTGTGTGGGAGCTGAGAAGCTGATTGTAGAGAAGTACTCGCAAATTTATTGGAGTCCATGTGCAGGTCATTGTTTGGATTTGTTGCTTCATGACTTGGGGAAATTCCCTTAGATACATGAAGCAATTCATAGACAAAGAAAAGTTGCAAATTTCATACGAAATCGTCATTTCACATTGAGTTTGTATAGGCAACATGCATCTATGGAGTTGTTGAGACCTTGTGATATAAGATTTGCTTCATTTTAAATCACTTTGAAAAGAGTGGTTGAAGAGAAATCAACATTGAAATCTGTAATTTGCTCCAATGAGTGGGAAAATTCTACACTCTTTAAAAGTTTTAAGAGGAAGATTATAGAGCAAATTGCTTTAAATAACAACTTTTGGGAAAGTTGGGCAAATGTTTTAAATATATGCGAGCCAATTGTTGATGTGTTATGTATGGTTGATGGTGACACTCCTTGTCTTGGAATGCTTTATGAAAACATGGACCATTGCAAGAAAGTTATTCATAAAAGACTAAATAATGTGGAAGCAGAGTTCATAGAGATATGAGAGATTCTTAATTTCAAATGGAGAATTATGCACACTCCTTTACTTGCAACAACTTGTTATTTGGGGCCTAAACTACTTCACATTGATAGAGAAGGTGATGCTGAAATTATGGCAATGTTTATGAAGCCATTATGCACACTCCTTTACTTGCAACAACTTGCTATTTGGAGACTAAACTACTTCACATTGATAGAGAAGGTGATACTAAAATTATGGCAATGTTTATGAAGCCATTAGTTTATTTGAACTAGATCCATCAATTGCATCTCTAATTAGAGAACAATGTTTGAAATACAAGAAAGTGGAAAGGATGTTTGGAATAGGAGTAACCAAATATGATATGACATGAGATGAGGTATCTGGTTATAGAAGGTGGATGAGCTATGAGACAAAAACTCTTGAACTTTAGCAATTTGTGATTTGAATATTGAGTCAAGGAGAAAGTTTGTCAGCTTGTGAGAGAAATCAGAGTTGCTTTGACCACATCCATTCCAAAAGAGGAACATGTTGTTGTCTAGAAAATTGAGAGATCTTGTCTATGTTCACGGCTATTTAAAATTGCTCATGAACAAATCAACAAATGAATCATCTTTACAAAAACGAGCTTTAGAAGACATAGCAATACCAAATGCAAATGAGCCCGACTGTTTTGATGAGGAATTGGGTAGTGATACTAATGATGATGCTACACCATCTGAGTCAAGTGCTCTTGATGACTTGAGTTTTTTTTTTCTTTTTTACTTGATGGAGGGTTCAGGCCTACAAGGCAACCCAGCAAGGTACGAGGCCTATGAGCTACCAACTAGCAAAGGTCACCATTGAAACGATTTAGGAACTCGATACAAACCCACTCATACCTGAAACCTCTTCAGCTTAGAGCCAAGGATTGAAGGGCATCTATGCCATCAAAATCACCCAAGGCACGATCCTAACCCAATCCCTTATGGTGTCAAAGTCTTTCATTCAACAAGACTTGATCCCTAGTGGGCTCTTTGTGAGCCATTCAACTTCACCAGTAGACCAAGTGCCCACTGACTGACTTAGAGCTTTTTTGAAGTTATGAAGTCTTTTAACTTTTAAGTTTTGATTGTAACTTTGCAAATAAAACACATCTTTGCTATTGTGATTTCACATATTTCTTATGTTTTATACTTTATGAATGTGTCATCATGATTATAAAGTTGTCAAATCTATCTAGCAATTTTAACTACTTTGATAATTTATGGGATATATTGTATATATTTAAAAATAATTAAAATTATATAGGCGAATTTAATTCAATTTTTACTCGGCCTAAACTTCATTCAAATTTTATACTTACGGAACTTGAATTTGAATTCGAACCTTGTGACTTAGAGTTTGACTATTGAAATGTAGTTTATTAAGGTTCTATTATTTTTAAATGGCATCTAAATTTGAATTTGAACCTTGTGACTTAGAGTTTGACTATTGAAATGTTGTATGTTAAGGTTTTATTATTTTTTAATGACATCCTTTATCCATGTTTTCTTATGAATGTAATGTATAGATGCTAAATTTTCTATATATTTGAAAATTTCCCCAATATTTATGTAGCCATCCCCTTGATCATCCTCTTGTGGCTCCCAAAGTTGAGGGGAAAAAACATTAAATTAAATTGTTGTCCGGTAGGCTGAAAAATTCAATAAGCTCAAAAACTTTTCAACTATTATAAGCACATTATTATCTTTGCAAAACCTTTGGAAATATTGTATTTCCTTATTAATAGTTTGTGTTTCCATATAAAAGAAAAAAAAATTCACATATTTGTTATTTTCTATTTTATTTTTTTAAATCGATAAACGGCCGAGGCCTTGATTAATTTTGTTAATATATTAAACAAAATACAATAGCTTAAATCTGTTCAAATGGGCATAGTAGGAAATGGGCATGGTAAGAAAGAACGGAAAAGAAAACCTCCAATCTAATCCAAGACAAGCGTCCTATATTATTACCTAAAATGAGCTCACATATTTTTGAGCTACACCATTTTTAAACAAAAAAAAATTGGTCCTAATTTTTTTTTTTTCTTTCCCAAAAATCTGTCCATGCACTAGCTGTTTATTTACAAAAATTGGATTTGCCAGTTAATAAGTCTTTAAAAGAACTAATTTGAAAAATTGAGAAAAAACTTATAAAAATACATATATTAATACAGTTTATCCTCATTCAGAGCTTATAGTCCTAGATTTTTTAAATAGATTAATTAGCCAACTATTCCATACTTTTCTTGAGTGTGTCTTCCATGACTTGCATCCTCGTAGTTATGAGGTGGATTGCAGCATTGGCTGAAGAAAATGCTCCGTGAAAGCTCTCTTTAAAAGAGAACGTCTCCAAGTCTCTTACCATCTGCAGCAAAATCTCACCTATATCTGCTTGCTTCTCCATCAAACAGTGGTAATAGACTCTAGAACAACGCTTACTGATTTCTTCATTAGCAATCTCAGGGCAGTACTCATCATCCAGCCATTTACGTAAAGCAATCCTCAACCACTCAGATTCCTGATTAGCATGCAAGCAAACCAGTACTAAGACAAATCAATACATACTGATGAATTCAAACTGATTCAACATAGCCACATTTAAACAACATGATAAATTCTTGAGAAAGAACAATTTTGAGTGCATTTCCTGCCACTAGCATGTTTGGACTGGAGAAAGGCTGCTTTTTTGCAATTTACAGGATTTATTACCAACAAGCCATAATCAATTAGCTGCTTACATTGCATTTGCATCTGACAAATCTATGCGAAGAAAAGGTAGTTCTACAATCAAAAAACACATATTCCTCAACGAGAAGACTGCCCCGATTATAGCCATTTACAGGCTCCTATTACCAACAAGCCATATTGTCTTAAGTATTTGATTTAAATAAATCTACCTCAAGTATACACAGTCTGTGATTAAAAGCGTCAATTAGCTGCTTAAATTATATTTGCACCTGACAAATCTATGCAAAGATAAGATAGTTCTAAAATTGAAAACCACATATTCCTTAACAAAAAGGTTCTTAAGATTATTCATTATAGCCTCTCTTCATTCTCTCGAAGATGTTAACAGGGCAACACAATCACCCAGCATATTGTATGTCAAATCAAAATAAGACTACCTCAATTTATTCAATTAATATTAGAACACTACTAGACTGTAACTATCTGGCCATACTCAACATAAAACGGTTTTGCTATGATAAACTTGCAACACTTCTGACTAGCAACAGTACATGACAAGATCCTTTATATTCTATTAAGTTTCCCAGTTCAAGCTATAATCGTTTACATACAGGATTGAAATTCATACTTCCAAATAAATACACCCACGTGTAATCTATGATCAATATCTATATACTACGATCACATTAACTTTAATTCAAACAGAAAAATAAATACAACCACATGTAATCGATGATCACATTAACTTTAATTCAAACAAATATAACTACACCCACATGTAATCTATGATCAATATCTATATGCTATGACCACATTAACTTCAGATTTTAATTGAAACAGAAAGTTTGATCTATGTTTCTGCAGAATGTAATTTGAATCAGTACTTTCCAGTCTAAATTGGATGAATGTTGAAAAGTCAGTAACTAACATTATAATGATTCCTGTCTGAATCATTTGATCTTTAAAATCAAGGCTGCTCATGCTAGCAGATAAATTATCCCAAAACCAACAAGTTTTTTTAAATTTTCTTCTTACGACTGAATTTTGTCAAAAAATGTGTTATTTTTTACCCAAAACTATTGGAAAGTCAAGACACCTACGGATGCATTCCAAACATCTAATGTACTCTCAAATTACATGGAGGAATTTAGAGCCCCAACCTTCTTTCTGATTGTCCTTAATTTCTTCTTTTGATTTGACCAACTCTAAGATAAGAGACTAAATTTCATCCTTCGGCCTGTCTAACATTACTTCGGCCTGTCTAACATTACATGTTTATTTTGCAACTCTTCCATGTGACATTCCTGATATCATTTAAACTTAAATCATTTTTTTATGTTTTCAATCTTCTAAGAAAGAATGCTGAACTTCCTACCTTCAGCCCAAATCATCAAGCTCGAGATATAAATTTAAACTTGAAACTATACAATCATCCATATATCCCTTTTCAACCAATCTCTAACATCAATATCAATGTTTTCCACAAAAACCAGTTACATCCATGATTCTCATTTTAATTTAAATGAGGTTAGCACTTCAAGAAAAAATGCCTTCAAGTTGTGTTCTTCCTTTCCCAACTCAAAACATAACAAATGAGTGGGCAAGTAGATCTGAAAATTACTTCGGTGCAAGAAATCATGTTTGATTTTCTTAACCAGAATGAAAGATACTATATGTTATTTGGTTTTTACATCTCAAAAATCCATTAATAGCATATTCAAGTGGTCAACTTTGCATGAAAATATCTCCCTTGATATTGCTCAGATACACCAGTGTAACCACATTCCAAAAGGCTATTGAATAGTACTTTCTAATGACAGTGTATTCACCTCAGAGTGGCCCGTGTGATAGAAGACAGATTTGCAATTCAGGCTTTTCTCTTAGAAAATCAATATTATGTACCTTCAAAGTTCAAACCTCCTTTCTCCCACTTTTGCCAAAATCACTGCTCTAATAGCAATGTTGCAGTCCAAACATCCAAAATTAATGCAAAACACAACTTTATGCACAATAGATGTATAAGAGGTAATTGGCTCTAATGCTCGATATATTCAGAAATACAAGGATAAATAGAAATACCCTTACCTTAAACTATTCCGTGAGTTATTACACCAAAGCATCCCCCTTCTATGAAATCTTGAACTGTGACATGAATATACTCAATAGAAGCAATGGATAACTAATTTATCTATTTATTTTATACAGACTCATTATTTGTTGAGAAGGCTTTACAAACTTTCAATTAGCGAATGCAATGAGCAAGAGTAAATCTCATTTCAAATCATAGAAGTCTATAAATGTGGGTAACCTTTTCATCAAAGCGAACTAAATTTATTTAATCAATTTATTGCCTAGTCATGTGTGCCATATGTCAAGTATCTATACCCATTACTATAATAATCCAACGTTACCAGGTTATTGGGGTACTGTGCCGATATCCAAACCAAATTTGTACGAGGCAGAGTTTCCAGACTGAATGGTACCAAACCCACAGCCAAAAAGAGGGAAAATTATTTATTTAAATGAAAAAAATTTGATGAGTAGAAATTAAACTCTAGTCTAAACTAAACTAACCCTAAAAGGTGACTATTGAGTCACCAACAACACAAAACAAAAGTAAAAACTGCTCTTTGTATTCCTCACTCACCCAAAGCTCCATTTCTATCCATTGCTCTAGGTTTGATATAGAGTCCGGGCAAGTGAAGAATGAATGGTAGGAATGGAGATTGAGCTTTCCTTTTGTTTTCTATGATTTCTATGTTGTTAGTGACTTGATAGTTACTTTTTATGGTTAGTTTAGGTCAAATTAGGATTCACTTTATTTCTTTTTTTGTTACTTATGTTTGTAAAAAGAATGGGAAACAGCAAAAGCCAAGTTAAAAAATCAGTGAAACTGCTGACCCAAACCACAATCAGCGACTTAGAACAGCACAATGCCCTGAGTTGGATAACACCACATCCAATTATGTCCTAAAATCCAACTTGTCCTAGCGTACACAACTCAGAAACAAGTAAAATTATTAGAGAGAGAATATCCTAAAAGAGATGATTACCGACTTCAAGAGAGGTCTGTTTTGAAAAAAAGATGTTCCAAGACATCCTGCAGCCTAAAACCCCAGCAGAAGTTCTCTCTACAAAGAGAAAAAGAGAACCTTCAAAACAACAACTAAAATGAGATTCTCTAGGGGATAATAGATAAAAAGATTCCACCAATGTCATTTCTCAGTCATCGACAGAAAGAAAGTAGCAGAAAATATGGGGAGCTTGAACCAAAAGAATTTCCAATTTTGAAACAAGATGCTGCAAGTGATTATATGTTTGGGCACTACATTTGTCAAGGAAATTTATCACATAAAGCAGAGACGGTCAAAATAAACATCATTTCTGTTTAATATTGAATACTTATGATAAATTCATTTTAATCATTTTTTTAAAAATTGCATGTGTATCAAGAAATATCCTATACTTCTGTACACACTAAAATTGGTAACATCTATGAACTAAAACTGGCATCCCCTCTGCCTGTGCCACATCCTCCATTTGAATGTGCCTAAAGCTCCTAACCACTGGGCCATTGACCATACAGCTACAAGTAGTTGCACTGGAGTTGAGGCTAACCATCTGAATTGAAAAATGAAAAAACTAGACAAATTAGTTGCTAACTTGATTCTATTCAAATTTCAATTTGTAAACATTAAAAAGTTCTCAAGAGTTCAAAAATATTACATAGGAAAAAGACTGTTTATGATCTCTCTTACATTTATATTGCACTACAGTCTCCTTTCTATACATTGTGATAATCTGTATGCAAAACAAGGATCTTGCATGTACTAAAGTTATGCTCCACCAAGCTTCTAGGAGAAGGGAAAACATGTTTGGAACATATTTTTAGAGGCCATTTTAGGATGACAGTTGATGGCTCAATAAAAATAGGGAAAGTTTTAAAACTGAAGGAAATTTTTGAACATTCATATGATAAGATTCAAAAGGCATTTATCCTATACAGTATAGAATCCTTAATACACAATATTAGAGTTGAATTGAGATTTCACATGAGAATGAACACAAAGTAATATATTCTGAAATTCAAAATTTAATTGCTTCCGTAATTCACTATCAATGTGTGTACGATATAAGATTTATAAAAAAAATGCCAAAAGGCTGCAGTTTGAACTACAAAATGGCAATGTCACAAATGCCTATTGATAAAAAGTATGAGCTGTCCCTAACCAGCATTTGCCAACAATGTATCAAATTTAGAGTTCAACTTTGCCACTATGAGGAAATAGTAAATACCTCATCCAATTGCACTCCAATCAATACCTCTTGTGCCTTCTCATCAATCTAGGTGGCATTTTCAATATCAACATCCCACCATAAACCTAGAGTCTGTGATACTTTGGAGTCTAATGACCCTGAATTCACAAAGCACAATGTCTGGCCACCATGTAATGCCTACCCCTAGTTTACTTTTCAGATTGTATTGCCGGATTCTTTTAGGCCATTTTTGCGATTATGTTTTATGATTAGCGGTACTTGGTTACCTGATTTGACTAGATGTATTTCATATTCAGTTGATATATGTGTTGAGTTACTTAGTTAGTTCACGTGTTCATGATTATTATTTTGATAATGATACATGTATGTTCATATAATGATTTCAGTTATTCCATGATGATAGTTAGATGGATGAATTTTATGCAGTTTCTATGGTTACTTACCCCATACTTGCATGTGTATGGTGTACTTGTGTGTTTTACTTTATGACTGACATTTCTGATATGGTTGAGGGAGGGAGTCATAGTCACCTGCTAGTCGGGATCTACACAATGCACCACTCCCCGCCATTGCCTGTTTAGTTTAGATTATATGTGTATGTACATGCTCGGATTTTATGTAGATTGTAGGTACCAGGCATCAACTTCCCTGAATTGCCAGGATGAGCATGCCCTATCACAGTGTCTCAATGGTAAAAAAGAGGAGATAATTCTTGAATCCAAATCCTAACCCTAAGCCAATTGTCCTAGAAAGTAGGATAAGTGTCTGAGTTGTTTACCTTTCCGAATTCGTCAAGTGACGTGAATTCGTGATTTTGACCCTAGAGTTTGAATCTATGCTCTGTTCTTTATGATGGGTTTTCATATTTAGTCCTATGGGCCTATTGTGATTATAGAAAAGGTATATTTAGAACAACCTGAAGGATTTGAAACTCATAACTCTAAAGTCTTTGTTTGCAAGCTCAAGAAAGTTTTATATGGGCTTAAACAGGCTCCAAGGGCATGGTATGAAAGAATTGATAAGTATCTCTCTAGTTTAGGATTCTCCAAGAATGAAGCTGATTCAAATCTCTATTATAAAAAGGATAAAGATGATCTGATAATTTACTAACAACAAGTGATGATCATCTTATAGATCAATGCAAGAAAGATCTAATCAGAGAATTTGAAATGATAGATTTAGGACTCCTTCATTACTTCCTAGGACTGGAAGTATGGCAGAACTCTGACAGCATCATATTTAATCAAGGAAAGTATACATTAGACATCTTGAAGAGATTTGGATTGTGGAACTACAAACCTATGTCTTCTCCTATGAAGACTAATCTACATAAACTTAAGGAAGCAGCAGCAGAATCACCCTCATAGATTCTACTCTTTACAGACAAATGATTGGGTCTCTTATGTACTTGGTAAATACAAGACCTGATATTTGTTATGTTGTTAATGCTTTAAGTTAGTTTATGTGTGAGCCAAACGAGATTCACCCAGTTGTAGTCAAACACATCATAAGATACTTACAAGGCACTCTTAACCTTGGGCTCAAGTATGAGAAAGTTGACTTGGACTTACATGGGTACACAAGCTTAGATTGGGCTGGAAGTGTTACTGATAGGAAAAGCACTTCAAGATAGTGTTTCAGTTTAGGCTCAGCGATGATATCTTGGATATGCAGAAAGTAGGCATCAGTAGCGCAGAATTCCACAGAAGTTGAATACATCGCCACAAGAATAGCCTCTCGGGAGGCAATTTGGCTTAGAAAGTTACTTGTGGGATTATTTGGTCAACCCATGAATCCTACTATTATTCATTGTGATCATCAAAGTTCCATCAAGTTTTCTGTGAATCCAGTTTTTCATGACAGATCCAAGCATATTGAAATTCCTTACCATTATGTAAGAGATATGTTAGATAGGAATACTGTAACATCCAAATTTTCAGGTCTTAATTAATAACTAACATACTCAAAGAAATACAGTTATCACTTCATCATCATAGGAAGTCAATTAAATCAATTTCGTTCATATTAAAGGGATTGACAGTTAAAATCAGTTAAACAAAATTTCTTAACTAAAAACTTGAAACACCATCAAATGAAATTACTACAGAAATTGAAATCCACATACCATGGAAATTGAGGTCAAATTCAAAACTAGGGGTGCTTCTGCAACCACCCGAGTTAGTCCACAAATACCTCTATAACAATATCACGAAACGACTTCTATCCAACATTGTTAAATCAAAATCAAATGACGATTATCATTAAATACCACTTTATAAAATTTGGGGCATCACTTACCACTGTAATCATTAGGGCATCGATTACCATTGGAATCTTTTAGGGCTTCTGATACCATTGTTTCAAATAGGGCTTCCAATACCATGGATTCAATTAGGGCTTCCGATACCACTGATTCAATAGGGCTTATGATACCACGGATTAAATTAGGGCTCCTAATACCACTATATCATTTAGGGTTGCAGTCATCACTCAATCAATATCAGATTTTTTTTCCTTCAGATTACTTAACTGTGATAGTAACTCAAGATTAGAAAATTATACTTATATTCGATATTCATATAAATGAAAAAAAACAGTCCATAAATTTATCTCTTGCATCTAGGTGTAACGATGAAATAACTCAATTAATCTTACCTTCTTGTATATTAATCATAAAAGTGATAATACATGTTTCTGATAACCAATTGAATGTATGACTTATCTTTGTCCGATGCACGTCCGATAACTTATGGAGAGGTGAAACATTGTCAGGGGCTTAACCACCCAACCTCGGACCAAATCTTATCCCCACACAATCTCTAAGGAGAAAGGCCCTCCCTGCCCGAAACAGACAGGGGTCATCTTGCCATCCACTGGGCATCTTGGTATTTTAACATACAACTTGGTAGCAGGAGATCATAATTCATGCATGAGCTATTGATTAATCCATATTAAAAATGATAAACGTTGTTATGTCATGATTGATACTGATTCATGTTATTGATGATTCCTTTTTCTCACCTCATCACCCATCTCCTTCGCTACACAGTTGGGTGAGTCCCAGGTGTTCAGAACTCTCAGAACAACCGGTTCTGTCAAATATACAAGAAAATTACATGCATCCAACATTTCACAATCAGTGATGTTCTTAAAGGATTCCAGAATTTGTTTCTAATTTCTAGTGGCATAATTACTTATGGATCCATACCATGTTTACTTGACTTCCACTTGCCAGGAACAAGGTTAAATTCAAAGGTGGTCAATTTGTAAATGTCAAACTAAATATCATCATGATAAATATTGAGAATTGCTGCTATGAATTTCAATGTTATTGAACTTTTTAATTCAAGTTTTATTGCATTCAGAAAACTCCCTGCAAGAGTTACTATTTAACTCTTTTTATGATGATTCTAGAAAACTATGAAAGTTCTGAAGAAAATCATTATCAATTACATTAATTATACAGCAAAGCTTATAACGTGATCCTGAACAAGAAGGAACTTTTCTGAGTCTAGCCGACTGCTATAGAAAATCAAATATAACCTGCAATCTATTGTTGTGGAGTTCATGAAAGCCATCTACAAGTATTCATATAATGATTCCAATTTTATTATCAATCTCTCTTGACCTAGCCGACTAAGGATGGATACTCAATCAGAAAAGAAAAGAGTTGGAACATATTTGATTTATTCTCTGACCTATCATTATGTACTGATTGAAAATAGAAATTATACTCAATGAAAAACGAATCAGGAATTACAATGCTTCTATGGTTTCCAATCTTGGAATGAGAAATCCGACTACAGTCGACTTATTCTTGAAAGAGAAAGAAAATAGAATCAAAACCTGTGACCTGGGAAAAAAATCTGGCTCTTCCTGCCCTGGAAGGAACTCCCGTTCACCCATTAACTTGAGACTTATTTGCAGATTTCTTTCACTGGCGAATTAAGGGAAACTCAAGGCAATACTGGTTGATGAAAATCGGAATGATTGTTCAACTGAAAAAGGTTATACTCGGCTTGAAAAAGCAGAAGCAATGCAGGAAGAAAAAGAGTTGTCTCAAACATGATACATGATACTCTTTTTAGTGGTCAGCCGTGACCCTTTGGCTACCATCGGTTTCAAGATAATAAACTATTCGAATTCCAAGATGACCATTCGAATACATCATAAATTCAAATTTAAAGATAAGAAAAATAAAAAGGTTGGAAGAGAAGTTGGAAAGATTGAAAAACAATTCGAATTGCCAAATATTAAATTGATTAAGAGAAAGAATATTAAAATGGAAAGAATAGAATTGGAAGATAATAATTCCATTATTATTAAATTTCAAACTTTATAATTCAAATGCTATTATATTTCAAATATTATTATTATAATCTTATATTTATAAATGTAAATATAAACATCACTTTAGTAAATTATTAAAATATAATGATGCCAAATAATTTTTATATTTATATGCATGTATATAAATATTTATTAAAATAATATGATGAAAAATAAATTAAAAAGTAAAATCCTTTGAGATACATTTCATATTTTAACCCAATTATTTTCTGAATTTATTTATTTAAATAGCTCATGTGGGTCCCACAGATGTATCCTATTTCAAGTCGCCAGGTCCTCAACCCATTTGCTCAGTGATGGTGATGCCCTGCCTAATTCTTTTCTGACAATGCTTCCACCCCTTTTGATGTGTTTTCATTTCACCAGATTATAACAAATTAAACTGCCAACTGACTTCATGTGAACCTCACCGGCTATATTTCATATTAGGTAAAAAATTGGGATGTAACAAATACTGTAAAATTAGAATACATTTGCACTGCAAATCAGACAACAGATATTCTTACCAAACCTCTCTCGAGTGAAGATAGATCACTTTAGGAAAAGATTTGGTATGGTTGAATTATAATACATTTGTATTCTTTAATTATTAATGAAATTATTTTGACTTAAAAATTTTACTGTCAGGCTATTGACTACTATGGGCTCCACCATTTGTATTCATTATTTAAGAGGTGACGATCTCTAATATAATGAACACTTGTATAAAAGACATTATGAGAAATGACGATCTCTTAAATAATGCACTAACCAGTAGAGAACTACTGTTAGATTTGGATGAGTTCGAGATCACATTGTGATATAGACATTTCTATGCCTATGAGTCACAACCTGGATAAAGGAAGAATTTAATCATTCTCCAAATTTTATCCTATGAACTGGTAGATCTTAACTCAGGATCATATTGTGATATAGGCCTGCCAGTACCTATGAGTCACAACTCGGATAAAAGAAGAATTTAATCATTCTCCAGATTTTATCCTGTATGTTGCATTTCATGCAATACTGCTATCACTAGTATAAGTGATAAGTCATATCACAGGTATAGTAATATGACATAGTATCATTTGTTCAATGATACCACATGCTTAGAAGATTCATATAGATATAGAGTATCAATCTATGCTTATTCATCTTGATGATGCTAGATATGTTATCTCTCAGTATGATTATCAAGTTAAGAGGGAGTGTTAATTCTGTAACTCTGGTAATCATGACTGATCTGAACTACAGATCATACAGATCCTGTAATGCATGAATATCCTTAGTCAGATTTTCCTCTTTAATAACCTTAGATGATTAACCTTATCGGCAGCCTCCTTAGGAGCATTTAGTAATGTTCTTTTGCATGATTGTTGTTAGTATAATTACTAACTAATTATGTTTTCTAGGAGATGTCGATCATGGAATATAATCAATAGTTTATTCATAAGGGCCAACCTAGAAAGAGACATGTCCTTTGAAAGGACATGCCTCTTGGGTGCAATATAAGTATGAGGTAAGAATGAGGTTAGAGAACACACAATACACAACCAAGTCTGCTCCTGTACATTACTGCCTTATGCAATTTATTGCAGGGATAAAAAGATTTCCAGAATAGTTCTTATACTATTGGTAACACTTCATACAAGTCTGATATATAAAAGATCATCTTCAGCAAGTAGATTAAAGGCATGGTAAAGTTTGGTTGTTCAAAATTTGCAGAAATTTTACAATTTCAAGGACAATATTCATTCTCCTACAATCGTACAACCTAAATCAGGCCATGAAATATGTGTGGTCATTTCCAGATCAGAATTATCAGCAGATCAGTTGTGAGCTTCATGGAAACGACAGTGCTTTATGACAAATCAAATTGATGCACTTTGAGAGTTGTCAGATGGCAGGGTGATCTTGTTTGCAAGCCAGGCGAAGGAGTTAGAGATTTCTCCATATTTGTTTTTAGTAATTATCAGCATTGCAAATAAAACTTATTGGGACTACCTACATAGCTGGGAGTTAATCTTATTGTGTTTTATCTACAAAAACCTTTTTCTGGGAGTAAGAACTGGATTCCTGGTATGCCTACTCCTGTTGTGGTGATTTATTTCTCTCATTTTGAAGAGATGAATTACTCTTCATAATAAATCAGAATTCTGATATTTCTAATCACTCCTTTATATTTTTGCATTTCAAGTTCAAAAAACCATATTTATTTGCGTACCATGCCTGGCAAAATTCAAACTACCATTGGCATTGAAACTTAAAACCCAAACTCCTTCCAAACAACACAAAACATCTCCAATCAGCAACCAAACAAACCAGAAAAATTAGATCAGATTTGATTGGGGATCTTCCACTGGTAACGGCAACCAAACAAACCCTTGATGGAATGTACAGATGTGGATAATATATTTCTACCCTTTATTTGAATAATATAGAGTTTATTACGAGCAACAGTCAGATTCAGAGATCTGCAATGATCATTTTTGGACTGAATGACTGCTATCCCACACCAAGGCAGCAAACTAAACATTTAATCTTCAGACCACATTGTCTTCATTCACATGTCCAATTGAGGTCTGTAGAGTTCAGTGTCACATGCCTGAAAGAGGATATTTGATATTTCCAAATGACAGAAATCACCATCCATCCTATGCCTGCTCACAATATCAAACTCAGCATTCCAACAATCCTTCACTTCCCACATTGCCATTAGAAAGAGAATATAGCAGAAATGGAAATGTATTGCAGCATTATGCATTGCCTAGCTGGAAGCTACGAGAAGAACCATGAACTTCACTACATTTTGCAAAATATTATCATCACATCCAATTTGGTACTCCATTCAACCCACATTAAATACCTTTAGCACTCCAATTATGGTAACTGGCATTGAGATAATAAATCACGCAGCAGTTGTGAATAGCAAATGCCATCCATTCCCAAACCAATCATCAAAGATAAACTTCTGAAATTTATGTTTGGCCAAAGACTTCATACCTTTCACTACTCTTCAGTCCTCAACTCCAACATGAGATATCTTAATGAAAGCTCCAACAAACTAGCTAGGGCAGATAAGTTGCACTACCAAATCTAGTTACCCTTAGGGTTTTCGTCCTGGGGTTGCCAACCCCAAAGAATCCCTCCAAAAATCCAAAAGGAAGAAAATAATTGAATCATATGAAAATGAGCCTTAAAATGTTCTTTTATAATAACCCCTAGGAACCACTAAAACTTTTTGAATTTCCCACTCTCTTAACATTTTATAAATAATCTGGAAATAAAATGAATTTACTAATCTCCTTTAATATTCCACTTAAGTCACTTTATAAAACTTTATCAAATAGATTAAACAATATAACTCATATAGTATGCTCCATCCAATAATATTATAGAATTCCCTTTTAGTTGACTTTAGCCTACGAGAATAAAATAGGCAATTGGTTGCTTCAGATTACTCCTCAGGAAGGGACATTACAATCCTCCCTTCCCAAGTAACAACAAAAGCAGAAATTATGACTTTGTCCAAGACCTTATGTTGATTCTTCATCGAGGTTTCTATTGATTCACATTTCTCTAAAATAGATTTAAAATTGGAATTGATTTGAATTGGACAAATTTTTAATCTCTTGGTTAGAAAGTGAGCCAAAGTCTGGAGCACTTGGGCATTCTTCTAATTGAGGCTTTGAGGTTGTGACCTGATCTCTCTTTCTTTGCCTTTTTCACTTTGATTCTCCTCATCCTCCTCAAAACAATCCTTCTCTTCTCGCACCTTCTCACCGCTTCTATGTGCACCTATGTGTGCAACCCTATTGGGGGCAATTCCAGATACATGTGGTGTCCCTTGTTCAAACAAATTAAGCATAACTTTTTCATTAAAATTACATCTCAGCTTCATATAATTTAGGATTCCACAACCTGCCCATATTTCTCCATTTTGTATTCAAGAAAGATACACCATTTTGAGTGTACTTCCATCTTTGTTCTTTATCTTTGGACTGTGAATGAAAGCTTCACATCCAAACAGCATCAAATGATTGTATGAAATCCTCTTACCCTGCCACACCTACTCAGAAATTCAAAAATCCAACCGAGATGATGGACCTCAATTAATTAAACATACTATTGTATTTATTGCCTCTGTCCAGAATTCATTTCCCAAACTTGCAGTTGAGAGCATGCATGCTACAAGCTCTTTCAAATATTGTCCTAGTCAAACTCTAGACTATTTTCTTGTGGTGAAAACAGAACAATTTTTACACATTCTCAACACAGAATTAATCTGTGGAACATAATTCACCACCATTATCCATCTTCAAACACTTAATTTTATTTCCAAATTGGTGTTCAACAAATGCTTTAAAATTCCTAAATTTGTCACAAACTTCAGCCTTTTTATTTAACATATACACTCAAAACCTTCCCAGTGCAGTCATTTAGAAAAGTAACAAAATAACTAAGCCCACCAATTGAGTTTCTTCTTCTGATGTTACTTGGTAGAAAATATGGTCCTAATCTGTTTATAATATATAGTACATACAATGCTCACACATCTCCAAATCCACCAACTATGGCCTCAAAAGTTGATGTTTTTTGTGCAAAATCTCAAGACCTTGCTTGCTCATGGGACCAAGCCTCTTGTGCCAAACTTTGTGTCATTGTTTGCAACTACTATGGAAGCTCCTACTTCAGTGTGACTTTTTAGCACATACAAAGTGCCTAATATGCTGCCCCTATCAATTACTAAGGCTACCTTTGTCACCTTCAGTGTACTTGATTCGAAAGTAACTTTACATCCTTGAACCCAGCTAAAATCAATTATCTTTTGACTTGAGGGACACATCTAACATCCCGTAGTAGCCATCTATGTGACATATCTAACATCCTGTAGCAACCATCTATGGGACATATCTAACCTCCCGTAGCAGCCATCTATCTTCAGTTTTTAGTTTAAACAAAAAATCCCCTTTGCCAATAATATCACAAGAATTATTATCACCAAGAATAATCTTACCAAAATAAACACTTTCATAGCTTTTGAAATACTTTGTGCATGAAGTGACATGAAATGATGCTTCCAAATCAAGCACACAAACATCAGTTGTAGAATCTCCTATTGTTAGAAAAGGAGCACTTACACCTTATTCATATTTTGAATTTGCTTCATTTTTCTTCATGATTTTAAGCCATCTTAAATGACCAGTGATTTCTTTTGATGTAGCATTGCTGGTCATAGCAAACCCTATCCCTACCTCTTGACATCACACTTTTCTTTTAAATGTGATCTCCCCCTGCTGCCAATTGTCAAGGCATCGCCTGACGAAGCTCCTTGATTCTTCCTACTAATATCCGCACTAAGAAGAGTCTCAACAACATCATCCAATTTTAATGCACTTCCCTTCTTGCTGGACACTGAGTTGCTAATTGCCAAACTACTACTTCTCAGCTATCAGGTAGAGAGCAAAGTAACAAAATGGCCTTGATTTCATCATCCAAGCTTATGCTCAAAGTGTTAAATCCTAATAACTTGATCATATTAATGTTCTGATTTTTCAGATTAGACAGATCTAAAATGCATGAAATTTCCTTTATACATGGCTTCATAATAAATACATCTCCCTAGAGCAGATCGGCGATTTACTAGGCATATTTATGTCTTGTATTTGACTATTGTAGTTAATGAATCGTTAACTCTTAGTTAATGCATAAGAGTGCCGATTTATGGAGTAAATTAAATGTGTTCTATGGAGGGCCGACCTAGAAAGGGTCATGTCCTTTGTAAGGACATGTCCCTTGGGTTCACTATAAGGGAGAGGCAAGGATGTGATAGAAGACACATTTTACACCCAAGTCTGCTCTTCTAGCACTACTACATTGAGTCATTTTATATCAGGATTAAAACAATTTCTAGAATTATACACCATTCTCCAAGAACATTTAATATTCTGTCCAAAATACCTAAGGACCATTTCCAGCAAGGTTGAAGGTAATATATCAGTATTATTTTATCAGAATTTGTTGAAAACTTACATGGTATCAGAGCTTTGGTAGTCGAACCCTAGCTCTGCAAATTGATAATCAGAATTAAAACATATATAAGCAAACATCCTTCTACCTAAATGGCCAATGCAAGATAGATAGATAGATAAAATTTTAACGTCCACGAGGCCAAAAATAGCCTATGGGACAGCAAGACAACTCAAGCAGACTTAAGTAGCGCTGTTCGCCTCTTGTGTAGACTAATGATGAGCCCCCCCAATTGCTCAATGTACTCTTCGTTGAACAGGTTATGCCAAGAACTGTCACATATAGTATCCGCAAACTTATCCCTGCTATCCTTGTAGGCCTCACATTCTAGAATAAAGTGCTGTTCAGTTTCCACTTTCCCAGAATTGCAAAATCTGCAAATTCTCTCTTCCCAAGCCTCCTTTGGCCTCTTCCAACGCCCGGTCTCACAACGAAGTTGGTGAGAGTTGGTTCTCAGCTGAGCAATAAGAATTTTAGCTCTCCAAGAAATGTTGGCTCCTATGTACACTTTTTCGAGTTGATCACAAGTGGGGTTGAACTCATTTATATAATATAGTTTCTTCCTCCCAATCTCGCTTCCCCAATTTCTCTTGTAGAATTTCTCCATAACAAAGACCTTTATTTCTTTATTACTTGTGGGGCACATATTGAAATGAATATTCCATTTATTCATCCACTTGATGTTTTGTTGCATCCATGTCCTTTTTCGCTTACATAGTGTGTCACTAAAGACAACTTTCGGCCATCTATCCTCTTCCATTTTTTCGATTCTTTTTAGATAGCTTAAAAGGCGAACCATAGCAAGTGCCTCAATAGGCGCAGCCCCCATTTCACTTAGCATGATGTCATATGGAACAGTGCTTTTAATTTTAAACTTGCTTGTAAACAAGCGCTTTTGGATTCCTTCGATTTGTTTCATGAAAATTCAGAATTATGATGACTCTTGAAGACAATGATGTAATACAATTTGTTGATAAAGAATCCAAGCAACCTGATGCTGATCCTCATAAAACTATCTAGATTAAAGAAAATAGGAAAGCCATGAAAATCATATTAGATGGAGTTAAAAATGAAATAGTACCTAACAAACAACATTTAATATGATCAGTGCATTATTAAATGCATATGAGGTTAACAACGCAACTAGAACCCTTGCACTAAAAAGGCAACTAAATCATATAAAAATAAGGAAGAGACAATCTATGAATTCATACTTCCTAAGGGTGGCTAGTCTAAGAGATGAACTTGCAAGTATAGGGACCATAATTGAAGACAAAGAGCTGTCACTTATGGCTATAGATGGGTTACCGGAGTCATGAAAAACATTCTCACAAGGAGTAAATGCTTGAGACAAGCTCTCAGACTTCAACAAACTTAAAGGAGAGTACCTTCAAGAAGAATCTAGGCAACTTAAGAAAGGACTAAAATCGAAAACTAGAGTTAAAGAACTTCATGTTCTCAATACAAATTCCTACAAAGGAAAGAAGAAACACTTTAAGAAGGCCCCTCAAGGAAATAACAAATCCAAGAGGGACATATCTAAAGTCAAATGCTTCAAATGTGAGAAACTTGGACATTATAAGTCAGACTGCCTGAAGAATACAAAACAGCATGTAAATTTCACAAAAGTAATTAGGACAAAAGAAGACTATGATATTGAAAATTATGCACTGTATTCAACGCTATCAAATGAAGTATCAAGGAAAGCATGGGTAATTGATAGTGGGTAATCTCGACACATTACAGGATACAAAGAAGTACTAGACTCAATATCAGAAGAAGTTAATGATGAAGTTACCATAGGTGATAATTCCACTCATTCTGTCAAAGGAATTGGGAACTGCACCTTGAAACTGAAGTTGGGTATTTCTCTTCATCTCAAAAAAGTACTCTATGTACCAGAAATCAAGAGGAATCTAATCTCTATTACAGCACTTGAAGATGATGGACATAAGGTTGCATTCATGGACAGTAATGTAATGACCTGGTCTAAGAACCCTTTATTTAAGAAATCAAAGTTGATTGGTCAAAGAAAGGGATACTTCTACGAATTAAATATTGAACCTATTCAAGCCTTAATCCATGAAGTTGTTGATATAAACGAAGTATGGCATAGAAGGTTAGGGCACCTAAACTTCAAAGCCTTATCGACTATGGAGAAGAGGGTTACTAGTTTACCTAAATTAAATAAAGATCATTCAAGCATATGCAAAGGATGTACACTAGGTAAGAACACCAAGAGTCCATTTCAAAATAGCACTAGAAAAACTAACAATGTTTTATAATTAATCCACTCAGATTTATGTGGACCTATGCCTGTTCCTTCTCTTGGAGGATTTTTGTACTATGTACTCTTTATGGATGACTTCTCTAGGAAGACATGGATTTACTTCTTGAAATGTAAAGAATCAAAAGAAATCCTTAAAAGATTTAAAGAATTAAAATCCTTATCTGAAAATTTATCAGGACAAAAAATTAAAACTCTTAGGACTGATAATGGAGGGGAGTATGCTTCAAATTTGTTTACGAATTTTTGTAAAGAAGTAGGGATTAAGAGGGAGTGTACTATTCCTTTAAACCCTCAACAAAATAGGGTAGCAGAAAGAAAGATTAGGACAATTGTGGAAGCTACAAGAGCTATGCTACTTGACCAAAATTTAGGATCCTATCTTTGGGCAAAAGCCACATCTACTGCTGTCTATATTCAAAACAGATGCCCTCACTCCCACCTCGGAGATAAAACTCCTGAGAAAGTCTTCTCTAATTTTAAACCAAATATCAGTCATCTTAAAATATTTGGGTGTCATGTTTATATTCATATTCCTAAAGAGAAAAGAACTAAACTTGAAACTTCAAGCAGAAGAGGTATTTTTGTTGGATACAGTGAAACATTCAATGCATATAGAATTTACATAAATGTTCAAAAAAACATTGAACTTAGTAGGGATGTAATATTTAAAGAAGATTTAGCATTCAAAAGAGCCCTAAGTTATGAAGATCCTTCACATATATCTAGTTCTGAAGAAAATCATGAACCTGCATTTCAGAGGGAGAACATTGAAGAAGTTGAATGTGAAATTCAAAATCTTAATCTTGAGGAAGCTCAAAATCCTAAGAAAAGAACACTTTGGGCTATTAAGACTGTAGAGGAAGCACAAGACTTCGTTGCACCATCTGGAACCTTCAGAGAAAGCAAAAGACCCAAAAGATTCTCTAGTTATGCTGCAAACATGAGTGATTTATCTAAATCAAAACCAACTAATGTTTCAAATGCTATTAAACATACAACTTGGAAGGATGCTATGACAGAAGAATATTAATCCATTATTAAGAATGATGTTTGGGAAATTGTTCCAAGGCCTAAGGGAAAATCTATTGTTTCTTCTAGATGGATATTTATAATCAATCATGTTGTTGACGATAGCATTGAACAATAAAAGGCCAGATTCATAGCTCGAGGATTCTCTCAAGAGGGAATTGATTATAAAGAAACCTTTGCTCCAGTTGCCAGATACACCTCTATAAGAGCAATTCTAGCTATTGCAATATCGAAGGGATGGAAAGTACATCAAATGGATGTGAAAACAGCATTTTTGAATGGAAAGATTACTGGAGAGGTATATTTGGAACAACCTGAAGGATTTGAAAATCATAACCCTAAAGTCTTGTTTGCAGACTCAAGAAAGCTCTCTATGGGCTTAAATAGGCTCCAAGGGCATGATATGAAGGAATTGATAAGTATCTCACCAGTTTAGGATTCTCCAAAAATGAAGCTGATCAAAATCTCTATTATAAAAAGGATAAAGATGAGATGATAATTTTAATTCTGTGTTGATGATTTACTAATAATAGGTGATCATGATGTTATAGATCAATGCAAGAAAGATCTAATCAGAGAATTTGAGATGAAAGATTTAGACTCCTTCATTACTTCCTAGGATTGAAAGTATGGCAGAACTCTAATAGCATCATACTTAATCAAGGAAAGTATACATTAGCCATCTTGAAGAGATTTGGAATGTGGAACTCCAAACCTATGTCTTTTCCAATGGAGACTAATCCATAGACAAACTTAAGGAAGAAGCAACAGCAGAATCACCCTCCATAAATTCTACTCTTTACAGACAAATGCTTGACTCTCTTATGTACTTGGTAAATATAACACTTGATATTTGCTATGTTGTTAATGCCTTAAGTCAGTTTATGTGTGAGCCAAAGGAGATTCACCTGGTTGCAGTAAAACACATTATGAGATACTTGCAACGCACTCTTAACCTTGGGCTCAAGCATGAGAAAATTGACTTGGACTTGCATGGATTCACAGACTCGGATTGGGCTAGAAGTGTTACTGATAGGAAAAGCACTTCAGGATGTTGTTTCAGTTTAGGCTCAGCGATGATATCATGGATAGGCAAAAAGCACGCATGAGTAGCACAGTGTTCCACAGAAGTTGAATACATTGCAGTTGCAATGGCTTCTCGGGAAGCAGTTTGGCATATAAAGTTACTTGTGTGTCAACCCATGAATCCCACTATCATTCATTGTGATAATCAGAGTTGTATCAAGCTTTCTGTGAATCCAATTTTTCATTACAGATCCAAGCATATTGAAATTCCTTACCATTATGTAAGAGACGTGGTAGACAAGAATACTATCAAGTTAAGATACATTTGTACTGCAAATCAGGCAGCAGATATTCTTACCAAATCTCTCTCTCGAGTGAAGATAGATCACTTCAGAAAAGGACTTGGTATGGTTGAACTATAACTCATTTGTATTCTTTGATTGTTAATAAAATAATTTTGTGTTAAATTTGTATTGTCAGGCTATTGACTATTATGGGCTTCAGCATTTGTGTTTATTATCTAAAGAGGTGACGATCTTTGTGATAATAAATAGACATTATATGAGATGACAATCTCTGAGATAATATTCTATAACAGTACGAAACTATTGGCAGATCTGGATGAATTAATTGTCATACTGTGTTATAGACATTTCTATGGCTATGAGTCACAATTTGGATAAAGGAAGAATTCAATCATTCTCCGGATTTTATCCTATGTACTGGCAAATCTTAATTCAAGATCATATTGTGTTATAGGCTTGTCAATGCCTATGAGTCACAATTTTTATAAAGGAAGAATTTTATCATTCTCTGGATTTTATCCTGTGTATTGCATTACATTGAATACTATTATCACAAGTATTAGTGATAATCTATATTATAGGTTTAGTAATATGACAAAATATCATGTGTACCATGATACTACATGCATGGAAGAATCAGATAGATATAGAGTACAAATCTATGCTTAAAAATGTTGCTAGATATGTTTCTGTCATTTATATTATCAAGTTAAGAGGGAGTGTTAAATCTAGATAACTTGATCATATTAATGTTCTGATTTTTTAGATTAGACAGATCTAAAATGCATGAAATTTCCTTTATATATGGCCTCATAATAAATACATCTGCCTAAAGCAGATCGGCAATTTGCTAGACATATTTATGTCTTGTATTTGACTATTGTAGTTAACGAATAGTTAACAATTAGTTAATGCATAAGAGCGCCGATTTATGGAGGAGTAAATTAAATGTGTTTTATGGAGGGCCGACCTAGAAAGGGTCATGTCCTTACAAAGGACATGTCCCTTGGGTTCACTATAAAGGAGAGGCAAGGATGTGGATAGAAGACACATTTTACACCCAAGTCTACTCTTCTAGCATTACAACATTGAGCAATTTTATATCAGGATTAAAACGATTTCCAGAATTATACACCTTTCTCCAAGAATGTTTAATATTCTGTCCAGAATATGTAAGGACCATTTCCAGCAAGGTTGAAGATAATATATCAGTATTATTTCATCAGAATTTGCAAAAAACTTACACAAAGAAATTAATTGGTTGACCAATGATTTAAATTTGTTTAAATAGTTTGACACAACTTCACCTTCCTTAATCTTCTTGTATAACTTTTCTTTTGATGTCTTCTGCATTGCAACATTGTTGTTGAACAACACATTGTTGGACAGAGAGAATAATGGTTGCCACTGCATTCTGGTCCAAATTCTCCCACTCCTTTTCAGACATCACAATTGGCTTCTTTGCTTTTCCTTCAAGCATTATTCTACAGTCATTTTGAACTAGCAGACACACTATGTATAGCTTCCACTTTTCTCAATTTCTCCACAATTTTCCTACAACTTCTTCTTCACTCTGTTACCAATTGTTGAGTTGAGAAATAGATTGAATATTTAAATTATACAAAACAACAATATGAAAAACAGAGACAATCAAAATATAGACATAATTGTTGGGTATATGTGAAGCCCAACAGCTTCATTATTTTTATTATCATATTTTACTATTGTTTCCCTTCAAATTGTTATGACTCTTCAATTCTTGAGAGTCTCTATAAATATATGTAATTGGAGGCTTATTGACATTGTATTCAACAAGCTAAAGCTACAGCTGTGATGTAAAGACGGGTTCTAATTAATAGAAATTCCCCTAATCAGTGTGGATGTAGTCACAAATTATGGTGAACCGCAATAAACACTTAGTATCAAAGCAAGGTAGAGTTGTTGGGAGCGATTTCAGTGGTTAAAATTCCAGAGTCGTGGAAGAATTGAAGGTGCAGAAATTCTATGGACAGAATTTTGGTTTGTGGGAAGTACAGTTACAATCGTTGCTGATTAAGCAAGAACTTGCACTTGGAATTGGGGAAAAACAAAGAAGCCAACTTCAATGAAAGATGAAGAGTGGGAAACTCTTCATGAAAAGGCAAAGGCAACAATCTTTCTCTTGTTGTTCCAAAATGTTTTGTTCACTATATTGATGAGAACACAACAAAAGTTGTTTGGGACAAGCTCAAAGCCATGTATGAAATGGCATCAGCAACAAACAAATTTTCATCATGAAGAAGCTCTATAAGCTCAAGATGAGGGAAGGAACCACTATGTCCAATCACATCAACGAACTGAACACATTATTATGTCAAGCCAATTAGGTTGGTGTGCCTCAAAATGATGAGAACAAGGTTGTTCTCTTGTAATGTTCTTTACGCGATAGCTGGTATGTTGTGGTGATAGCAGTAAGCACTTAGGTTTCCGGTAAGAACAAGTTGGTTTATGGTAATGCAGTAGCTACTCTTCTGAACAAGGATATGAGGAGAAATAATAAAGAATCCTCATCCAGTGAAACTTTAATGGGTAAGTACTGAGAATAGAGGTAGGAGCCACAATAGAGGCAGAAATAATCATCATAGAAGATCCAAATCAGCTAGGCGTTCCAAGTCAAAGAAGAGAAAAGGAGATTGCTGGTTTTGTGGCAAAGTTGGCCATGTCAGAAAGATTGTAGAAACTACAAGAAAGCACAAGAAAGAGTGTGGGACAATGATGCAAACATAGGCTATGACAAAGATGATAGTGTCTTGATACTATCAACAAGTGAGACTACTTTAGCCTCTTGGGTATTGAACTTTGGCGCTTCATTTCATGCCTCCCCACACGTAAAATACTTCACAAACTATCAAGAAGGTAAGTATGGAAAGGTATATTTAGGAGATAATAAAGCATGCAAAATTATTGGCATAGGTGATATTTTGTTGTCATTGAAAGGTGGTAAATGGTTGTTGAAAACTATGCATCATGTTCCAAAGTTGAAAATAAATCTGATTTCCGCAAGTCAGCTCTACACAAGGTTTTCTTATGCCTTTAACAGACACATGGAAAGTTACAAAAGGATCTATTGTAATTGCAAAAGTAGACAAAATTGGTAGTTTATACACTATAGAAAATATCGTTGAAGTGGGAGAAGCCATGACAGTTGTGGATAGTAATTCTTAACTATGGCATCAAAGACTTGGTCACATGAGCAAGAAAGGCCTTGATGTTATGCATAAAAGGGAACAATTACCAGGGCTGGAAACTATTGATTTACAATTTTGCCAACATTGCCTTTATGGAAAATAGAACAGGTCAACTTCTTGAAGTCTGGTCATGATAAGAAAAGCACACCCTTAGTGCTGGTCTACTCCAATATATTCGGACCCACCGAGGTAACCTCCATTGGAGGAGCAAATTACTTTGTAACATTTCTTCACGATTGCACAATAAAGGTGTGGATTTATATGTTGCATAAAAAGTCTGATGTATTCAATAAGTTTGAGATTTTCAAAGCATCAGCTGAAAATCAGATTGGTCATAAGAACAAATCTTTGCAAACTGATAACGGCGGTGAGTTTTGTTCACTAGAGTTTGATTCATTTTGTGCGGATAACGGCATCCATAGAATAAAGATTGTTCCTTTCACTCCTCAAGAAAATGGAGCAGCTGAGAGGATGAATTGAACAATTCTTGAGATAGCTCGATGTATGCTCTCTAATGCTGGTTTGGGCAAAGAATTCTTGGCAGAGGCATGTAATACAATAGTTTACTTGATCAATTGAAGTCCCTCATCTTGATTGGGTTTTGGCATATAGGAGGAAGAATGGTTGGGTAAGAGAGTTTCTTATTCTCACATCCAGGTACTTGGATGTGAAACATATGTTCATGTTCCCAAAGAAAAGAGGACAAAGCTTGATCCAAAATCTCAAAGAGGCATATTTGTGGGTTATGGAGAAGACCAATTTGGTTTTAGAATTTGGGATCCAATTGAAAAGAAAATCATAAGGAGCAGAGACGTAGTCTTTAATGAAAAGATGTTTCCAACATTTAATACAGAAGAAAAAACGGCAAGTGAATATGTTCCCTTCTCCATTTTTTACAACAATAATAGTAACGATAGAAATTTGCAGAACATAATTCCTCCAAATGTTGTTTCACCTACATCAGTTTTAATGCAGCACCAGTATCTTCATGATCTATTGAAAGTATGTGGAACTAAAGTGATGAACACTTCAATAACATTGGTGCACAGAACAATGACTTTGATTAGCAGTCAAATGCGATTTGACAACGACAGAGATCACAATAGAGATAATTCCCTATTTGAACAGGAAGGCACAAAATGATTACAAACAACGTATGATGATCACCACTCTCAGCTCAAAAATGTTGTAATCTGAAGTGTTGATATCCAAAATGATATACACCATAATACTCCCTTAGCCGTCAAATTCCCTGTGGCGATAGAGATGCCCACCCTACCCCACCCTATAGACCCCAACATTGGAGACCCACACTACAGGTGTCGACATGATAATGTCCCTTCCTGCAATGGTAAGCCTAGTCCTCACTTGGCAATTCATAACCCCGACAGTGAATTTTCTCAACCACGAGGTGTCTCTTTTCTACGAATGGGCACTGCAACCCATTCCTATTGCTCTCTCACATGGTCGAGATGCAACGAAAGCTACCTGCCTATTGATTTTCTCTATTAGATTTATTGCTTTAATATACTGATTTTTGTATAGAGTTCAAGCTTTAAGAAGATTATAAATATATAAACTTTGATATATGTGTGTGTGTGTGTGTGTATTAAATACTTATAAACTTGTTTAACTATCTAACCATAACTATTTGTAGAACCCACAACAAATGTTACTTCAATGCTAGGTAAGACAATATAATCCAATGGGAAGCACCGATCAGAAGTTTAAGAGCAACTTGATTATTTGACAAGAAAAGGCGACCCGAGATGACTTTATTTCCGAGTATGTGCAATCAACGCAAATTCCAAGTACTTGTAGTAAATTGTTCACTATGCAATATTTGTTGTTGAGCGTTCGTTGTTGACAATCTGGGTTCCACGCTTCACATAGCAGACTTGAGTACCAATAACATATGAAAAGAAGAGAGTGCAAGTGAAACTACAATGTGCAATGATAGTATCGACCAAAACCAGCCACTGCTGACATAAGAAAAATGGTTTTTTTTAATTGATATGTTTGATGCAGGTTACAATTCATATTTGTATTAGCCTGAGGAGTCACGTTCCTGCTAGTAGTGAATTCCCATGGAGTCACATCCATCATGTATGTGACTCTTGGGTCACTTTTATTAATATAAACAATTTACAATTAAATTACTGACCATTGGTTAATCGCTCAAACAATAATGTGAACAGTCAGTCAAAGACATGTTTGGTCAGTCAGTATTTTAGTTTGTTGTTATTATTATTGTATAAAGTTATTAGAATTATCAAGTTTATATATATATATAATATTATATTTAATTTATACAATAATAACATATTGAAAAATCATGATGTCATATTACACATATTTATATTTTCAATATCATTTTATCCTAACTAAACTAACACATTAACACTCCATCTTAGTTTGGAAGGATAAAAACATGAACCATTCGAAATGACACACAAGGAAATCTTTGATCAGAAGATTTCCAACATTTTGATATCACATTTGATATCATAAGTATTGGTCTTTTAGAATATAACACATGTTATTCACCAATTACTCAAAATTTTGATATCACATCTCATATCGTGAGTGTTTGTCTCCCAGAATATTGACATTCGATATTCACCAAGTACTGTGAGTAATGGCCTTCCAAAACATCACGACACATGATATTCACCAAGTCCTCTATGTAATGGCCATCCAGAACATCCATTTGCACAACATTCACCATGTACTCAAAAAAATGTTTACAACGTATGTGCACACGCATTCTCATAATGCTTACCATATAAACATCCATCATGCAATGTATAATCTATCATGATCTACATAGACATCATAAGATATCCATCATAATAGAAAATTAAGTTATTGTAAGATCGTCGCCTTTCAATAACTTCTACAAATACAAGTGATGATCATTTGGAAGTCATCGCTTCCTCATGATGTACCATGGGGCTATGCCCATTAAGGCCATAGTATCTCACAAGGACTTTTGAACTCCCTTTGAATATCAATTATCTAATCTCCTTATTCAAGCTTGTCTTTGAAAAAGTGATAGACTCCCTCTTCCTGCAATAACATTCTCAAAAAGAAAGGATAAAGGTACATTACACTTATAATATGTCTTGAAAAATGCAATCAAATAAATATGATTTTAAGGTTAGATTTACAGAAAAAATATACTACAATAATTTGGTATTCTGAGACTCCATCTCAAAAATTGTTACCAAGCAAATTCACTTTAAAAAAAAGGCATTTCACATTTATTTTGCACTTTGATGAAGATGATAAGGAAGTACAAAAATCCCTCTTAATCTAATATTGCACGTGTTATGGATATTTGAAGTTCACTAAAATGGACATCTTTCTAAATCTATAGCCAGATTGGACTTTGGCAAAGAATGCTTGATGTTTCAAGCTATCAGGGCATTGAAATGTTGAGTGACCATAGTTGTCACATCTAAAGCACTGCATTTTAAAGTAATCTACATGTTTCCTTTTCGCTTTGAATTTAGGTTTCTTCCTTTTATCAACTTGAGTTGTGAGAATTTGAAGATCACTTCCTGTAGGAGTATCATCTTGAGATACTAACATGCACTCCTCTTGTATGCAATCATCCTTTAGTTAAGCAAGTTTAGGAAGATTGGATCGAGAACATACTCCTTGTCTAAAAGTTGCCCATGATGGTGGTAATCCTTTTAGTGCTATCATGGTAAGTTCTTTGTCATCATACATGTGACCAATTGTAGAAAGTTCGTTCCTTACATCTATTATCCTCACAAAATTTGAAGCGATGGATTTTCCTTTATTCATCTTTATGTTGGAGAGTTTCTCTTTCAATGTGAGAATTCTCATTGTATTGTTTATCTCAAACATTTCACTAAGTGCTTTGACCATTTCGTGTGTTGTGTCTAGTTCGGTAATGATGGGAAGTAGATGATCCTTCATCCCATCCACTAGTAATTGCATAGCTCTAGTATTATCTTTTTCCCATTTATTTAATTCATCACTCCCTTTGGGTGGTGGGTCTGATTTTTCCATAAACGATTCTAAAGCATGCTCCTTTAAGATCAACATTATTCCAATTTTTAAGCCGCAAAATTTGAGTCGCCTTCAAGTTTGTCTTCTAGTCTCATACCATTCACCATTTTGATAGATAAGAAATTTGAGTGCACTAGATAGATAAACCTAATTAGGATTGTCTCTTTAACTTGGCTCTGATACCATTTTGATTTTCTATCAGATTTATTGCTTTAATACATTGATTTTTATATACATGTTCAATCTTTGAGAAGATTATAAATATATATATTTTTTGATATATATATATATATATATATATATATGTATGTATGTATGTATGTATGTATGTATGTATGTATTACATACTTATAAACTTGTTTAACTATCTAATCATGACTTTTGTAGAACCCACTAAAAATGTTACTTCAATGCTAGGTCAAACAATATAATCCAATGGGAAGGCATCGATTAGAAGTTTAAGAGCAACTTCATTATTTGACAAGAAAAGGCGACCTAAGATGACTTTATTTCCAAGTATGTGCAATGAACGCAAATTCCAAGTACTTGCAGTAAATTGTTCGCTATGCTATAATTGTTGTTGATTGTTGTTGAACATTCATTGTTATTAATCTGGGTTCCACGCTTCACATAGCAGACTTGAGTACAAATAACATATGAGAAGAAGAGAGCGCAAGTGAAACTGCAATGTGAATTGATAGTATCGACCAAAACCAGCGATTGCAGACATAAGAAAAATGTTTGTTTTTCTTGATAAGTTTGATGCAGGTTACAATTCATATTTGTATTAGCCTGAGGAGTCACATCCATCGTGTACACAACTCTTGGGTCACTTTTATTAAAATAAACAATTTACAATTAAATTACTAAACATTGATTAATCACTCAAACAATAATGTGAACAATCGGTCAAAGACATGTTTGGTCAGTTGGTATTTTGGTTTGTTATTATTATTGTATAAAGTTATTAGAAGTATCAAGTTATATATATATAAATAATTTATACAATAATAATAATCACATATTGAAAAATGATGATGTCATATTACACAAATATAAGTATATTTTTAATATCATTTTATCCTAACTGAACTAACACATTAACACTACCCTGCTCACAATTTGGCTCCATCTACGAGTGACATGGCTTCCAAGCGGGAACCTCACCCACAGGTCTATTTGTTGGCAATTTGGCTAAGAGGATGTATTAGGATGATATAAAGTTGTCATTTATAGCAACATACACCTACTATGAAGAGGGCAAAATATGCTATGGAGTTTTGGATGCTTGGACTTAGAAAATTGTCTAGGTGTTATTCAACAGAATAGTGAACAGTCAAGGTATTCATTTTAGCACGGTTTACTGGAAGCAATTGAGGCTATGCGCAGTTGAGGGAAGGTAGTATAGGATGTATACAGCATGTGGTTAAAAGTTCTTAATAAGATTCGTTGTACGAACAGAGATATAGACATTTTTCCAAGTACAAGTCATGAGAGGTAGAAAAGAGTAGATGGCAGAGTAAAGGCGTTTTGGTTAAGAGATTGTTTTGGTCTAGCAAAACAATGACTTAACAAGGTTGGAACAACATCCTAGATGTTAACTCTCACTTAGCAAAAAATAATTTCAAATTTTGGGAAATGTGCAAGTTATTGAAGGCCGATTGGTTAAGCAATTTGGTATTAAGGGAGATAGTTTTTGTTTGTAACAAGTGTGACATTGTATTGTAATGATATAATTTTAAAATGCGCACTTTGTATGATCAGTGTTTTCATGTGAGCTTGATGATAGTACAATATAGTATGGATGTATGATCAGTTTTGAGAAGAGGGACACAAAGGACAAATCAAATATTGAAGATATCAACATTGTCAAAAAAGTTTTTGTATACAGATTGTACTATTGTATATGCATGTTTGGGTAGTGGGCTCAGCTTGCTAGTTTTGTATTGCAATACCAACTCCTAACAAGGTTGAGGCTTCTAACAAGGAAAAATACACTTTGCAGATGTAATAGACTCCTAAAAGGGTCAATATCTTTCAAAAGATACTCTTGATTAGTGGATCATTTTGTGGGTACAATCCCCACCAGGGTTTTCCCTTGGCCAGGGTTTCCCTAGTTAACAAATAATGGTGTGATGAGTTGCATTATCTTATGGTTATGTTTACTTTTCAGTTTGAACATATATGCAAGTTTAAAGTTTGTTAATGATATCCATAGTTGGGAAAAGTTTGTGGAAAACTAATTCACACCTCCCTCTCAATAGTCCCTATTTCTTACAATTGGTATCAGAGCACAGATACTCAGACAAGACCTAACAGCTTGAGTAAGATTTTTATGGATATGGATCAACTTCAAAAGAATCTGGAAGTGCTTGAGAAACTTGATGTAGTTAGAAAAGAAAGGAATAAAACAAAGATACAACTTAGAGATGCACAAGATTTCATTCAAAAGTTGAAAGAGCAGATTGAATCATCTAAATCCAAGAAGAAAGAGTCACATGATCAAATCAAGGATAGTGATGCAGTCTCTAAGCTTAAAAGGAGAATAAATTTTTGAAACAAGAACTTGAGATTACCAATCTTAAGATGAGCTAATGGAAGATGAGAAGAAAAGTCAATCAGATTTGAAATTTGAGAATGCAGATCTGAAATTCAAACTTACCAAAGTGACCTCTAAACTTGAGACTACAAAGCTACAATATAAAAAACTTGAGAAGTACAACATTGTTGTAAAAGGAGAGTTTACACAAACAAAGCAACATCTTGAGAAGTTATATTCAAGCACTAAGAAACTCGATGAGCATATCATGGTACAAAGACCTGTTAGAGATAGAACAAGAATTGGATACATCGAAGGAGAATCATCTAACAAATCTGAAGTTACTGAGGAACAGAATCTAATGAACCAACAACCTGATCAGCAAGAAGATCTTAACAAAGAAGTACTTAATCGACCTGAAGAAGTAAGGAAACAATTTAATGGAAAATGTGTTGCATGTAATCAGCTTGGACACATGAAGGACTGTATAGGTAAGTATACTAAACCCTTTTTTGGTTGTTGTTATAACTTATAATTGCTTTGCTTGTGGACATAAATCTAATGAATGTAGGAAACCTAGATATAATAGTAATAATAGAATGTATGAAAGTACTAACCCTGCAGCTAGTAGACCATTGGGAGCAACAAATGTCACAAGAAATGGAGTTATGTATTATAAGTTCAACAATTTTGGACATATTGTTAGGGATTGCAGATTACAGACTAATCAATTTGGACCTAGATATGGAAACAATGTTATAGCATGTCAGATTTAAGGAAACCTAATCAGCAAGAAGATCGGAAAAAGGTACTTAATCAATCTAAACAACCTAAAGCAGTAAGGAAACAATTTAATGGAAGAAGCTTTGCATGTAATCAGCTTGGACAAATGAAGGACTGTATAGGTAAGTATACTAAACCCTTTTCTAGTTATTGTTATAATTGTTTTGCTTATGGACATAAATCTAATGAATGTAGGAAACCTAGATATAATAGTAATAATGGAATGTATGAAAGTACTAACCTTGCAGCTAGTAGACCATTAGGAGTAACAAATGTCATAAGAAATGGAGTTGAGTGTTATAAGTGCAACAATTTTGGACATATTGTTAAGGATTGCAGATTACAGACTAATCAAGTTGGACCTAGATATGGAAATAATGGTATAGCATGTCAAATTTGCAACAATTTGGGACATACAACAAGGTTTTGTAGAATGAACAGTATGAACATGAGATCACAGAATATAAACTTTAGAAGGAATACAAACAGCAATGTAAGAAGGAATAAGAATGTGAAAGGAAAGCAAATTGAAAGACTAGACAAAACATTTGTTAAAGCAAGATTACCTACAAGCACTCGAGTATGGGTAGAGAATACAAATGAAACATCAAAGAAAAACTTGATATCAATTGTAGTAGCTGAAAATCCCTTGTCAACTTAAGCAATCAATTCATTAGAGAAGTAGGGGATAATACACTTGAAAATTCATCAAACCCTAAAATGATGACATAAAGTTATGCGCACTTAGGATAAGCATAGAAATGATGTCTAGAAGCTACAGCTAAGAGTGCACAAAGAACTAAGATAATATATGAGCATAAGAAAGGAATTTAGCCTACTGGATACAAAATCAGCTTTTTGAGTTTTGTGTACTAGCACAATTCATGCAAATTGGATTTGAGGTAAATATAAGGATTATAATCGAAATAATTAACCACCATTCGAGTGTTTGGAGCCTAGAAGAACTTGTGGAGATTAGAGAGTGAACTGAAGGTGATTTTAATCATTTGAGAAACAGATTCAAGCAAATTTACACCAAGCCCTAAATCTGTGATATTGAGGTATTTATTCACATTGTTGAGGTTAATCTATGAAGTCATTTGAAATTAAGAATGGATCCATCTCTATTGCATTATATTATGGAAAAGCCAAGGTATAAGTTAAGAAGAGTTCAATTGCAAATATGGAAAATGACCCTTCTGGGGCATTTTCACAAATTCCAAACGGAATGTTAATTGTGGAGGATGTAAGGTCTTACATACATTGCAAATTTGAAACCGTAGGGGACTTCGATATTTCAAGTGAGTTTGATAAGGTATATAGACAAGACATGAGTTTTAAGGATGAATTTGAGCACCTAGGGCAATTGAAGATTGCGTGGTTTATATTCCACCATGAATTTGATAACGAAGAATGGGAAAGAATGACGCAAGGAAGGATAAGGAAAACTAGGGCCAATGGCACACCCAGTTCTCTGAACCACCCTGCAAGAGTTAACACAACGGAAGCAAACACAAAAAACAGCAACCAAAGGAGGAAGAAGAGTAAAATACTTTTATTGATTCTTCAAATATTTAACATACATGCCAACTGTAAGGCCTTCTGGGTTACAGCCAAATACAAATACATTCAAGTCCAAGATCCAGCAGCAAATTCGCACTTTCCAGTTTTGGTCTCAAATCATCTCCTAAAACTCTTAACCGCCCTAGCTCCTAGCCTAAACACTCTATTTATACTAGCCAAAATGGCTTACAGATCATTCTAGAACATGGAGAAGCCACAAGTCGGCTCTTAGCAAACATTAAATGAAAATAAACCTAACATTAAATACACAAGTTGGCCTGCATTAGCAATTAACTGTTCAAAAATCGATGTCCGAGCAAAATCACGATATCTCCTGGCTCTAATTGCACTAGAACTTGCGCTTCAAACTGTAGGTAGATATTTAGATCCTCTACAACCCCTTAAGTGCGCAAAGTCTAATTCATCAAGGAAAAGTGTGCATCCAACCTAAAAGTCAAGCACAGAAAACTATCGCACAAAACTGCCAGAAATCAATACTCCGGGAGAATTGCCATATCTCGCAACTCATAAGGAGTTAAAACTTGCGCCTTGGACCATAGATAGTACTCTAGGCCCTCTTCAATCCCTAAAGTACGCAGCTTTTCATTCATTATGGAAAATTAGTTACATGGTCTGCAACAAGCACCCAGAAACCAGAAAACACATTTCAGCAGAACACAGTTTCAGCAGCAAGATAAAAACTAAAAACATGCAGGATAGCAATGAAACCCAGGATGCTCCTGAATCAGACAACCAAGGTTGGAAGAAATGATTCTCCTGAATCATTGAAATGTCACAATCTGAGCTGAATCCAACTCAGATTGAGAAATCCATGAAGCATCTTCCATAGGTTTGTTCTTTCACTTCACCAGATATTCATAGTAATCTTTTCCTTTTGTACTCTTACCAATTCTCTAATCCGATATCTGTTCAACTTCTTCAATCTGCTTCTTAGGATGGTCCTTTGATACAATAACTTCATCATCTGACTCATGATACTTGTTTAAATCAGCAACATTGAATATAAGAGATATATCCATGTCATCAGGTAACTCAATTTCATAAGTGTTTCCATTGTCAAACTTCTTCAAGATCTTACAAGGTCCAAACTTCTTCATCTTCAGCTTACTGTATGTTCCAACAAGAAATCTCCCTTTCTTCAAATGAACCATCACCTCATCACCAACTTGAAAATCATGATGTCTTCTAGACTGATCAGCATTCTCCTTATACTTCTGATTACTTTGTTCTATCCTCAACTTCACTTCCTTATGTAAAGATTTCATAAAATCAGCAAATTCTTCTCCTGCAGCACTTCTCTTTTCTTCACCAACAACATCTCTCAAATCTGATACTCCTCTAGGCTTCATTCCAGTAACAATCTCAAAAGGTGTCTTCCCTGTACTCCTATTCACAGAATTATTATATGCAAATTCAGCTTGTGCCAATACCATCTCCCAATTACTTGGCTTATTCCCAACTAAACATCTTAGCAAATTACCCAAGCTTCTATTCACAAACTCTGTCTGTCCATCTGTCTATGGATGGAATGTAGAACTAAACTTCAACTCAGTGCCCATCTTCTTCCACAAAGTCTTCCAAAAATAATCAACAAACTTACTGTCTCTGTCAAAAATAATACTTCTTGGTAATCCATGCAATCTCACAATCTCTTTAAAGAAAAGTTCAGCAACATGCTCAGCATTCGATGTCTTCTTACATGGTATGAAATGAGCCATCTTAGAAAATCTGTCTACCACAACAAATATAGAATCATACCCTTTCACTGTCTTAGGTAATTCAAGAACAATAATAGGTGTATACAAACTAGTATTTTGACTCACTCCTTTTGCAACTTGACAAACTCCACAACTCTCTACAAATTTTTAAACATCCTTATACATTTGTGGCCAATAATACTTCTCTTTTAGCAACGGGTTTACCTTCTTGACTTAATACAGCTCCGATTGCATTACCACTTGCATTACATTCAACTTGAAATACTTTGTTGAAATCAGGCAAAGCCAATACAGGTAATTCAACAACCTTTTGTTTCAAAGTCTCAAAACTCTTATCAGCTCAATGTGTCTACTTGAATTCCTTTTTATCTCCCCTCATTATTTCAGTCATAGCATCACAAACAGAACTGAAATTCTTTATAAACTTTCTATAAAAACTAGCCAAACCATGAAGTGATCTTACCTCACCCACATTCTCAGGTGTAGGCCATTCCAAAATTGCTTTAACCTTCTCAGGGTCCATCTTCAATCCATCAGCTGAAATTACAAATCCCAAATACACAATCTCCTCTTGCATAAAAGAACACTTTTTCAGATTAATCAGCAACTTTTCCTCTTTCAACCTTTGTGATACTTGTCTAATATGCTCAAGATGTTCTTCCTTAGTCTTACTGAATATTAGAATGTCATCCAAATAAACAATCACAAACTTATCCATGAATCTTTTCAGAACTTCATTCATCAACCTCATGAAAGTACTAGGTGCATTGGTCAAACCAAAAGACATAATCAACCATCCATAGAAACCATCTTTTGTCTTGAAAGCAGTCTTCCATTCATCACCTTCTCTAATTTTGATCTGATGATAGCCACTCTTCAAATCAATCTTGGTAAAATACTTTGTTCCACTCAAACAATCCACTATGTCATCCATCCTTGGCATAGGAAACCTATATTTCACTGTGATTTTGTTAATAGCGCTAAAATTAGTACACATTCTCCATTCTTTTTAGGTGCTAATATAGTAGGTACAGCACATGGGCTCAAACTTTCTCTGATCAAACCTTTCTGCAACAACTCATGCACTTGTCTGTTAAGTTCTTCATTCTCTATAGGTGTCAATCTATATGGTGCTTTGTTTGGCAAACTAGCTTCAGTAAATCAAATCCATACAATGACTTATACTTCTTACTAGAGGTAAACCATCAGGAATATCATTAGCAACAATATCTTTATATTCATTCAACAATTACGCAATTTCTGTTGTCGCTCTGTCATTACCAACTTTTGCTGCTTGGTCATTACTACCAACACTCGGTCCTCTAGGAACTATAGCAAAACAAACTTGATTCTTCTTTACTTCCTTTTCAAATTGCTTTCCATTAATCATGCAAACTTTTATTGCAGTACAACTGACCTCATCTGGACTTTCAATTAAAAGCAACAATATTTGTTTCTTCACATTTACCCAAAGAGTATATTAATTCAATCTTCCATCATGCACAGCATATCTATCATATTGCCAAGGTCTACCCAACAAAATATGACAACAATTTATGGACATAATATCACACAAAACTTCATCAAAGTAATCTCCAATTTTAAACTTCACAAGGCATTGCTCACTTACCAATATCTTATGCTCATCTTTGATCCATGAAACATGATAAGGTTTGGGATGTTTCAACCTTTGCAACTGCAACTTTGTAACCAGCTCTTCTAATGCCAAATTTGTTGAACTTCCACTATTAATGATCACCTTACAACATTTTCCAGCTATCTTACATCTGGTCTTGAAAAGACTTCTTCTAAGGACAAGTTCCTCATCACTTCCTTTATTACATAAGGTTCTTATCACCATCAAATTCTCTCCAGCCTCAGGTCCACTTGGTGAACTCTCAATGTCTCCTTGAATCACAACATTTCTATTATTCTGCCTGCTTTCAGAGGATCTACATTCAAAGAATCTATGTCCTTCTTTACCACATCTGAAACAATTACCACGGAAACCACCTCTAGGATAAGAATTACCTCTTCCTCAGTAAGATCCAATACCTCCTTGGTATGAGCTACCACCTTTGTCTTTGTCATCGTATTCTTCCATTCAGATTTGCCTTTATCTTGCACAAAATTATCAGATCTACCACTTTCACTATAAGATCTACCTCTACCTCTCTGAAATCTACCACTTCTGCCTCTTTGTCTTTGTTCATGCTTCTTTATCAAGATCTCCTCAGCTTTCAAGGCATATTGATATGCTTCTTCTACACTTCCCAACTTCACAAAACTTATTTCATCTTGAATTCCAAATCTCAATCCATTTATGTACCATCATCATCCACATGTCCATATCTGATGTCCAATCTATAGAATTCTTTAGTATACTCTTTCACAGTCATGTCCTTTTGTTTCAAATTTTGCATCTTTCTCAACAAGCTAACTTGGTAATCAACAGGAAGGAATTTGTTCTTTACCTTGTTCACCATCTTCGACTAAGTTTTGATCTTCTCCTTTCCTCTCCTTTGTCTATCAGTTTGCAAATGCTCCCACCACAGCGAATCATGACCTTTCAGCTTAGTAACTGCAATCTTCACCTTCCTATTATTAGGAGTGTTTTCATACTCTAAGAACTTCTCCATGTCTGAGATCCAATCTAACACAGCATTGGTATCTAATTTTCCATCATAAGGAACAACTTCTACAACAGGTTTTGAATTTGCCCTAGACAACACTTGCAACAATCTTTCCTCATCTTGATCTTCTTCAAGTTCCGGATTCAAGTTTGGTGTTTTTGCTTCATCATCACTTACATCATCGAGATGTGCTCCTCTCTTTTGGGTTGTCTCCACAGCATCTAATCTGGCTACAATTTGTCTCAATTGATCCAATATAGTATTATCAGCATTTCCTCTACCACGAACCATCTTTACAAATCAAGTTCCTGCAAGATCGTAACCCTCTGCAAGTTGTAGGTCAAATCCGCAAATCTACAACCCGACAACCAATATCTGAATCAGAGTTCTACACGATCCAATCTCCACAAGGACGAACCACAAGCTCTGATACCACTTGACGCAAGGAAGGATAGGGAAAACTAGGGCCAATAGCACACCCAACTCTCCGAACCACCCTGCAAGAGTTAACACAACGGAAGCAAACACAAAGAACAGCAACCAAAGGAAGAAGAAGAGTAAAATACTTTTATTAATTTTTCAAATATTCAACATACATGCCACACTGTAAGGCCTTCTAGGTTACGGCCAAAGACAAATACATTCAAATCCAAGCTCCAGTAGCAAATTTGCACTTTCCAGTTCTACTCTCAAATCATCTCCTAAAACTCCTAACTGCCCTAGCTCCTAGCCTAAACACTCTATTTATACTAGCCAAAATGGCTTACAGATCATTCTAGAACATGGAGAAGCCACGAGTCGGCTCTCAACAAATATTAAATGCAAATAAACCTAACATTAAATACACAAGTCGGCCTGCATCAGCAATTAACTGTCCAAAAATTGATGTCCGAGCAAAATTGCGATATCTCTTAGCTCCGATTGAGTTCAAACTGTGGGTAGATATTTAGGTCCTCTACAACCCCTTAAGTGCGCAAAGTCTGATTCATCAAGGAAAAGTGCGCATCCAACCTGAAAGTCAAGCACAGAAAACTGTCGCGCAGAACTGCCAGAAATCAACACTCCAGGAGAAATCCCATATCTCCCAACATAAGGAATTGGAACTTGTGCCTTAGACCATAGATAATACTCTAGGCCCTCTTCAATCCCTGAAGTGCGCAACCTTTCATTCATTATGGAAAATTAGTTACATGGTCTGCAACAAGCACCCAGAAACCAGAAAACACAGTTTCAGCAGCAAGATAAAAACTAAAAACATGTAGGATAGTAGTGAAACCCAAGATGCTCCTGCATCAAACAACCAAGGCTGGAAGAAATGATTCTCCTCAATTATTGAGATGTCACAACCTAAGCTGAATCCAACTCAGATTGAGAAATCCATGGAGCATGTTCCATAGGTCTATTCTTCCACTTCACCAAATATTCATAGTAATCTTTTCTTCATATGCTCTTACCAATTCTCCGATCCAATATCTATTCAACTTCTTCAATTTTCTTCTTAGGATAGTCCTCTGATACAATAACTTAATCATCTGACTCATGATACTTGTATAAATAAGCAACATTGAATATAGGAGATATATCCATGTCATCAGGTAACTCAATTTCATAAGTGTTTCCACTATCAAACTTCTTCAAGATCTTACAAGGTCCAAACTTCTTCATCTTCAACTTACTATATGTTCCAATTGGAAATCTTCCTTTTTTCAAATGAACCATCACCTCATCACCCACTTGAAAATCATGATGTCTTCTAGACTGATCAACATTCTCCTTATACTTCTGATTACTTTGTTCTATCCTCAACTTCACTTCCTTGTGTAAAGATTCCATAAAATCAACAAATTCTTCTCCTACAACACTTCTCTTTTTTTCACCAGCAACATCTCTTAAATCTGATACTCCTCTAGGCATTATTCCAGTAACAATCTCAAAAGGCGTCTTCCATGTACTCCTATTCACAGAATTATTATATGCAAATTCAGCTTGTGCCAATACCATCTCCCAATTACTTGGCTTATTCCCAACTAAACATATCAGCAAATTACCCAAGCTTCTATTCACAACCTCTGTTTGTCCATTTGTCTATGGATGGAATGTAGAACTAAACTTCAACTCAGTACCCATCTTCTTCCACACTTACTATCTCTGTCAGAAATAATACTTCTTGGTAATCCATACAATGTCACAATCTCTTTAAAGAAAAGTTCAGTAACATGCTCAACATCTGATGTCTTCTTACATGGTATGAAATAAGCTATCTTAGAAAATTTGTCCACCACAACAAATATAGAATCATACCCTTCACTGTCTTAGGTAAACCAAGAACAAAATCCATACTGATGTCACTCTAAGGTTTCTCAGGAACAATACTAGGTGTATACAAACCAGTATTTTGACTCACTCCTTTTGCAAGTTGACAAACTCCACAACTCTTTACAAATTTTTGAACATCCTTATACATTTGTGGCCAATAATACTTCTCTTTTAGCAAACTCAATGTAACTGTCCAGAAATCGATGTCTGAGTAAAATCACGATATCTCCTAGCTCTGATTGAGTTAGAACTTGTGCTTCAAACCATGGGTAGATATTTAAGTCCTCTACAACCCCTTAAGTGTGCAAAGTCTAATTCATCAAGGAAAAATGCGCATCCAACCTAAAATTCAAGCACAGAAAATTGTCGCGCAGAACTGCCATAAATCGATACTCTAAGAGAATTGCCATTGGTGAGAGTCATTCATGATCCATATTCATACCATCTTTTCACCATTTTACATACCATCATATTCATTTCCATATTCTATTATATTCCATTTCATCCATATTTTTATCATCGTATGTTGCATATGGTTAAATATAAATAAGGAATACTTAATAAAGTTTTTAGATATATTAATGAAACTTTATAATTGATTGATTTTACTAATCAATATTGTTATTTTATGCCTTGAAATATATATATATATATATATATCTTGGAGCATATAATACAAGATATGTGGACTTATGGAAAAGAGAAAAATCTGCCAATTAAAAATATCATAGTCTGTTTTGTGTTTCAATTTGCAGAAAAATGAGGATGAGTTTCAAAAATCCACGATCTGGGTTTTGTGCAGAATGAGGCCACTTAACTTTCCCCGCGGTAAAATCTTCAAAAACTAAACTGTTTGGAAGCTACATGCAGTTTTCTAAACATCATAATTTCTAAATTTACTCCAACAAATGCTCCACGTTTTTCTCCAATAAGTTATGGCTCTATCCATGTGGGAATTGATCTCTGGAAGATTCAATTTGCTGGGAAACTTGTGGTACAGATTTTTAGATGGCTGGAGAAGATTATAACCATTGCATACCTAGTTTTCTATCGTTGTTGCAAAAGATTTGGAGTATGTGGCCAACACATTGTACGTGAGTCATTCCATTGTGATCTTTGTTGGTTGGAGGAAAACAAATATTATACTATCCTTCAAATAGTTTTAGTTTTTTATATGAATGATATTTATATATATGCATCTTCTCTAAATGGGAGATATACTGATATCAAAGGAAAACACAAGCTTTTGTACACAGATCTTCCTATAGCAGAATTTTATGTGAATTCTATATTTTTTTATGGATGAATAAAATATCATTATTTTAATCACAAAAGAGTAGAAGGGAATTCATGTTTCATCACCAGGCATACTAAGGAGGCAGGATCCACTTCTTGTAATGACTGGTGATTTAGTTTGGATTGTTTCTATGTTTTTATTTTTGATTTGTTATTATTTTGATTTTATTTCATACATAGAATTATCTTTGGTTTGTGTTTGTTTGAGATTTAAATGCAAATTCAGATTTGTGTGCTTCTTTATTTAATTATTGTAATATTAATTTCTACATTAAGACTTTATTCTTTCTATTCAGTTTTAAATAGTTTTTCTTTAACAAATTTCGACTAGCTCCTATCGCTAGGAAGTGATAGTTCCTATCGCCAGTTTTGTTTGGTTTGTTGTAGGTTTCCTCCAATGCGTTCTAGCTGCACTCATATCTACTTAGCATGCTATCTTCATCCCTTGAGCATATAGCCATTATACCTTTCATCAGTCTATGACCCCGGATTGATATTTAAATGTGAGATGAACTGGCTTTAATCTTATCAATTATCCTTAATATTTGTACCACAATTTCACCCAACAGCCATATTTCCCAACTCATAAGGAGTTAGAACTTGTGCCTTGGACCATAGATAGTACTCTAGGCCCTCTTCAATCTCTGAAGTGTGCAACCTTTCATTCATTACGGAAAATTAGTTACACGGTCTGCAACAGGCACCCAGAAACCAAAAAACACAGTTTCAGGAGAACACAATTTTAGCAGCAAGATCAAAACTAAAAACATGCAAGATAGCAGTGAAACCCAGGATGCTCCTGCATAAAAGAATCATCTTGAGTAGAATCCATAATAACAAATTTTGAATTGGAGATCAAATCATTGAGATATTGAATGACCTAATCCATGAAGTGACAGGTTAAACCAACAAAGGAAAGATGCCTATAAATGAGAAAAATGTAAAGAAAACAGTACTGGAAAACACAAGGACGAAATGGAATGGTAGAGGTATGATGTTAAGTTTGATTAAGCAAGATGATGTAAGATTCATTAGCAAAATCTTAGCATATCAGATGAGTTCCAGCTCTAGGGAAGATGAAGTCTCAACAGACTTAATTAATGCAACATGTAAGATGTGTGTTGATAAGGTAGAAATCAACCTTTGTGAAATTCTGAAACAGCAACTCTTTGACAATCTTGAGAGGATAAAGAAGAATAAATATGCAAGTTTTAGATTTGGATCTTTGATAACCTACTTATTCTTTCAAATTCTGAAAAGATTCTCTAAAATGCCCCAATCAAAATGAAAATCAGACAAATGCACGCTATAGGAAAACATCAGAGGACTACATGGTTAGCAACATAAACAGTTTGATAAGAACCTTTCAGACAGAGATGAAGAAGAGAGTAAGAATACCCAAGACAGTTGTTGAAAAGTATAAAGAAGAAATATGTTTTATGGCAGAAACTGACAAGACTTGTATGTTAGCAGTTGACTCAAGAGTTACGATTGTGGACCCTTTAGGTTATGAGGTTACAGAAATAGAAATTGATGAATATGCTGAGGAAATCCTAAAATCAGATAAGGATAATGACAATGAGTGATGGGGAATGGCAGAAGAAAGATTGGAAGAAACACAACAACTACAAATTTCTAAATCAGCCAAGAAGAAAGTTGAAAATGTTGTAAAGAAAAAGCTCAAGGAAGCTCAGATGACAAAGGAAGAGTATGTTGAAGCTAAGCAAGCAGCAGTTGAGATGAGAGCAAACGGACAAAGTAACATTTTGTTAGTGCAACTTTTGTCAGTAGCATCTGCTATAAGTCCACCACCACCACCACCTACCCCTGCAGCGCCAAGTCCTATTAATGCCATACCATCAGCAGTAGAAGCACAACCGGAAGAAGAAGAAGATGTAACAGTAATTAGTGAACTGAGCACTCCTGCAGTTACTAGGAGATCTACAAGGACCTCTCCATCGGTGACTTTAGCTCTTGTCAAGCAAGAAAAGGAGGATGTGACAACTAAAAGGTCTAAAAGAGTAAAGTAGATGGCTACCGGTCCAGGACCAAAGAAGAAGCCCAAAGGGTTGATGACTTATGTTGGGAAGAAGACTACTGAAAAGAAAGAGAAAGAGACACCACCAAAAAAGATGACAGGTCAGATCACTCCACTATCAGTTGAACCTCGAGCCAAACCACAACAAGAATAGGAAAGTGGAAGTGAGAAGAAAAATGGAAACCAGAATTAGGAAAAATGAGTGAAACAAATATGACAAAATGGAATTTTGACAAAATTAAAACAATTTTATGACAATTATGATACAAATCATAGAAGAAATTTGGACATACCTATAATAAAGTATATGATCAAATTCTAAACACCTCTTATCAATTTGCATAGACAAATACCTGAAGAAATGTATTAAAGAGTAAAAAAATCCTTATTAAGAGCAGTAGAAGAAGAGAAACAATTAAGAGATGTATAAAGAAATGTTGCATACTAGACAATGATGAGAAAATGGAAGCAATCAAGCAAAAGTTGAATCCCTTACTAAGAGACAAAACGAGAGCAATTAAAATCATGGAGGATTGTATCAAGAGATCAAAAGAGAAACAGAGAAGGGTGATGAGTGAACCATCAGCAACAGCAGAGCCACAAGACAACACAGTGGTGAATACTAAAGATGCACCTAATGAGCAAGATGACAACATGGTGATAGGGGGAGCTACAATTACAATAGACACGAGTGAAGATCCCTTTGCTAGTACTATAGAAGACCCCTTTGCAGGGCAACAAGGCTATAATGTTGGCAATTTGGTTACAGGCAACATTGTTGATTATTCCATCTCAGAGGAAGAAGACAATACAAAAGAGAATCAAGACCCTATCGGTGTGCGCGGACAAGAATCACCAAAAGAGATGTCATTGATACCTAGTTCTATGAGCACAGAATTTGATTTCTCACCACATTGGTCAAACATAGTAGATGAAGCCACATCCATTTTTATTTCATTGAAGGAGGAGAGAGAAGAAGAGGAGAAAGAAGAAGAAAAGAATAAGGAAGAGCAAGCAAAGACTGATCAGATCTATGCCCATCCATCACAACCAGAAGAAGAACAGAGGCCTACTACTGAGCAAAGGCAGATAGCAGTTGTATAGACACCTACAAAGGCAGCAGATACTTCATCAGCAAGTACTTTAAGGTCAGCTCTTGAAGCACTGTTTACGGGTTTGCCACAAGATGTTACCAAAATGTTTGATGGTAACATGGATATTCATAAGTATATCCAATTGACAATTTCAATAGGGAAGATTGCTGAAGAATCCGGAAAGATGAGCAAGAGTGCATTAGGCACACTTGAAAGAATGACTGAGAAAAAGCAGAATACCATTCAGTTACAAATTAATGAACCTGATGTAGAGAAGAGAGCTGAGAAAACAATGGAAACATTTGATAAGAAGTTCTCTACATTAGTGGAAGTTGCAGCAGTGAAGGCACAAGCTACACATGATGCAAAATTATTCAGGGCTATATGCAACAACGTTACCGGTGATTTATCAGTCCTAGAAACTTGTATCAAGGAATTGAGGAGATGCGTGCAAGAAGGCAAGGACCTATATGGAAAATGTGCACTATCTTTTGAATACACTCAAGGAATTCAGAAGGAGATCAAAGTCAAGGAGGCAGAACTAAAAGGCATTGTGGATGAATTCAAAAATCCAAATGCACAAATTACTGATTTGGAGAGAAAAATAAGCATGCTCATGATGAGCTGAGGCTACTGGAATTGCAGAAGGAAAGAACCATGAAGAATTTTTCACTGTTAAGGGAACACCTTAAAATGTGCACTATCTTTTGAATACACTCAAGGAATTCAGGACGAGATCAAAGAAAAGGAGGCAGAACTGAAAGGCATTGTGGATGAATTCAAAAATCCAAATGCACAAATTACTGATTTGGAGAGAAAAATAAGCAATGCTCGTGATGAGCTGAGGCTACTGGAATTGCAGAAGGAAAGAACCATAAAGAGTTTTTCACTGTTAAGGGAACACCTTAAAATGTGCACTATCTCTTGAATACACTCAAGGAATTGAGAAGGAGATCAAAGACAAGGAGGCAGAACTGAAAGGCATTGTGGATGAATTCAAAAATCCAAACGCACAAATTACTGACTTGGAGAGAAAAATAAGCAATGCTGGTGATGAGCTAAGGCTACTAGAACTGCAAAAGGAAGGAACCATGAAGAATTTTTCATTATTAAGGGAACACCTTACATTGAAAATTGATCAAGTACACAAGCAGCTCAAAGAATACACAGATGCAAAAGAATCTTATGGTAGACTACTATATTCCGATCTCAATGTAGTTGAGTTAGCATCATATTGCTTATGTGCATTGATCAATGTGTCTAAGGCAGTCAAGGACACATGGGAGGAGTTCACCAGTCTTAAGCAGAATTTTGGAGAGTGCATGGCACTCATGAGAAGAAGGTAACAAAATTTTGACATGTATATAGATTTTGACTCACCTTGCCATTGATGTCAAACGGGGAGAGTATTGGATAAGAAAATTGTGAAGTATAAGGAGTTATAAGTAAAATAAAGTATAATCAAAGGGGTAGTATAGTATGAATATAAGATGGTATACATCTTGAAGATGATCCACAGTTTTAAAATTTTCACAAAGCCGCAATTTTGTAACTTAAGCCAATTTTCCCATATGTTGCCATCAATGCCAAAGGAGGAGATTGTTTGCAATTTGGCTAAGAGGATGTATGAGGATGATATAGAGTTGTCATTTATGGCAACATACACCTACTATGAAGAGGGCAAAATATGCTATAATGTTTTGGATACTTGGACTTAGAAAATTGTCCAAGTGTTATTCAGCAAAACAAAGAACAATCAAGGTATTCATTTTAGCACGCTTTACTGGAAGCACTTGAGGCTATGCACGTTTGAGGGAAGGTACTACAGGATGTATAGAGCACATGGTTAAAAGCGCTTAAGAAGATTCGTTGTATGAACAAAGATATAAACAATTTTCCAAGTACAGGTTATGATAGGTAGAACAGAGCAGACGACAAAATAAAGGCAATTTTAGTTAAGGGATTGTTTTGGTTTACCAAAATAATGACTTAACAAGGTTGGGATGACATCCTAGATGTTAACCCTCACTTAGCAAAAAGTAATTTCAAGTTTTGGGAAAAGTGCAAGCTATTGAAGGCCAACTGGTTAAGCAGTTTGGTATAGAGGAAGATAGTTTTTGTTTGTAATAAGTGTGGAATTGTATTGTAATAATATAATGTTTGAATGCACACATTGTATGATCAGTATTGATGCGAGCTTGATGATAGTACAATACAGTATGGATGTATGATTAGTTTTGAGAGGAGGAACACAAAGAACAAATCAGCCATTGAAGATATCAGCATTGTCAGAAAGGTTTTTGCATCTATACCTTTTGTATATAGATTGTATTGTTGTATATGCATGTTTGGGCAGTGGGTTCAGCTTGCTACTTTTGTATTGAAATACTAACTCCTAACAAGGTTGAGGCTTCTAATAAGGCCTAGTCCTCTAACAAAAAAAAATACACTATACGGATGTAATAGAGTCCTAACAAGGTCAATATCTTTCACAAGATATTCTTGATTAGTGGATCATCTTGTGGGTATCATCCCCACTAGGGTTTTCCCTTGGCCAGGGTTTCCCTAGTTAACAAATAATGGTGTTATGAGTTGCATTCTCTTATGGCTATGTTTACTTTTCAATTTGATCATATATACAAGTTTAAAGTTTGTTAATGATATCCATAGTTGGGCAAAAGTCTGTGGAGCACTAATTACACCCCCCCCCCAACTCTCAATATTCCCTATTTCTAACACTATCTACCCCCTACAACACACGCACTTGAACAGGGTGTTGAAGTCATAGTCACACAGCATAGTCGTCCATAAACTCAAGCCCACGTAGAGCATTTGTATGCCAACATAGGCCACGTTGGCAGATTTGAACATATCAGAAGCCATAATGGTATGTTAAAAACATCTAGTGGCAAGTTCAAATCTTCCCATTCACAACAAAGAAGTCACCGCAAAGTAGGGCATCACTCTATAAATGAGCAATGTCATCACAAATATTTGATTTCTCAAGAGACCCAAAATTTACAGAGTCACCATTTGAACACCAAAAATAGTAATGCAAGTGTATCCATTCAAATTCAAATATGGAGATTGTACAAAAGATCAATATTGATCAAGCTAAAGCACAAAAGAGCCATCAAACTTCTTCAATGGGCAATGATTATGAATGAAAGAGAAAGAATTCTCAGGAAATAGATTAGGGACATGTTGATGACAATATGCAAAAGGGGGAAAATGTTTAGGGATTAAAAAAATCCACTAGACAAAGAAGACTTCCAAACAAATTCTCTAATTATGAGCTTCTATATTCTGAAGAAGCAAATCCAGAATTATTGCTTTCAGACCAAGTTGAACCAACAAGTTTTAAAGATGCTTGTAAAGCATCAAATTCTCACAAATGGGAGGCAGCTATGCAAGAAGAGATGGACACTCTATTGGCAAATGAAACTTGGGATTTGTTTCCATTACCACCAAATCAAAGAACCTTGAAAAATCATTCGATTGAAAGATGAAGGCCAAGGTCAAAAGATATACAAAGTCAGGCTGGTTATTAAAGGCTTTGATCAAAAAAATGGAATTGATTTCAATAAAATCTTCTCACCCATGGTCAAGGCGACTGCTATCTGGGCAATTCTTGGTTTAGTTGTTAATAACTTTGAACTTGAACAGTTGGATGTTACAACAGCCTTTCGTCATGGTGATTTAAATGAAGAGATTTATATGGTGGAGCTCGAGAGACTTGAAAAACATGGATAGGAAAATTGATTTTGGAGATTGAGGAAGAGGTTGTATGAACTCAAGCAAGCACCAAGGTAGTGGTACCTCAAGTTTGATAGCTTCATGACTGAAAATAACTTTGTTCATTGTGAATCTGATCTACTAAAAGAAGTTACCTAATGGCTCTTTTGTTCTTCTTTTGCTTTATGTTGATGATATGATTGTAATTGGTTCTTCCATGAAGTTAATTTTTGAATTAAAAGAGGATTTGTCACAAAGGTTTGCAATGAAGGACGTAGGGGCAACAAGATGGATACTTGGTATGACCATTATCTGTGATAGACACAAGACAGAAAAAGAGAGAGCGAGAGAGAGAGAGAGAGAGAGAGAGAGAGAGAGAGAGAGAGAGATCAAGTTATCTCAAGAACATTATGTTCTCAAGGTTTTGGAGAGATTTGGCATGGCGGGTGCCAAACCAGTCAGCACTCCTCTTGTTGATCACTTTCGTTTATCTTCAACCATGTATCCCGAGACACAAGAACAAAACTATATGAAGAACATTCCATATTCTTCAGCAATAGGAAGCCATCTGTATGCAATAGTATGCACTCAACCAAATATTGCCCAGGCAGTAGGAGTAGTGAGCAGATTTATGAGTAATCCGACAAAACAGCATTGGGTTATGGTTAAATGTGTAAAGTTTTATTATGCTATGATCTTGATTGGTGTAAATCTCAATTTTATAAGTCTTGATACTGTAGGTGATGAGATGCCATTATTTTATTTCTGGGTGTTTTTGATGATTTAAATAAAATACTAAAATAGTATATATGTTTCTGATTTTTTTTTATATGTATTATGATCTGCAAGTGTGAGAGTATGATTACCACTGTTATTGATCTACTTCACACACTGCAAATCATAATATATATAAGTATGAGTGCAGTGATAAGCTGTGATGAAAGGTCGCGTCCAAAAATAATCCAACGACCATGAGTCGGGTCACGTTGGTTCGCGGTGGAAGGCAGATTAGTTTATATTCTTTTTGTTAACGCTTCCACCCATGGTGGTAAGCAAGCACTATAATCTGCGATTATAATTGTGAGTATAATTTGCCATTGACAGTATAAGACAATAATAGTCTACATGCGCATTATATGGCAGATATAATAATCAGTGCTATCAGTAGTATAAGATAATCATCAGTATTATAAACTAATTACATTACTTAGTCTAATTTTAATATATATATATATATATATATATATATATATATATATATATATATATATATATATATATATATATATATATATATATATATATATATATATATATATATATATATATATATATATATATATATATATATATAATATTATATATATATATATGATAATAGTAATAATTAGACATATATCTATATATAAAATATATTTATATAAATATATATAATTACTGTGATCAGTTTATAAAAAAATTATTTGAGAATAATCATAAAAATTACAGATTCAATTTCACATAAGCTAACATTCTTAACACTCCCTCTTTAGCAAGGGAAATTGAATTTAACTTACACAATAAGATGTAATCAACATTATGTTTTAAACTAAGGGAGAGAAAGAAGAAAGAAAACATAATGGATTTTCATGGTGTCCGGCTATCGCCCAAAAGACCCATGAAGGTTATCAATGTGTCCGGCAAAATCCAGCCCAAAGAACAAGGATAACCCAAAATTTCAAAACAATGGGTTTTCATGGTGTCCGGCTATCACCCAAAAGACACATGAAGGTTATCAATGTGTCTGGCAAATCCAAAAGATAACAACAATTTCAACCATTGTTTTGAAAATAGATCAACTAAAATAAAGTTGTCACTTTATCATAGGATCAGAACACATGAAAGGTCGTCACCTTTCTCAAGAAAAGTCGTCACTTTTCACAATACAAGCTTGCAAGCAAAAATAAGAAAATAATTTGTATTCATGAATAATAAATGCATTTACAATAATATCATACCAATTGTTTCTCGGAAGTACACAATTTTCAACTTCGCAAGAGGTTTGGTGAAAATATCAGCATTCTGTTCATTTGTATTGATATAACTCAATTTAATGATATCTCTGCCGACCATGTCTCTTATGTAGTGATAGGGAGTCTCAATATGCTTTGATCGATTGTGGAAAACTGGATTTTCTAATAGCTTGATACAACTTTGATTATCACAATGAATCACAGTTGGTTTTAGAGGTTTCCAAATAGCCCAAATAGAAGTTTTCTTAACCAAACTACTTCACATGCTCGCATGGAAGCGGCTACATACTCGGCTTCGGTAGAACTTAAGACAACAACTGGTTGTTTTCTGCTGAACCAAGATATCATCGCTAACCCAAGACTGAAGCAACAACCTGTGGTGCTCTTGCGGTTAGAGGAACATCCTGCCCAATTTGAGTCAGTATATCCTTCCAAATTTATCTCAACTTTTTCATACTTTAATCCAAAACCAATAGATCCTCGTACATATCTTAATACATGTTTTGCAGCCATAAGATGAATCTTCTTAGGTTTACACATGAAATGACTAAGAACATTTGTAGCATAGCATATGTCGGGTCTGGAATTCACAAGATACATAAGAGATCCAATTATTTGTCTGAAGAGAGTAGGATCAATGTCCTCAGATTTTGATGCTTCTTCTTTTAGTTTGTGTAAGTTTGTTTCCATCAGAGTAGATAAGGGCTTACTATCCATCATTCCAAATCTAGTCAGAATATCTTGAGTGTACTTTCCTTGATGTAAGAAAATGTAGTCTTTTTTCGGATTAACTTCTAATCCCAAGAAATAGTGTAGTAATCCTAAATCTTTCATTTCAAATTCAGCTGTCAGATCTTGCTTACATTTTTCAATTAATTTATCATCATCTGTTATTAACAAGTCGTCACATATAGAACAAGTATTACCATTCCATCACTTGTGGTTTTGAAGTATATGTTAGAATCGGCTTCATTTTTTGAGTATCCGAGTTTGGAAAGGTAGTTATCTATCCTTTCATACCAAGCTCGAGGAGCCTGTTTGAGACCATAGAGTGCTTTCTTGAGTTTACATATATATAAATTTTTATCTTTTATGGTGAACCCTTCAAGTTGTTCTATGTAGACTTCTTCATTAATGACCCCATTTAGGAAAGCAGTTTTTACATCCATTTGATGAATCTTCCATCCTTTTGATACTGCAATTGCAATAATTGTTCTTACAGAAGTGTAACAAGCTACTGGTGCAAAGGTTTCTTCATAGTCAATGCCAGCTTTCTAGGAGAATCCTCGAGCAACAAATCTAGCTTTGTGTTTTTCAATACTTCCATCAGCGTCGTATTTGATTTTGTATAACCATTTTGAAGATACAACTGTTTTGTCTTTAGGCCTAGGTACAATATCCCAAACATCGTTCTGAATTATGGACTTGTATTCTTCTACCATGGCATCTTTCCACTCTTGTGACTTTAGGGCTTCTTCAGCTGTAGATGGTTCGATTTTGTTTATCTCAGTTATAAGAGTAGTATAACATGGTTGATTTCGAGTTCTCTTATTTTCTTTTGAGATCTCATCTGGTTCCACATTGTTTTCTTCAAGCATCTTCCTTGCCCATAATGGTCTTTTCTTCCCATTAGTTATATCTGGTTCTCTTTCTTCAGGTGTATGCTCCCTCTGATTTTCAGTTTGTCTAGTTTCCTCATTATCTGAGATTGGTTCATCTTCTATGCCGGTTGAAAGTTTTAAAGCAAAATCCTCTTCAAAAATTACATCTCTACTTATTTGAACTGATCTTTGTCCAGGAATGTAAATTCTATAACCCTTGGAATTTTCACAATATCCTATAAATATACCTCTCTTCCCAGAAGGTTCAAGTTTAGTCCTCTTTTCTTTGGGTATGTGAATGTATACTGGACATCCGCATATTCTAAGATGACTTAGATCTGGTTTGATCCCTAAGAAGACTTCTTCAGGTGTGGTATTCTTTAGAAATGAATGTGGACATCTGTTTTGAATGTATACTGCAGTCTTAGAAGCTTCTGCCCAAAATGAGACATGCATATTTTGATCATGTAACATAGCTTTTGCAGCTTCAATGATGGTTCTATTTTTCCTTTCTGCGACTCCATTTTGTTGAAAATTATAAGGTACTGTATACTCCCTTTTAATCCCAACAGAATTACAAAAACTTTTGAAGATATCTGATGTATATTCTCCTCCATTGTCTGATCTTAATGTTTTAATCATTTTACTTGTTTGATTTTCTACTAATGCTCTAAAAGTTTTGAATTTTGATAGAACTTCATTTGATTCTTTGACTTTCAAGAAATAGATCCAGGTCTTCCCAAAAAAATCATCAATGAAGGATATGTAATAAAGAAAACCTCCTAAAGAAGGTGTGGGCATGGGTCCACAAAGATCTGAATGGACTAGATCCAAAACTGATTTTGACTTATGTTCACTAGAGGGAAAAGGTTTTTTTATGATTTTCCCTAGAGCACACCCTTTGCAAGTTCCTCTATGAGATGAGTCTAGTTTAGGAGTACCAGAAGTTATCTTATCTAAATTAGGAAGTGAAATAAACCCAATGTGCCCAAGTCGTCTATGCCATAATTCATTAACATTGGAAGTTTCAAGACTAAGAGCTTGAGTTTGAATATTGCTTAATCTATATAATGTTCCAAATCTGGACCCTATGATAATAGCATTTTTCATATTTGAGTTATTATGCCAATATAGTACTTTGTCTTTGTTGAAGGTGACATGATATCCATCATCTGTTACTCTTGAGATGGAAATTAGGTTCCTTTTTATGCCTGGTACAAATAAGACATCTTTAAGATTAGTGTGTAATTCCATCCTTTAATTTTATAGAACATGTCCCAATACCTTTTACAGGATAGGTAGAATTGTCTCCAATTGTAACTCCTTCAGTGATATGAGTTCCAAATGTATCAAACATATCTCTGAATCCAGAGATGTGATGGGATGCACCACTGTCTATGATCCAAGCTTCTTTATTTGAATTTACTTCACTTGAAAGTGCAGAATAGTATAGTTAATTTTCATCTTCCTTTGTTTCAGCAAGAGAGGCTAGAATTTTCTCTCTTTCTGAAAAGTTTCTGAATGTGTGTCCTACTTTCTCACATTTAAAACACTTAACATGAGAATGATCTTTCTTAAACTTCTTTTTATTATTATTATTGAATTTCCTCTTCCTTGAGATAGTGTGAAGAGCCTGATTTTCTCCCTCTTGATTTGAAGTGATCCCTCTAGAGATTAGCCTTGATTCTTCTGCTATGCATTCATTTTTCAATTGATCAAAAGTAAGAATAGAGGGTCTGCTTACAGCTTGTATGAAAGTATCCCAAGACATTGGAAGCCCTCTTAGAGCTATTAATGAGAGTTCTTGATCTTCAATTTTGTTTCCAATGGAAGATAATTGTTTCTTTGTTTCAGAGATTTTCTCAAAGTAAGAGTGAATAGAATCTCCTTTTTCCACTTTAGTATTCAGTAATTGAGATTTTAAGGTGATTAGTCTACTTGAGTTATTTATCTCAAATGTATTTTTTATGGTCTGGAATACTTCATATGCACTTTTGATTTCTAATATGGAAGGAAGGATGTGATCTTTAACTGAATCAACAATGATTTTCCTTGCTTTGTTATTTCGTCTTTTCCAGGTGAGTTTTTCGGTTTCATCTTGAGGTATTGGGATATCTTTTTCAATGTATTCTTCAAGTTCCAGTTCTTCCAAAATCATAATGATACGGGTTTTCCAAGAGAAGAAATTTGATGCACCTTCAACTCTGTCTTCCACCCTGACATTATTTGCCATTATTTCTTCCTTCAAAAATTGAGATTTCTCTACCAATTTTGCTCTGATACCATGTAAAGTTTTATTATGCTGTGATCTTGATTGGTATAAATCTCAATTTTATAAGTCTTGATACTACAGGTGATGAGATACTGTTATTTTATTTCTGGGTGTTTTTGATGATTTAAATAAAATACTAAAACAGTATATATGTTTCTGATTTTTTTTTATATGTATTATGATCTGCAAGTGTGAGAGTACGATTACCACTGTTATTGATCTACTTCACACACTGCAGATCATAATATATATAAGTATGTGTGCAGTGATAAGCTGTGATGAAAGGTTGCGTCCAAAAATAATCCAACGACCATGAGTCGGGTCACGTTGGTTCGCGGTGGAAGGCAGATTAGTTTATATTCTTTTTGTTAACACTTCCACCCACGATGGTAAGCAAGCACTATAATCTGCGATTATAATTGTGAGTATAATTTGCCATTGACAGTATAAGACAATAATAGTCTGTGTGCATTATATGGCAGAATAGAATAATCAGTGCTATCGGTAGTATATGATAATCATCAGTATTATAAACTGATTACATTACTTAGTCTAATCTTTAATATATATATGTATATATAATATTATATATATATATATATATATAATATTATATGTCTATAAATATATATAATTACTGTGATCAGTTTATAAAAAAATTATTTGAGAATAATCATAAAAATTACAGATTCAATTTCACATAAGCTAACATTCTTAACAAAATGGATCTTGAGGTATCTTAAGGGTACTTCTGAATTTTGTGTTGTGTTTTATGGCAAGGATGCATCATTAAGAGGATATAATAATTCTGATATGGCTGGGAATTTAGACAATAGAAGATCCACTACTAATTATATTTTTGCATTTGTTGGAGTAGTGATCAATTGGGCATCAAAGTTGCGACTAGTGGTTTCACTTTTATCTATTGAAGTTGAATATATTGCTCTCATTGAAGGGGCAAAAGAAATGATTAGGTTGCAACGTTTGTTTGGTGACTTTGATTGTCCTCAAAATGGTTTTGTTTTGTTTTGTGATAGTAAAAGTGCTATTGATTTAGCAAAGAATGCAGTTTTTCATAGCTAGACTAAACATATTGAAGTTCGGCATCATTTCATCTAAGGTACACTTGTAGGAGGACAAACTTCAAGTCATGAAGATTAAGGATAATCCAATTGATGTACTTACAAAGATTGTTCCACGAAAGAAGTTCGAGTTTTGCCGAGCCTCTCTTGGCATTGTAAGGAAATAATAGTAGGGGAATATAGGAGAGTCTCACACATTACGGTAGTTGAGCTTCAAGCAGGAGCTTGTTGGGTATATGTGAAGCCCAACGACTTCATTATTTTTATTATCATATTATATTATTGTTTTCCTCCGAATTGTTATGACTCTTCAATTCTTGAGAGTAATATCTGTAATCAAAGGCTTATATACATTTTATTCGACAAGCAAAGACAAGAATTCTAATTAATGGATTCCCCTGTTCAGTGTGGACGTAACCACCAGTTGTGATGAGCTATGATAAACACTTGTGTGTTTTAATTATTTTGTTGTTTTGTAATTTTCAATTTACACTTTCAACATATCTTCACAATAATGCGGTTAATCATGTGTTTCACCCTTAAACAATATATTACAGTTTATTATGGGTTTCGCCATTAAAGAATAGATCCACATAAAAGCAGGGCAATATCTTATATTCAACATTAGAGCTACTCCAAAGCACTTCACGTCATTTATACAAGTGTTTTAACTCTACAAATATGAAGAGACAGCAAGTAGATGACGAGGACGAAGAAGAGGAAAGGTCAAATGACAACTAAACTTCACACATTCAACTCTCGCCACCTCTCACGTTAAACTGAGACTGAGCTAGTTTTCTCCATCTTTTAACCACTTGCTGCAAGAGCAGTTATAGGTGTTGGGCATAGGAATAATGTTTACGTATTGTTTTTGGGGGGTATTTTAATGTTTTGTTATTATTAAATTTTAGGGCATGTTTTTTAATGTTTTGTTATCACTTTAGTAAAGGATTAAATAAAACCTTTACAGGTCTGGTGGTTGCCAAAAAACAGTTTTTAACTGTTTACCTATGTTTATATATTCTCTCCAAAACCTCTGGGAGAATATGATTTTTTCTTTTCTGGTGGGAAGAAGACTGAGAAAGAAGTTGAATGATATTGTTCATGTTCTGTGAAATGAAATAAGAGATTAAAAAAACTTTGGTTTTCTTGCAATTGCTTTTATTATTTTATTTTTGTTTAATCTTTGTGTGTGGAGTCTCAATGTTTTAAATTTTATATTGTAATGACATCTTTGCAGCCAGGGCACGGGTTGTTGAACTACCGCCTGGAAAATATTTTGAGACATCATGTCTCCTACTTGTGTAATCTTCATGTGAACGGACCAGCACATATTGAAGAACAGGTAGGAAGAATGTACCATACTTCTTCTGGTCGAGTGCAGGAATTGGCTGCAAATAGAGGTGGCACATGTGTGGTGAAAGGGCAGCATCTCTATGTGCTTGTCGTAAATGAATGGATGCAACTTGTAAGGTGTTGTTTGTGTTTGATTTCATTCATCTCATGACGTTGTTGTAGTTTTCTCCAGTTTCTTCTTTCCTTCTCATAGTGAAGCTACTACAGACTTTATTCTTGTTTTGTCCTCATCATATTGGTATCAAAGCGAGACAAGGTCTTGTTGGGAAGTGTATGTCTGTAGAAGAATCACAGGCTGAAGCTGAGGCTCACACCATGCCTCCGAAAAGTATGACTCCAAATGCCATCAAAAAGATGATGGAGGAACTTCTAGAAGAGAAGTTGAAGGAGTTCAAGAAGGGGTCCAATGACAAGGATAAGGAGAATGAGATGGAAGAAGGTACTAGTGGAGATGAAGAAGGAGAACAGCACCAAGATCCACCAACGGAATTGCCTACAGATCAAAAGGCATCTGTTGATGCTTTAAAGTCAATAAGAGGAGATGTTACTGACAAGCTACCTACATATGGAGGTAGTCTCAATAGTGAGGGAGAGATTGAATGGATTGAAGCAATCACCAATCACTTAGAGTTGAATGAAGTTCCAAAGAATGATAGGGTAAGGATTGCAAAAGGAAAATTGAGAGGATTTGCTCTCTCGTGGTGGAATTATATTCAAGGAGAAAGGATACAGAATAATAAAAGTCTGATTTCTTCATGGGAAGTGATGAAGGCAAAAATCAAGGCACAACTTCTACCTGTAGATCATGAAGTGAAGTTGTTCAAAAAGCTGCAAAGCCTAAAGCAGCGAGAGATGAATGCCTATATAGAGGAGTTTCATAGGTTAACTCTTAGGACAAAGAAACAAGACAAGGCTCCGGAAAGAGTGGCCAAGTATTTAAATGGTCTCAGAATGAACATATAGGAGGAGATCAACCTCTTGGCCCCAGATACATTGGGTAAGTGTTTTCAACTTGCTCTTAAAGTTGAAGAGAAGCTGAAGAGGAAGGGTGATCAGCAACAAGGAGGGAGAAGTGGAAGGAATGACCAAGGTAGGGGAAACTTCAACAATAGAGGACAAGGCCAAAGGTCCCAAGGCAAGTCTAACCCCAAGGAGCAAGCAGGTGACTCAAGTAGCAGAGGAAGCTATAGTGGAAGGGGATCTAATGGAAGAAGGTCAGGTGGATCAGGCAGAGGATCCAGGTTCTTGGGAATGAAGTGCTACAATTGTGGTCAGATGGGAGACCCAAAATATAAGTGTCCACAAAGGGCATCTACTTCCCAAAATGGTGAAAGGAGAGTCACTTATGTGCAGGAAGATAATGTGAGTATGAACTCACCAGAAGTTCAGTTGATGATGGAGGCTCATGGAGAAAGTCTCATGTTAAGGACACCTCTTAAGGAACCGGTGAAAGAAGATACCACTCAAAGGAGGGCTCTTTTTCGAGTTCAAAGAAAGGTGAAAAGCAAGTTGTGCAAGGTGATAATTGATTTGGGTTCCACGGATAATATCATCTCACTTGAAGTTGTAAACAAATTGAAGTTGGAGAGACTTCCACATTCTTGTCCATACAAGGTCGGTTGAACAAAGGGCAGCAAGAAGTTGTGAATGAGCAAGCTTGGGTAGAGTTCAGTAGAGGGGGCTATAAGGATAAAATATTGAGTGATATCTTGCCTATGGATGCTTGTCATCTCTTGTTGGAAAGACCTTGGCAATTCGACAGGAAGGCACGCCATGATGGTGAGAAGAATTCTTATAGCTTCCAAAAGGATGGAGTAATATACAAATTGAATTTTGAAGGAGAAGAGAAAGGGGTTGGTCAAGTTGGACCAAGTGTGCTGATGGTGGGTAAGAAAGAGTTCATTAATACTCTTGAAGAAGAAGATGGAATAGGCTTTGCATTGGTGCTGAAGCCTAAAGAAGATAGGAAGAAGGAAAGTAGAACAGCAAGGCCGAAAGAAGTTGAAGAGTTGTTGAACTAGTCCAAGGACATCATTGTTGAGGTAATGCATAAGTCTCTACAACCGATAAGAGACATAAGTCACTAGATTGATCTTATTCCAAGAGCAGTGCTACCCAACAAGGCAGCGTATAAGATGACACCGCAGCAGAATGAAGAGATTGCTAGGCAAATACAAGAGTTGCTTGACAAGGGGTTAGTAAGGAAAAGTCTTAGCCCATGTGTCGTACCCTCGGTTCTTCCTCCAAAGAAGGATGGTAAGTGTCAGTTGTGTACCGATTCTAGGGCCATTAATAGGATAACTATAAGATATAGATTTCCTATTCCTAGAATAGAAGATTTGTTGGATTGTTTGAGGGAAGCTCATTTTTTTTTAAATAGATCTCAAAAGCGGATATCATCAAATAAGGATACAAGAGGGGGATGAATGGAAGACGGCCTTTAAAACTAATGACGGATTGTATGAATGGTTGGTTATGCCATTTGGTTTATCTAATGCTCCTAGTACATTTATGCAACTAATGACTGAAGTTTTTCAGGACTTCATTGTAAAGTTTGTTGTGGTCTACCTTGATGACATTTTGGTGTATAGCAAGAATAAGGAAGAGCATTTGCAGCATTTAAAGATTGTTTTGCAAAGGCTACAGGAACAAAAGTTGAAGATAAATTTGGAGAAGTGTGACTTTTTGAAACAAGAGTTGGTGTATCTTGGATTTGTGATATCCAAGGGAGATCTAAAAATGGATCCATCGAAAGTGGAGGCCATCCTTAATTGTCCAACACCAAGGGCTATTAGAGAGGTTTGAAGTTTTCATGGCTTGGCCACATTCTACAGGAAGTTCATAAGGAACTTCAGCAACATTTGTGCACTGATTTTAGACACCATCAAAGGAGGATGTAAAATGAAGTTTGAATGGAATAGTGCAGCAAATAAGAGTTTTGAGGAACTCAAGCAAATGGTAGCCAAGTATCCTATTCTTGTAATTACCAGATTTTAATAAAGTTTTTACAGTAGAATGTGATGCTAATGGCTTTGCAATAGGGGTTGTTCTTAGTTAAGAAGGCAAACCCGTTGCATTTTTCAGCAAGACGCTGAATGAGGCAAAGAAGAAATATTCTTCTTATGATTTGGAATTGTATGCCATGGTCCAGGCATTAAAAAAATGGAGGCATTAATTCCTGCCTATGGAGTTTATTGTGTATACTGACAACCATGCTCTTAGTTTCTTGAATGGACAGGAAAAACTCAACCACAGGCACATGAAATGGGTTGAGAGTTTGCAGGCTTATACCTTCACAATCAAGCATAAGAAGGGACAAGCCAATAAGGTCGTTGATGCACTTAATAGGAGAGTGCTAACAGTGCAAGAAGTACAACTCCAAAGCATGGGTGTAGATGCATTGACGGGAATGTATGTGGAAGATGGAGATTTCAGCGAAGCATATGAGGGTTGCACTAAGTTGGAAGATAGTTTTCATTCTAATTTTTCTGAATTCATTGTGCAAGATAAACTGATGTTTAAGGGCAGCCAACTATGTATTCCCAAATGTTCTATGCGAGACAATGTCATTAAAGAGAAACATTGTAGAGGTCTCAGTGGTCATTTTGGACTCAACAAGACATTGGAATTGGTACAAAGATTTTATTATTGGCCCAAGATGCAAACAGACGTCAGGAAATTTGTGGAAGGTTGTCTTGTATGTCAAAGGGCAAAGGGAGTGTCAACAAATACTGGAATTTATCAGCTTTTACCCATACCAAACAAACCTTGGGAGTGTTTGAGTATGGATTTTGTGATGGGATTACCAAGGACAAAGGCAGGTTATGACAGCATATTTGTGGTTGTTGATAGATTCAGTAAAATGGCTCACTTTATTCCATGTAAAACCACTAATGATGCTAGTTATATTGCAGGACTGTTCTTTAAAGAAATAGTTTGTATTCATGGTTTGCCATTGACCATTGTATCTAACAGGGACAACAAGTTTGTGGGTCACTTTTGGAGGACCCTATGGAAGAAGTTGGGCACGAATTTGTCTTTCAGTTCAGCCTATCATCCTCAAATGGATGGGCAAATTGAGGTGGTTAATAGATCTTTGGGAAACCTTTTGAGATGTTTGACACAGGAACATGGAGGTAGTTGGGATGCCATCATACCTCAAGCGGAGTTTGCATATAATGACTCAGTGAACCATAGCACGGGCATGAGTCCTTTTGAAGTTGTTTATGGGAGACATCCAAGGGGAGTTTTTGAACTCAGGAATATGGACGGTTTGGAGAAAAGGAGTGGACATGCAAAAGAGTTTGCTCAAGCAATGGTGGAAGTACATAAGCATGTGAGGAAAACATTGCAACAAAATAGCCTGAAGGTGAAGGCTAAGGTAGACTTGAAGAGAAAGGATGTACAGTTCCAAGTTGGGAATTTGGTTATGGTACCCCTGAACAAAGATCAGTTACCTCGGGGCAGCCATACGAAGTTGATGATGAAGAAGATTGGACCGTGTGAAATTCTAGAAAAGTACGGAGAAAATGCTTACAAAGTGGCATTGCCTCCAGATGAAGCTATTTCACCTATCTTCAATGTCTCAGATTTCACATTGTATAAAGGATCTAATGATGATATTGGTACCGCTGAACCCACACATGAATCAAATGACTGGACTCAAGAATTGCCTTCTAAAGAGAAGTCGTAGATGGAACACATCATCAACAATAGAGAGGCCATGAGGACAAGACATAAAGTGCACATAGAGCAGTTGGTCAAGTGGAAGGGCCTTCCAGATTCTGAAGCCACTTGGCTACCGGAAACAGAAATTTTGAGGTAAGGTGGTGATCTACAACAGTTGGCCTCCAAGAGGACTTGAGACAAAATTTACCCCCGGGAGTATGCTGCAGGAGCAGCAATAGGTGTTGAGCATAGGAATAATGTTTACGTATTGTTTTTGGGGGGTATTTTAATGTTTTGTTATTATTAAATTTTAGGGCATATTTTTTAATGTTTTGTTATCACTTTAGTAAAGGATTAAATAAAACCTTTACGGGTCTGGTGGTTGCCAAAAAACAGTTTTTAACTGTTTACTTATGTTTATATATTCTCTCCAAAACCTCTGGGAGAGTATGATTTTTTTCTTTTCTAATGAGAAGAAGACTGAGAAAGAAGTTGAATGATATTGTTCATGTTCTGTGGAATGAAATAAGAGATTGAAAAAACTCTGGTTTTCCTGTAATTACTTTTATTATTATTTTTTTGTTTAATCTCTGTGTGTGGAGTCTCAATGTTTCAAATTTTATATTTTAACGAAATCTTTGCAGCCAACGCATGGGTTGTGAACTGCTGCCTGAAAAATATTTTGAGACATCATGTCTCCTGCTTGTGTAATCTTCATGTGAACAGACCAGCACATGTTGAAGAACAGGTAGGAAGAATGTACCATACTTTGCTTCTGATCCAGTGCAGGAATTGGCCGCAAATAGAGGAGGCACATGTGTGGTGAAAGGGCAGCATCTCTATGTGCTTGCCGTAAATAAATGGATGCAACTTGTAAGGTGTTTGTGTTTAATGTTTCTGTCATTCATCTCATGGCATTGCTATAGTTTTCTCCAGTTTCTTCTTTCCATCCCATAGTGAAGCTATTACAGACTTTATTCTTGTTTTCTCCTCATCACCACCCTCCACGCAGAGAAGACAAAATAAGCAGCAGACACAAAAGAGGCATACAAAGCACTCTTTCGAGAAGCACAAAACGCGTCACTGAGTTTCGCTCCATCTTAGACCTTCTTTAAAACTGCTTCAACATAATTTCCATTGAGAATTACTCCGTGCTCTACCTCCAGATTTAATCTACGAAACTTAAGCGGAACGGTCATTTACTTATTCAAAATTTGCTGAATTTTTTCCTTTATTTTGCTGCCAATGATGTACTAGAGCACGAAACAAAAATACCTGGAGCGCAGTAGAGGGTGTCATCCACTCATCTGGAATTCTCAAATCCTTCACATACTCATCATTGTCTTTGTCCTTCCCCGAAATGGAAAGGCAGACGAATTTTGAGAAAATCGGTCCTGCTTTTTCAACGGCGAATGAAAGTGGGCTGTAAACAGTTGCGTTTTTCAATTTGCCATGGCCAATTGATTTATGGAACTTCCACAGCGGAGAAAATGCGAGGACACTCGGCAGGTTCGAACCTTGGACAAAGATTTTCAACATGATAGGAGAAGGCTTCACTGTTGTTTTTTCCTCGAGTCTGCGGCGGCTCCCAACAAAACAACGTATTAGGACATTAAAAAACATGGAATTGATTTGTCTCCATTTTCTGTCTTTTGGGTTGTAGCTGCGACGGTGTGTTCACGATAAAAATCATGAAATAGTTTTTGGTTTGATTGTACATTCAATTATAAATTTAAAGTTCTAAAAATCTTTAAAATTTGAATCTGAATAAATAAAATAAAGAATTATCATTAAAAAAAATTATAAATTTACTTTTAATTATTTTTTTCAAAATCAAATAAAATACTTTTTAATAGATTAAATAATCTAATATTTATATTCATATTTATTTTATTTTTAATATTAAGTCCTTAAAATATTATGAATTGATGAAAAGATGATCTAATATTTATATTCATATCTATTTTATTTTTAATATTAAGTTCTTAAAATAAGGGAAATTAAAAAATCAATGAGCCTTGTACTCAACAAAAATTGATCTTAGGTGGACTCACTTTGAGCCATTTAACTTCACCAATAGACTAAGGGTCCATTGACAAAAAGGATAGTTTTCAATGTTCTACCATATGAATGAGTGACTTTTGAAATGGTACAAGTGTCACATAGTGGGTAACTAATTGTCATGAATACTATAACAAAAATAAGAAATTTAAGCTAATTTTAATTTTGTTGTAAAAGTTATGTCATTTTTTTCTGTTAATATTGTAATAAAAGTTATATAATAATATATTAAATAATTTAATATTACAAAAATAAAATACAATTCAAATTAAATTCAAGTTTATATTTAAGTTTATAGTTGAGTTTGGAATTAGATGTTTTACATTAAGATCCAAAATTTGGAAGGAGAGTACAAGTGAAAATAATAAATACATATAGGTGGTACAACCTTTACTCAGAAGGTGTTTTACCTTAACCTTTTGAATACCTGCTACCGGTGCCAGTAAGCTGAGCATAAGATTAGGGATTGTTCCTTGTTAGACCATAACCATCCCTCTGCTTCGCAAACCAAGCCTGCTCCGGCCGCTAAGAAAGATGAATGGACTAAGGTGGTGAAAAAAGGGAAGAGTTTGGTTGCAGCTAAGGCGAGCTCTATTCCTGTGGATCATGGTAAAGCTAGTTTAAGCCAGATACCCATTGAATCCCTAGTTCTATTGCTCCCTCTGCCTCCTATTTCAAACCCTAGAGGCCAGGGGACAATGGGATTTCATACCCTAGACCCGTGTCCTCTTTGGCCTAGGCGCCGCAAGCGGCATCAATGATTGCTCAGCAAAAGCTTCGTCGGTCTAGTAGCCTAGATGGCCGCAATGAGTTTTTTGACAATGGGGAGAAGCTTCGAAGGGTTATTGCTATTGATGACCCTTCTTTTGAGCAACCCTCTTTTTTGCATAATAGTTCTCCTCACTTGGGGATGAGGATGACATGCAAGTTGGGTTACCATGAATTGCATGTCATGGAATGTGTGGGGGCTAACATACCTCCCTAGAAAATATTCTATGCGTGAGAACAAACGTCGGTTTGATCTTGATGTGCTTTGCCTTCAAGAAGTTAAAGTGGTTGGGTTTTTTCTTACCTTGGTCTATCGTGTTATTTGGTCGAATAGTACCGTTTTTGCTTCTCAGCATGAAGCTAGTCAAGGTGGTGTTGTTACTCTTCTCTCCCCTCACTTACTTTCCTCTATTATTTCGCATGGTTCTGACCCTATACATAGGGTAGTTTGGATTTTGTTGTCTTTTCAGAATCACTCTTTTGGTATTGTTAACATTTATGCTCCCAATGATGTTGTTGAACGTTCACACCTATGGCATTGGTTGGCAGATCATGTGCCACCTGTGACATTGGTTTTATGTGGGGACTTCAATATGGTTAAGCTGGCCTCTAACAAGGAAGGCCTTATGCCCTTTAGGTGGGCAGCTGGTGAATGAGAGGCTTGGTTTTACATGCAAAATAAATTAGGACTTTTTTATCCTAATGTTACTTATTGCCGCCTTGATGGGATTTGGCACACTTGGTCCAATTTTCGAGTTGGATCTAACAGAGTTTTTAACAGACTTGATAGGGCTATAATTTATGCACAGTCCTTTTTTTCCTTTTCTCAAAAGCATGCTTTGCCTCTCATTCCTCTGCCTGATGTGATGTTGTCAAATCATTCCCCCATCCTCTTTTCCATTACCTGGCAGACAGCTAAGCCTCACCGGTAGAAAACCTAGTTTTACCTCAACACATCTCTATTGTTCCATCTACCAACTATTGCTCACATCCTACAGGTCTGGAATCTTGAACCTTGACCCTACAATCACCTTGTTGGATTGGATGGTGGAATGATGATATCCTTCGTACTGCGAGATTTCTTCGCATTTATGGCAGACAACTTGCTATGTACCACAGGCAATCTTATGAAGCCACTACTATTGATTTGTGTACAACCTCTGAGGCTCTTGCCATGAATCTATTTGATACGGATCTCCAAGTTCAGCTTGCCAACCTTCGGCATCAAAAGTAAATTGCAGACAGTTATGCTACTAGGGGAGCTCAAATCAAAGCCCATCTCCATTGATTGGAGGTTGACGATCAAACTTCCAAGGAATTTTTTAGTGCTTTGAGGACTCGACATTCTATTGTGGGTATCAAGCACATTTGAAAAGATCAACAAGTTGTCACTGACCTGCCTAATATTCTCTAAGCTTTTGTGTGTCACTAAGAGCTAGTTTTTACGGCTTAAGGGCCCTCTATTGTGTGTGATCAAGCACTACAAGCCTAACTTGTTGTTACTCCCAATAGGCTAACTCCTGAACAATATGCCTTTTGTGAAAAAAAGCTTACTCTTGCAGACTTAAAGGAAGCTATCTTATCCATGGTTGTTGACAAAGCCCCTGGATGTGATGGATTCCCTTATGAGTTCTACAATACATTTTGGGATGGCATTGGCCCTAATCTACTTCAGGTTTATCTCAAGAAGCTTACAATTCTAATTCATTAGGCAACATTATCAACAAAGGGAATATTAGATTCATACCTAAAGCTAGAGATCCTAGAGAAATCTACAATTGGAGGCTCATCACTTTGTTGAATGTCTCCTACAATATCATTGCCAAAGCCCTCTCTCTTAAAATTTGACATTTGCTCCCTCAGATTGTTTGGCCTGAACAAACTGGCTTCATCAAGTCCTGTTATATCTTAGACAACATCATTTCTATCTGGGAAGGAATGGAATGGGCCAGGCAATCTAAGCAGCAAGCCCTTTTCGTGAAGATTGATTTTACCAAAGCATATGACCATATTGAATGGCCCTTTATTCTTGCTATGCTTCAAGCTCTAGGTTTTGGCCCAATTTTTTGTCAATTAGTATGGATGTTATTTAGGGATGCTTTTGCTTGCATCACCATTAACAGTCATTAATCTGAAGCTTTTGGGCTCTTCGGATCTATTTGCCAAGGTTGTCCTCTTGCACCTTCTCTCTATGTTTTGGTTATTTGCTAGCCAATGTCATCTCTCGAGGTTCAGTGCATGGTATTTCTTTACCAGAGTTGACCTCTCAGCTGGTCAATGGTCATTTTGCAAATGATTCTTGTCTCACCTTGATTGAGGATGAGGAAAATATTGCCAATGCTTTGCAGTGTTTACATACTTTTTGTCTTGCTTTAGGGTCTGATATCCAATGGCACAAAACCCTTTGCTACAGACAATCTTTTACACCAAGCCCTCTTTGGTTGTAGTAGTATGGATGAAAATGGGTTCAACATGGAAAAAGTTTTAAATTTCTAGGCATTCCCTTTGCTTTCCAAGCATCTCCTTTGGAGTTGTGGAATGTTGTGCTTGCTCAAATTGAGAAGAAGCTGAATATTGGATCATTAAGCCCCTTTCACTTGCAAGAAAGTTTCACATATGCTCTAAAGTGTTTGTTGCTACTCATGTATATTATTCTTCTTGTTGAGCTCCCTCCAAAGCCTTGTACCCTAAGCTTGAACATCTTCTCAGGGACTTTCTCTGGGCCTCTAATGCTATGCATCATGACTTTCACAAAGTGGTCTAGGATTTCTATTGTTTACCCAAGGATTTTGGTGGTCTTGGCTTCCTTTCTACCCACAAGCAGGGGATAACTCTCTATGCCAAATGGGTCATATGGGCTCTCATAGGAGATGAGGCCTGGAAACTTTTATTATGTCATTGCATTTCTTCAATCTTTCTGGTTAACCATCCAACCTAGAAGGGGATTGGTTTTTCAAACCCTTCTTGTGACTCCAGAGCCTGTTTAGATTCAGGGCACTTTTCCTGCTAAGCGTATTTGGAAATTCTAGGAAGCCATTAAGCCTTGGTTTCACTGGATCGTTAATGGATTCAAAGATGGGCTCTTGATGAATCAACAAAACCTTTGGTGGTTGCCCTTGTTTGCCATTCAAGGGGTGCCTTTAGCCAAAATTCAAGGAGTCAGTGCTCTGCATTTGTTTCATAGGGGCCTCAAGACACCCAAAGATTTATTCTCCAGGGTTACAATGAGCCTTTTCTCGTGGGAGGATTTTTAGGCTTATCCATCCAAATCGACAGATAATTGATCTTCTAGTTTTTGCGATTCCTCCCAATTTGTTACACAAACTTGGAATTTAAAAATCCCGTCCATGGTGGAAAGATTGGAAGTGGTACCCTGCCACTCCAATGGCCAACTACAAGCCTAGGCTGAAGTATTGGTGGTTGGTGCCCCATCTTCCGATGGTTGATACTCTTAATCAGTGTTGGCATTTGTGTTCTTCTCATAAGACTTGGAGTCTTAGATTTGCCATTGTCTAGCATGCTATTACTGAGCCAGAGATTGCTCACTTTGTTTGGTGTCTCCTCTTCCAGGGCTTGCCTTTGGGTCCTCAGCTCCGACATCTAGGAATTCCTGATCCTCTATGCCTTTTTGGTGGCCAACCTGAAAGCTTTCTGCATATTTTTTGGTTTTGCAGAAGAGCTCAGAATTATTGGCTCTAGATTTTTTATTTCTTCAGGGCTTTTCATCTAGAGGCCTTCACTTGGAAAATGGTGGTTATAGGTGATGCTCCCAAATGGTGGTTCTAAGTGATGTTCCTAGACTCCCTTTTACATATGCCTAGATTTGGCATGCTTTCAAAATGGAGCTATTGTTCACAATCTGGAAAGATCACAATGTTGTTTTATTCTCTCACAACTTTCTTAATATTTATGTTGCAATGTACTCTAAAGCACTTATATGTAATAATGGCATGACGAAAATTCAAGTACAAAATGATAAAGTCATGTTGGAAGTGGCTCATCTATAGGAGCTACTTGCTCACTGGGTAAACGCCCCTTGTACGGTTGCCCGTGTGCCTCTAGATGCTTTATTTTATGACCATACTCCTCCTTGTGATCAACAGAGAGGCCAGAGCGGTTCTGCTCACCGCTCATAGACCCCCAGGTCGCAGCCCCCTTATCGCTCTTACAGTGGAGGCTTTTGTGGATGTCATTGCTTAACCTCACCTCCTTAGAGGTTAGGCTCAGGTTGGTCCCCGGTGGCTTCCCCTACTAGCGCTAATGTGTTTGGCCATCTTCTCCCTGTGACCCCAAGTGGACGTTCCCCCAACTTCATTTATCCATTTATCCTCCCAAGGTCGAGGAAGATAAAGATGATGTTGTTGCTGATGGTTGGGTTCCCCCTGAGCCAACCACTAACCCCAAGGATTTTCGAGGTTCTGATGGCAAAGACCGTCCTTCGGCTGGCACTACTCTCATAGCCTGAAGTTTTATATTTTTGTTTATATATGTTTTTTTGATGAATAGTTGATCTTTGGCCTTGGGCCATATGAACTTGCAGGGTGATCTTGTATCCTCCGGCCCCTTTATTGTGAATAGGTATCTTTAAAATTTTAAATTAATGGAAAAGGGGTATTCATCAAAATAATAATAAATAAAGTAAATATTTTATTCATGAGATAATGCAAAAAATTAGGGCTTAAATGGATAAATATATGCAATACAACTAAAAAATGGCATTAAAGTTATTTGGCGCATGGAATGTTGAGTGTAATCTATAATGTGCTATCACATTCACTTTGATGGAGTACTAATTAGTTTCCACCAACCACAAATAACTTTTTTTAGATGATTGTAATATGTATAAAGTTTTCTAATTTCTTTATGTCTTCTAAATATTATGTAAAATATATGATTGGATGAATTGATTTTGTATTATAGAAACCTTATTTTCTCTCCATCTTCCATTTTTATTGGCAAATAGTTAGCTACAAACAAAAGAAATCTTTTAGATTATGAAAATTTTGATTATAAAGTTAAAGTAAACACAAAACATATTTCTTATTCTCTCTTTTTTTTAAATAATATATTATTTCAAATAAAATTTGGATTTTAAAACAAGTGCACATGCATATATACCATTAATTGTACTTTTTCCAAATCTTTTGGCCAGGGAAATAATTGACTTGTTTTTATACGAGGATTTGTTCTCTATCTTTTGAAACTTTTGTAACAAATTTTTAGTGTTTTATAATTTGTAATTAAATTGTAGATATATAATGTAAAAATGACATTTAAATTTTAGAAATTTTTCATTGAATTATATTTCGTGATTTATTTATTGTAGAAAAAAGGTCTTTCATATTTTTGGTTGGAGTATTAGTGTCATGATATTCAATATTCAAAATCTAAATATATCAATTTTGAGTGCATATATGATCTATCGTTTTAAAGAGAAGACAATCTCCACTTGATACAATGGATTTGAGATAGAACTAAGAATTTCTAGATAAATGAGATCATTATTTTTTTAAACTAATTATATTTTTAAGTTTGAATGGTATTAAACAACTAATTTTATTTTTTCTATGATAATTTGTTTAATTTATCACAATTCATATAGAAATATAGAAATATTGCTCATTGTACTTTTCTTCGTAAATTGTTTACTACAAACAAAAGAAAATCTAAATTTTGAAACATTAATTATCTCATAGCTTAACTATTACAATTTGAATAAAATCATACTTCAAATAATGTTTAGATTTTAAAAATAAAATAGACAATTATTATGTGAAATTTTTGCTATGTATATATTATGAAATTTTAATGACATTGATAATGTGCACATTTCAAAATATTTGATTTTCTTCTTAAGCTTATTTATTTTCTATCATGTATTTTATTTTATTTTTTCAAATTTTTAAAAGAAATTATATATTTCTTTTTTTTAAAGAACAATATTTTATGTTTTGAAAAAGAAGGCTCTGCTCTGACATTATGACGAAAAATGTGAATTCATATCCCAAACCCATTCACTCCTTCACGAAATCATTTGTGCATCAGCAGAAAACTTTGCAGCAACCCTCTTTGGTAACCAAAAATCAATTCAATGTCCTCTCGCAATCAAAAACAAGGAAAAGCATAACCAGCAAAGCTATCAATAACAACTTTGAAACATTTGTACAACTCCACTCCAGCCGAATCTCAGAAATATGGGAAAATCAATCTCTCCAAGCAAAAGATGGTTGGCAAACAGTGCGGAGTCGAAAAAATCGGACCCATTTTTAGCAGAAGATAGATATCAGAAAAGGAAAAAATCCAAAGGAAAAATCGTATCTTCATCAAATTCACTCTGTGGAAAATTTTGAATCTAACCCTAGCTCTAAATCTAAGAAGAATCCACTCCAGATGGAACTCCCAAAACAGCCATATAGGATATCAGAAGCTAATGCAATCCCTATTGGAAAAAGAATGGGAAATTTTCACATAAATTGGAAGGCTCCATTAAAGCAATCCAATGAAAAAGAAAAGAAAATCACCAATACGAACAGAAGGAAATTGGTATATATACCTCCACACCGAAAAAGAGATCAAGCAAAGCATAAAGAAAGGACTCAAGCTGGCCCTAACCTAGTAGACATCGAGCTGCAAACATCTGATGAAGAAATTATTATAAGCAACCCCTATAATGAAAACAGATGGAAGGATTGTGAAGATAAAGGCATCTATATATGTTGGAATGGTCTGTCAAGGAAGGGGTCCAGTCTGGTGAGCATCATTACCAGGAAATGGGGTGACAAGGTAAGTACCCTTAACACTTTTGCAAATAAAATTTGGTTTATATTATGTAGAACTAAACAAGAAAAGGAAGAAATTTTGAAATTTGATAAACTATTTTACAAAGGCCATCATATTAAATTTCTAAAATGGCAACCTAACTTTAATAAAAATCACATGGAAAGCCTGGAAGAGATTAAATGGATGGAATGCAAAGAAATCCCATCAGAATTAATGGAAGAAACCACCATTAAAAAAATTGGCAATTCATTAGGAAATTTAATTGGATTTGAAGATAACCCTAATAAAGAAAATAGGATTAGGGTTTTGATTAAATCTGATCAAAATCAACCTATAAACAGGAAAATTATCACAAATCATTCCATATATAAACTAACATTTAAAGTATACACAGGAGAAATCCATAAAATTTTAGATGTTAACTTGACCAAATCTCAAACTATCCAAAACATTAAAAAATAGTTAAACACCAAAAGAAATTCAGGCACGAAGGCAAAAAGTAAGGAAACAGATACTGCAACAACTCCAGCCTCACAAGAAAAAGGAAAATCTTTAGATCTAAGGCCCCTGGATAGTGAGATGGAAATATTAACAAATGAAGAAAATGGGGATAAATCAAGGGAGACAGGAGTAGAAGAGCAGATCAGTTATCAGCACTCACTTAACAAAATCAAGAATTGCAAGGATTGTCAGAAAGAAAAAGAGAATATAGAAGAAATGGAATCAAATATAGTTAAATTAAATCAGCTTTATCATTAAATCCTACTAATACAAAATGACTTGATCGATCAGAGTTTATTAGCAGAAGAGTCACATGAGATACATAAAGGAAAAGAGATTCAAGCATTCGGATCAAAAGGTACATAAAAAATAAGGGAAAATCAGATGCCAAGAACAAAGGAGAAAATAGAGTCGATACACTTGGGATCAACTAATTTCAAAACAAAAGAGCAAGGGACAGAAAGTAGAATAGAACAAGCTTTAGAAACGAGGCAAGAAATGGATAATACAAACAATGAAAATACGGAAGAAGTGAACATTCCACCAGCAGATTCAGTACAGTGGAGCAATATAACCATCAGAAAGAAAGGAAAAGGAAAAAAGTATAAATTTTGGAAAACCCCTAGTAATGGGAAAGATATGTTTGAATCAGATAAAGAAGTTAATGGTTCAGTCAAAAAAGTAAATCCAAGTTCAGAAGATTTAGAATCCTGGTGAGAAAATGAAGAAGGGCAGAGTCCCATCAATATAGATGGCCACAATAGGAATGAGGAACTAAAAGACACCCAAACAGAAACAGAAGAGAATCAGAAAATTAGTAAGCAATTAATCTCAGAAATAATCATAAAGGATGTACAGGAAGGGGAGGTCTCTTTAATAACAGAGAAGGTATGGGAAGAACAAAATATTGACAAATTATGTATTGCTATGAATCAAGAAGGATTGAAAACACCAATTTGTGGGAAATCTAAGCAGAAACGTGGAAGGAAATCACTTAAAGAACTTAGAGAGGCAGCAGGATAGGTTAAGGATCAAACTAAGATCTCTAACATACTGAACAATGGGAAGGGGAAGTTCCTTCCCAAGGAGCAATGAAGATAACAACCTAGAATGCTAGGGGCCTGAATGCCCCCAAAAAAAAGCGCTTATTAAAGAGTAACCTCAACCTTTTCGACTCAGATATCATACTAATACAAGAAACTAAACTCAGTCAAGAAGAATGATTAAGAATGAGTCAAAAATTGGGAAAATGGACATCAGTATTCTAGCAGTCTCAAGGAGCATCAGGAGGAATAGGAATACTTTGGAACCCTTGCCAAGCTAATATGGAACTACTTTCTCTACAAACAAACTGGATGGGAATGAGAGCTAGCAGCACAAAATCAGAGCTGTAAATAGTAATTATTAATGTATATGGACCAACCTCAACAGATGATAAACAAATAGTCTGGAATGAGATCAGCTCTTTCCTCAGTTCAATGCCAAGAGAAATAGCCATTATAGATGGATATTTCAATGCAATTTCAAGTAAGGAAGAAAAACAATGAGGGATGAGCCAAACAAACAAAGCCACGGAAGGATTTAAAAATTGGATTAAGAAGGACTCTCTCTTAGACATAAAAACCAAGAATGGAATCTATACATGGAATAATCATAGGAAAGGATTCTGTTATATTGCTGAAAGACTAGATAGATTTCTTCTAAAAGGAGAACTAAAGATGAACAGTTTGATAACATCAGATATTTTACCTATGGCAGGGTCAGATCATTTTCCAGTAAAAATGGAAATCAAGGAACAAAGTAAACCAAGTAGAAATCCTTTCAAATGTGAGAAAATGTGGTTTTTAGACAAAGCTTCATGGAACAAATCAGAAACTGGTGGAAGGAGGATCAATATGAAGGATCTAAAATGTTTTGCCTGGTCTCTAAACTTAAAAGCCTAAAACATAAGATCCTAAATTGGAACAATCAACATTTCAAAAATATATTTAAAGAAAAATTAGACATTGAAGATAAAATGAGTAAATTAAATAAAGAAATTATTATGAAAGGAATGAATAATGAATCATATCAATTAGAAAAAGAATATCTTCTAAAACACGAAGAAATTCTAGTAAAAGAAGAAACATTCTGGAGGCAGAAATCTAGAGAAAAATGGCTCCTCGAAGGAGATCGTAATACAAAATTTTTCCATAACAGCACCATTAACAATAGAAATTATATCAATATAAACAAAATTAGGAATCTAGAGGGAAGGCAAACCGAAAATCCAATAGAAATAGCAGGAATATTCACTGAATACTTTCATAATTCTCTCAATGACTTTGAATCATCTAACAAATGTGATCAAGAAGAAATGTTGAAACATATTCCTAAGTTGATCTCAGAGGCAGATAATAAATTCCTTAATGAACCTATCTCCCTCTCAGAGGTCAAGACAACACTCTTTAGTATGAACCCAGACAAATCCCTAGGTCCCGATGGCTTCCAAGCCTTCTTCTTTCAAAAATGTTGGGATATTTTAGGAGAGGACTTATGGAAAGCATTAGAAGCAACTCGTAAAGGAGGTTCCATCTTAACTGAAATCAATCATACATTCTTAACCCTTATACCTAACAAGCAAGCAAGTATTACACCAGGAGATTTTAGGTCTATTGCATTATGTAACACTATTTACAAAGTGTTTTCAAAAATTCTAGCAAATCGTCTTAAAAAATTCTTGCCCAAACTTATCTCGGAAGAACAAACTGGATTTTTCCTAGGTAGATCAATACTTGATGGCATATCAATCATCCAGGAAACCATTCATTCTGCATTAAAAAATAGAGAAGTTTGTATGCTACTCAAACTTGACATTCAAAAAGCATACGATAAGGTAGATTGGAGATTTCTATGCAAAACTTTAGAAGCTTTTGGTTTCTCCAAACAATGGATCAACATTATCTATCAATGCTTATCAACCCCCAAAATTTCTATCCTCATCAACGACACCCTGGAAGGTTTCTTTAATATCTCAAGAGGCATTAGACAAGGAAATCCCATTTCTCCTTTCCTATTTATCATAATGGCAGAAGCCTTTGGAAGGGCTATTAAAACAACGCAAGGAGAAAGAAAAATTATCGGGGTTAAAGTCACTAAAGGAGTTGAAAATACTACCCACCAACAATTTTCAGACGACACAATCCTTGCCGGAACAAGCACATTGGAAGAGATGGATCAGATACATCACATCCTAAATACTTACTCAAAGGCATCTGGGAAAATGATTAATGTCAAAAAATTAGAAATCTTCTTTCTAAATACTAAATTAGAAATGGAAAATCTAATCTATCAAAAATTAGGATTTAGAAAAGGTGAATTCCCATTCAGATACTTGGGGATCTACCTGGAAGAAAATAAGCAAAGTAATTTGGGATGGGAGCAAATTATTAACAAAATTAACCACCAAACTGAATCCTGGAAAGGAAGATGGTTAACCAAGGTAGGGAAAGCAACTAAAATTAAGGCAGTATTGACAACCATCCCTTCTTATCAATTATCATGTTCTTATCTTCCAAAACAAACCAATGCTAAACTAGAAAGTAAACTTCGTAACTTCTTCTGGAAAGGACTGGAAGACAAGAAAAAAGCAGCTCTAGTCAGTTGGGAAAAGATCTGTAGACCAAAAGCAAATGGAGGATTAGGTGTCAAACACCTCAAATGGCAGAACGAAGCATTAGGAGCAAAATAAGTATGGAGGCTCTACCAAGAAAGCGACAGGAAATGGGCAAAAATTTTATATAATAAATATCTCAACCCTCTAGATAAAACTTCACTCTTTAGAATGAATTCTCCTCCCAAAGGATCGACTGGTTGGAACTTTCTTTTGAACAATAGAAGTTTGATTTCTAAATATCTGACATGGGATATAGGGAATGGAAAGGAAGCTTTGTTTTGGGAAGATTCCTGGAATGGAAATCCTCCTTGATTAACTCAAACTTCTCCCCTAAAACTTTATTACAACTAAAAACCCTATGGGGCACCAAAGTCAAAGACTATCTAGAGGAATTCGAATCAATTTGGGGGAAAGTATGGAGATGGAAATTAGTTTCAGAAACTGACATCAATCCAGAAGACAATGGAAAATTAGAGCTATTACTAAAAAATCGGACCATAGCTAGTAAAAACAAGGAGGACAAACTCATTTGGGCAGCTTCAAAGGATGGAAGCTATAAAGTTAGAGATGGATATAGGATAAAAACCAATTCACAGCAATGGGATGTCAACACCCTACCTTTGAACCTATGTTGGGACCCAGCAAATCTTCCTAAAGCGGGAATGTTTCTCTGGGCAACTATGCAAAAGAAAATTCTCACAAAAGATAGGATTAGGAAAATGGGTTTTGAAGGACCATCTAGATGTCCTCTCTGTAAAGAAGAAGAAGAAAATGTAGAGCACCTCTTATTCTCATGTAAATTCTCTTAGGAATGTTGGAGATGGATACAATGGAAACTTAATTGGTCTTCCCCTATAGCAAGAAATTGGGAAGATCATTTGATGGGATGGCCAAAAGAGGATCCTAAGAAAATATATGGAAAACTCTGGAATATATCACCGGCAATAGTCATGTGGGAAATTTGGAAAGAAATTAATCGCCGAATTTTCTTAGATCAATCTCTCTCAGAAACTGCTCTATTCTCAAAAATAGAAGTAGCAATCTCAGAAGTCATGAATAGTGATCTTAGAAAAAGAGCTAGAGAAGAGGGATCCTTCTCTGACTAGGATGCAAAAATTAAAAAGCTATGGCCACTATTAATTAATCCCCCATTAACATATAAAAAGAAAAATGACCTTTCTAGACTCTCTTGCAAATGGGAGCCTCCCCCATCTGGGTGGAAGAAACTAAATTTTGACGGGGCATCAAGAGGAAATCCTGAGAAAGCAGGAATAGGATGTATCATTAGAGACGGATCAGGAAATTGGATTACTAAAAGATCAAAATCTTTAGAAATAATTTTCAATAATATGGCTAAACTAGCAACAATAGAAGAAGGAATTAATCTATGTATTAAATCAAACATTAAAAAACTTATAATAGAAGGGGACTCCCAAATTATTATTAATGCACTTCGAAAAGGAAGCACACCAAACTGGGTGCTAAACTCTAAACTAGAAGCAATTATAAAGTCTCTCTCGACATTTGAAGATATAAGATTCACTCACATATTCAGAGAAGGCAATAGAGAGGCCGATAAATTAGAAAATCTAGGAGCTAATGGTATTAATTCTCTAACTTTCAATCATTAAAATCCGCACAAACTAAAAGGGACTAATCATAACCTTACCAACCTCAATATCTAGTAAGATTTCACATGCATTTAACAGAGTACCTATCTATGGGAAATCCCTTACTACCGCCAGTAATCTTTTCGATATAATGATCTTGAGAGGAGTCCTATAAATCATTTGCATGCCTCTTCATTATTAGGTATCTAGAAAATTTGACTCATCTGCATCGGCTATTTTTAGGGGTTTTCAATACATTCTCTCAGCATTTGAGTTTAGCTGCAAACTAGGCAACGGAATAGGCTAAAAATGGATTCGAACATTAGTCTATTTCATACTTATGAAAACCGCACGATGGCTTTCTGTGGGCCAATAACGCAAGAGTGATGGAATAGGATTTTAAGGCCCATAGATGACATGAGCTGTGTAGTAGTCAGTCGAGTTTTAGGAGGAGTATTCAGTTATGACTACTCTTGGAGGACTAACAGTGACATAGTTGGGCTATGGATAGGATGTTTGGCTCAGGCAAGAATTGAAAAATGGGATATCATTAGGATTACCCACAATATTTTTGACCCTTGCTAGCTAGTGGGCTTGGAAATTGCTATAGCAAACATTGACGCTCGGCTCTGAATTCCTCTCCGAGAAGCATATATTGAATTTGAGGTCAACAGTCAGGAACTAGAAAGGAGCCCAAGATGCCCTTGCATGGTTATTAGGGATAATATCAAGTTTTACAATGAATGGTCGCGTATGGAGACAAGCATAAATTTTCTGATTAGATGGAGGGGAATCATCGAAGATCAAGGAAGGGACTGATTGATTGGTTATCTGAGGGCATATGATGCCTATATCCAACCAAATTTGGATTTCAACAACATGGAGGAAGTGGAATTCTGTCTTCCAAACTATGACAAAACCAGTAGGAATAGATCAACATTTGAGTTGAACCCCTTGGTTCAACAGCTGGCTCTCTGCATGAAGCATTAGAAATTATAATGGTACTCAAAAAGGAAGTAATCTAGTGGTTAATATGAATACTATCATAAATCAAATTTTGGCTTGAATCACCCGATTTTAAGCAAGGTGATTCTGTAGATAAGTCGTAAATGTTAAAACTTCAAGCGAATATGGCTAATACTCTGTTATCATATGTATCCCTCTTTTAAAACAAGATATAGTGGTTATTGTACAGACTAGCATATATTAATAGAATATATATTAAAAATTTACACAGTTGCATGTGGAGTTGGAATTTGCTTTGTGTGTATCTATTTCAATAACAGGACAAATTCAATAGATTAAAATACTAAGTTTTTATGTGTCAATTTAGATAGTACTCCATGTAATTGAATTTTTGAAATCTGTAAATACCCAGATATTATAGATGGATTTCGGTTTGCCTTTCCCTGGATTCTAGTTTAATTCAATTGGTGAAACAATCTTCATCTAACCATGTAAGGAAATTAATCTTTAAAAGATTAAAGAACTTGGTTCACATATGTAATGTTATCTTTATTTCAAAATCTCTAACACTATAACATTAACTAAACAATTATAAAAATTTATTCAAGATAGACCTTTTAACTATTAAAAATCTAATTAAGGGAAGTACAAACTGAGTTTATTAATGAGTTTCCAATCTTAGCTAGTAATTTATCTTAAATAAAAGGACAAGGTGGCTACTTATTATAATTGGTTTTGCTTTATGATACATTTAACCCTTAACATATTGTAATGCCCCACCAAGGGATCCAAAGAATTAATCTAAAATTTCACTAAGTTTGCCAAACAATTTTTTTTTTACATGAAAGATTAACTATTCACAACTTATACATAGTAACGAAAGCAATAGAAAAAATTCAAATGAAAGTAAACATAACATACATACATAACAGGCTACATTCTTTAAAGATTCCTTAACGTTGAATCACATCTAAATTAACCATTCTTCTAACATCACATTCTTATGAAATAACAATGATACATTCAACATTCTTAAACAACCTACAAGTGTCCTTTTTGTAACTACATTTTAGCTCAATCATCCACTGTACATGTTACAAGGTATGAAAAGCTTAAAAGAATAAACATCCATGTAAATAAATTACATCATTATCCAATATTAATCCATGATGCAATAACATAATGAAACCATACATCATCATCATAAAGATATAAACATCCATCATAAAGATAACCATATATCACAAACATAAGTAACTAAGTGCACGGTTCCTCCCAACCATAAATAACATCATTAGACCATCGTGGATCCTAGCCATCCCTCCATATGTAACATTCCAAAGCACCGAAGAGATCATCAGTATTATCATAGTAGGAATGTCACTCCTAAAACATCCTAGTAACATACAAAGTAAAGCATAAGATAACATCATTTAACATATGCAAATCATCAATATAAGAAACATACCAGTAAATACATCCATCATAAGGTATATCATCTATCATAATGCTCCAAGAACATAATGAAGATAAATACCAATCAAGAATACTCCAGCCACGATGTCTCCGACGGATCTCAAATGATAAGAGTGGAAAAACACTACCACCCGACCGCGTGGTACCTAAGTGGTCCACTCCCACCGTGCTGAGGAGATAATCTCAAGTCCCATACAGGCTATCCAAAAACACATAGCATAAATCTCTTTAGGTCTAGGAATCCTAAAAGTACACTAACTCAAAGGTTCCATCACAAAATTGACATCTAATTCCCAGAGGCACACAATGACATGTAGGAAACCTACTATGCAAGCAGAAAAGTGTCATCGCATTTATCACGTACAAGTTACCCTGGCAGTTAGCTAAACTCCACGGGTCCATACTGATCTCATGCAGCCACTAGTATCCTCTCATACTGACGAGGCATACTATGGAATGCAAGGTCACAACCCTGTGTTCTCTCTACTCCCATCCTAGTCTGTACAAGCACTCAAGGCATGGGCGAGAACATCAAAACAATTATCTTTTTAGGTTCATTTAATCCCCATTTAGTGTGTAAATGTTATCACTTATTAACCAAACTTACAATGAGTTACCCTGGCAGCCACTTAGGGCCCCGGCCCCCATTGCAAGCCACTTCCCGACACTACAAGTAGATTACCTACCCTAAGCTCATGGAATCATAAATCACCACAATCTTGTACAAGCGACTGTAAAGAAAATCCAAAAGATAATCCATAAAAAGAATCATCAAATATCCATGATAAAATCATCAAATATCCACAATAAGAATCATCAAATCTCCATGAGCATCTGAAAAGCATCCATAGAAAATCATGACCACAACAGTTCTCTATTGGAAACTGAAGGCATCACTGATAATCATAAGTATCCATTGGTTCTCAATAACCAAAATATATCTCAAAATAAATCACCATATCCATTGGTTCTCTACAAGCAACCAAGAATATCTCAAAATCATACTGATCGAAGATTCCA